>CM059877.1:22669630-23156477 GCA_030490815.1 Acer saccharum | reverse complement strand
CCCACCTTCAAAAGAGAATTCATTCATCTGCAAATTAAGAAACCAATTAAAAAAAAACAAATCAATGTACTAAGAAACTGTGTAAAAAAGATAAATATATATATATACAGTCTTTCTATTATCAGTTCGAACTGACAAAAGTTATATCAGTTCCTTGTATGTGGGCCACTGGATTTAAATACTTTGACTGACAAGTGCATACAGCCAAGTCAAAGTATTTAAATCCAGTGGCCCACTGCAAGGAACTGATATAACTTTGTTAGTTCAAACTGATAATAGAATTTCTGTATATATATATATATTGAGTTTTGAATGTACACTTAACTTAGAAAGTATAGATGCAATATAGGAGAAAGAGGCCTAATATTATATTGCTTGAGTTCAGATATTACAACAGTGTATTATATATACACAGATCAAGAAAAGGCTAGAATTCTAAACTTTACAATAAAGGACTATAACTTAATCTAGAACCATCTAGCCAATTGTATTGCAACATGTGCTGGATGACTCACTATATACAGCTCATAGGTGACAGCATACACCTCTTAGGTGCTAGCTCAATGCTCTAAAATCTCCTTCTTTAACATGCCCCCTCAAGCGTGATGTTATGCAATAACATTAAGCTTGAATTTGAGATAATTAAACCTATCCATTGTGAAAGCCTTGGGAATATATCGGCATCTGATCCTTTGTTGGAACATATCTTACTTCAAGTTCACCATTAGCAATCTTGTCTCTAATGAAATGCACATTGTTTCAATGTGCTTTGTTCTGCTGTGGAATATCGGATAGCAGCTAAGGAAGCTGCACCAGTGTTGTCACACCAAAATTATTGGAGTTCGATTTGAGGAATGTTTAATTCTTCAAGTAAAGAGCTTATCCAAGCACCTATTTGTGCTAAGGCTCTGTATTCAGATTATGTGCTGACTGCGACATTTGTAGGGAAAAAATAATAACAAAAGTGGTAAACGCAGCGGAAGCGATACTAAAAAACGATTTAGTGACTTTTAAAATTTTTCCTTTATGAACCTTAAACCCTTTTAATCAATAAACATGCATATACATTAACAAAAGTAAATTACCTTTTGTCGCGTGATCCGATTGACTTACGTCGATGGTAATCCGCAAGACCTTCAATCCGAGCACGAACGTGGATCACCTAGGAGCGTGGTCTCCCTTTTCTTTGAATTGCAAACCTGTGAATGGACCAAACAAAAACTTTCTTTTCTTTGTTAGTCACAAAACAATCAAAAGAATGTCAAAATTATTCCGGTCACTTTTGAGTTCTCAATCTAATGATCGAAACTCGCGTGAACCTAGATCGATATCGTATACACAAGCTTATTGATGATTAAGCAATAGTATACTATCAAAGAATAATCTACACTCCTTTTGTCTTTTTAGAATAAAAACTCTCTTGGAATTAAGAAGAAGAAGAAAGAAATAAAAACTCAAGCACATTTTGTGGTGGCCGAATTCTATAAGTATGCTTATATAGGTGGCCAAAATTTCTTCCTTCTTTCCTTATAGGGTGGCCGAATTCTCTATGTGTTTGCCTAGGGTTGCCGCAATTTTCCTCTACAAAAGAGGAGTTGTATTGCACCCAAAAACCACATGTCTTTTAAGACTTCAAACCCTAATCCAACTCTTTATTTTTATTCTTTTATTTTGACTAAATAAAAAGACTCCTTATTTGATTAAATAAATAAAACTAATTTATTTATTTACTTATCAAACAAGTCTTTTACTTTTAGGAAAGATTTGTTTCTTTAATTAAACAATTAATCAATAAATTAATTAATTCTTATTTAATTAAAACAAATGAAACAAAATAATATTTTTAGGTTAAAACATTAACCTAGCCGCCCCACTTATAAGATTGGGCCTAATATTATTTTCCTATTTCATTTAATCCATTGGACTTTAAATAAAAAGCCCACATGTGAACCAGACCCATTCTTACTAAAAGAAACAAGCCCACATGTCTTTCATTAATATATTAATATAATTGAGCAGCCCATTACTTAAATAATGTGCAAATTATATTCTTAATATATTAAATGCAATTCTAGATGGACCCTTAAATTGGTCCGGTAGAATATATCAAGTGATCCATGCAAGTCCGTGTGGATTGGGGATCTTGGCGGGCCATCTAAATTTAAGCTTCAATAGACATAACCTAATCACAATCAACAAATGATTCACTTAGGTCCGATCCATTAATTTTAACTCATTCCACTAAAGAGCTAAAACTGAACTCTTAAATAAAGATAGAAAAGGAAGATGCTCCTCATTCATACCCTAGACAATCATATTGGAGATAGTGTATCCTCGTGATTAATATCAGTAATCGCCAAGAGTTCATAGACCGCCTATAACTCTCCAAGTTACCATATTTACTCATATGACCACGTTTTGAACTTGGATATTTTGACTTGTCCAGAAGCCATGTTTTCAATAGACACTATCGAAAACTCAACGTTGAGATTTAATATCCAATTACCTCAAAACATCCATATGATGATATTATACTCTCATTTAATTAAATGGAGCCACGATGTCCATATCTATAAATGAAGTCCTCTATCGATTAACAAATGAATATCACCAAACTATCGAGGATAGACTATGCGATATAATCGTACTCATTGATAACTCAAATGATATCACTTGCAACCATAAGTCCATCATTTATCTCAGGATTAAGATAGACTCTCCGATTGTCCTGATAATGAAAAGACTATTATCTACTGACGGTTCTAGATAAAGCTTTTCATTGTGATCCAGTTCAATGCACCCAGTGCACTAGATCCTTTTGCTCGAAGACACTCCGATGATTTTAGACTCATCATATCTCATTTGATCCCACTCAAATGCTAGCAAAAGAATTCTACAACTTTAACAAGATAAAGGTGCCCAACCTTTAACTTAAGTTGTGAACATTATTCAAGACTAACTAAAGAATTGTGTCTACCACATACATATCCAGATGTACGAACAATTCTTCTTTTCCCATAGTCTTTAGACCTTATGATTATTTACTTTGACAATTATAATATAAACTATAAATGCTATACGATTTGTTAAACCAGAAATCACTTTATTAATATGAAAAAGATTGTTAATTACAACATTACACTCTTGCTATTGAGCATAATCCTAACAATCTCCCACTTGCGCTATAGCAAATGTGTCATATCTCTCAAGCCCATATTCTCTAGATGCCCATCGAAACTCTTCTGAGGTAGAGCCTTTGTGAAGGGATCCGCTAGATTTTCTGCTGACGCGATTTTGGTAATCGTCACGTCACCTCTTTGAACAATCTCCCTTAAAAGATGATACTTTCTTTCAATGTGTTTACCTCTCTTGTGACTTCTTGGTTCTTTCGAATTAGCCACTGCTCCACTGTTGTCACAGTAGATAGTGATCTGCTTATTCGCACTAGGAACCACTTCTAAGTCAATCAAGAATTGGCGGAGCCAAACAGCCTCTTTGGCAGCTTCGCATGCAGCAACATACTCAGCTTCCATGGTGGAATCAGCAATACAAGATTGCTTGATACTCCTCCATATAACTGCTCCTCCTCCAATAGTAAACACAGCCCCTGATGTGGATTTTCTGGAGTCAGAATCTGATTGGAAATCAGAATCTGTATACCCAACGGGAACCAAATCCCCTCCAGAGTATACAAGCATATTATCTCTCGTTCTCTTGAGATACTTGAAAATATGCTTGACTGCCGTCCAGTGATCAGGACCAGGTTTCGATTGAAACCTGCTAACTATGCCAACAGCAAAACAAATATCTGGTCTAGTACAGAGCATTGCATACATGAGACTTCCAACTGCCGAGGCATATGGAACTCTACTCATGAATTGCTCTTCATGCTCATTCTTAGGAACTTGTTCCTTAGAAAGCTTGATTCCATGTCTGAAAGGTAACATACCTTTCTTGGAATCCTGCATGGAAAACCTAGACAAGATTTTGTCTATGTATGAAGCTTGGGATAATGCAATCGTTCTATTCTTTCTATCCCTTATTACTTGGATACCTAGAATAAAACTTGCTTCTCCTAAGTCCTTCATATCAAATTGTTTTGCTAACCATTCTTTTACTGATGTCAATACACCTACATCGTTTCCAATGAGTAGTATATCATCAACATAAAGAATCAGGAAAACCAACTTGTCGCCTTTAATCCTTTTGTATACACAAGGTTCGTCAGGATTCTGAATAAATCCAAAACCTTTGACAGCTTGATCAAACCTTATGTTCCAGGATCTGGATGCTTGCTTTAATCCATATATGGATTTCTGCAACTTGCATACCTTATCCACTTGGCCCTTTTCAATGAATCCCTCTGGTTGCATCATGTAGATGCTTTCGTCAAGACTTCCATTTAGGAAAGCTGTCTTGACGTCCATTTGCCAAATCTCTAGATCTAAAGATGCTGCAATGGATAAGAGTATCCTAATGGATTTAAGCATGGCCACAGGAGAGAAGGTTTCCTCGTAATCGATACCTTCTTTCTGTGTATACCCTTTAGCTACCAATCTAGCTTTAAAGGTTTCCACCTTTCCATCCATACCTCTTTTCCTCTTGTATACCCACTTGCACCCAATGGGTTTTATCCCTTTAGGCAAGTCTACAAGGGACCAGACTTTGTTATCGAACATAGATTCAATCTCGGATTGCATTGCCTTTTGCCAATGGCGACTATCAACATCCTCCATAGCTTCCTTGTACGTATAGGGATCATCGTCGTCCGGGAGATTCTCCACTGATTCTCCCAGACCGATGTATCTTTCGGGTTGTGTTCTAACCCTCCCACTACGACGAGGAATGGTAGGTTGTTGATCTTGTGTTGGATCGGAACTTACAATTGGGTTAGGTTGTGTAACCTCTCGTGGAATTGTATCTCCTGACATCTCATTCAGGACAATTCTACTTCTAGGCACAAAATCATTCATATAGTCCTTTTCCAGAAATTTAGCATTTGTCGAAACAAATACTTTAAGATCTGAAGGACTATAGAAATAATATCCTTTAGTTTCTTTTGGATACCCTACAAATATACATGTTTCTGAACGGGACTCCATCTTTTCTGTCTTTCCTTTTAACACATGCGCAGGACAACCAAATATCCTTAAGTGTTGTAAACTAGGCTTGCGCCCAGTCCACAACTCATGCGGTGTTTTAGGAACAGACTTAGATGGTACATCGTTTAGAATGTATATAGCAGTTTGTAAAGCATATCCCCAAAAAGAAATAGGAAGCGTTGAATAACTCAACATAGACCTAACCATATCCAAAAGAGTTCTATTTCTCCTTTCTGCTACCCCATTTGTTGAGGTGTACCTGGTGCAGAAAACTGAGAAACTATCCCATTATCAATAAGATATTGCTGAAACTCACCAGATAGATTCTCCACCACGATCAGATCTCAAGATTTTTATGTGTTTCTCAAGCTGATTTTCCACTTCAGCTTTGAATGCTTTGAACATGTCAAAAGCATCCGACTTATGTCTCATGAGATACACATAACCAAATCTCGAGTAATCATCCGTGAAGGTGATGAAGTACTCATATCCACCTCTAGCTTGAATGCTCATAGGTCCACATACATCAGTGTGTATCAATCCTAAACATTCAGTGGCTCTTGCACCTTTGGCAGAGAACGTCCTTTTGGTCATTTTACCTTCCAAACAAGATTCACAAGTTGGTAGATCATCAACCTTTAAGTCACTCAAAGGTCCGTCACATACCAATCTTTTAATCCTATTAAGGTTAATATGACCTAAGCGTAAATGCCAAAGGTAGGTTTCATCTGTTGATAATTTTACTCTTTTATGATTAGGTTCCGTATTTCTGTGTCTAACGAGTGAGAGATATTTCTATGCAAAAAGTATAGACCGTTTTCCAATGTACCTTGGCAAATAATTTTGTCATTCTTACTAATAATAAAAACTTTATTAAAAGTAACGAATATCCAAATTTATTCAAACAAGAAACTGAAATTAAATTCCTCTTGAATTGAGGTACATAATAAACGTCTATTAAATCTAAATGCCTTCTAGAAATCCAAATAAACTATAATATCTCCCACTGCACTTGCAGACACTAACGTTCCGTTGCCCAAGCGCAAATTGATTTCATTCTTACTCAGCTTTCTCCCTTTCTTGAAACCCCTGCAAGGAATAACAAACATGATTAGTGGCTCCTGAGTCTATGATCCAAGAATCTGTAGAATCAGCCAAAAAACATGTTCTAGATAATTCAAATTACCTTCTTCCTTCTTGTTCTGGGACTTTGGGCAATCTCTCTTCCAATGTCCCTTTTCACCACAAAGGAAGCATTTCCCTTTGATCTTGGTTACTTTCTTGGTCTCCTTCTTGATAGGCCCAAGTTGCTTTTTCTTCTGTTGTTTCTTGACCTTTTGACGGGCCTTACAGTAGCAACTTTACCAACCATATGAATCTCTTGACCTTTGCCTTTCACAAGGATCTTTTCAGCACTTTGAACATCTTGCATCAGGCCTTGTAAGGTGTATTCCTTTTTGTTCAAAGTGTAGTCCAATTTGAACTGATCAAAGGAATCTGACAATGAATTGACAACCATATCAATCTTTGTCTCACCATCTATCTCAGCGCCATGCAGTTCAGCAATGTTGAGATGTGCTATGACTTCATCATGTGATCTTTCACAGCCTGTCCAGGTTTCATCCTAAGATTCATAAAAGCAGTCACTGCCTCTCTCTTAGTCGTCCTAGACTTCATAGCAAACATCTCCTCTAGAGACATCATTATATCAGCAGCGGACTCCATTCCTTCATGCTGCTGTTGCAACACGTCGGAGATAGTGGCCATAATGTAACATTTTGCCATATCATCTGAAGTCTTCCACTGCTCATACTCATCTCTATACATTATGCTAGATTCATTATTAGGAGCAGGTGGTTTAGGAGTAGTTAGAACAAACTTATGTTTTTCACTTTGCAGCAACAACCCAATTTTCCTTTTCCATGTGACATAATTATCTCCAGTTAAAGTGTTATCTTTCAGGATCTTCATAAGTGATGGGGTCATGATTTCTGAATAAAACAAAACATATATAAGTAAATAATCATGATAAAGCACTTTTAAATATTTATCTTGAATTAAATAAATAACTCAATCATAAAATTCAACGGTGATCTAACACCCATAAATGTTACGCCTCCTTTGGGAGTTCGCACCATTTACTAGTTAGACTAGGTCCCACCTAATTGTTAACATAACAACCAGCGTTTTCAATTTTAGCCTTGCAATTTTATTGACAAGAACTCTTGGGAGGATATCAATAAAATTACATTGAGTGTGTTACCAAGATATCGACCCTCAATTTTCTCTCACGAAAATACCTCCTTGGGTAGTAGATCTCGTTTGAGTCCATTGTCTAGTCTATCCTTGTAAGGAAGTATGTTGCTAAATTCCATTCATGGACGCCCCTTGGGGGGATTACCAATAAATAATAAAGCTCAACTAACCTTGGAGGCCATAGGTGTTACAAAAACACCTTCTCCCACTCAATTATTTAAGGCATGTGATTAAATCCCATAGAATGATTTACCGAGTTATCTAGATGCCAATTTAGATACCTAAATCATTCAATGCATGTTCATACCAAAAGAGATATATGCGTGGCACTCCTATTCTATATGTCATGTTATCATACAATAACAAATATTGTAATATTTAAGCATAAATTAAATAGCAACAATTTTGGCCCATCCTAGAAAAACAAGTAAATTACAATTGTCAGGAATACAAGATCTTCAGGTGGCCCATCAACCATACGCTCATCCTTCGGCCCAAACCCCATGGGCGTGCACGACCCACAACCCCACAAAGGGGCTGCAATGCGCAGCCCATAGGGCCTTCAAGGCTGCCGTGCGCAGCCCACCTTGCAATGGGCTTGCCATGCGCAGCCCAATCAACTCCTAGGGTGCGCACGGTGCTCGTTCATGGTTCCGGTTGCTTCGTTTTGCTTCGTGTCTTCGAATCTTCAAGACCTAAACATATTACGGCAGTATATATATAATAAATACTGCAGTATTATTTTTTTTTTTTTTATTCACTGTAGTATTTTTACAAACAAAAACTGCACATACTAATTAAATAAAAAAACTGCAGCAGTAAACCTAAAAAAAATACTGCACATATTAAAAAAATAAAACCTAACAACTACCAAGAAGGAATTATGGCGATAATAGACCACCCTTCTTGTTACAACTCCGAAACAAAAATTACATTGAAAATCTAGGGCCAAAATCGAGCAATAACAAACCACATAAAACATATATAAATCCATACATCACATGTAATTATATATTCGAATACCTAGAGTGCCATCTCTTTCTAAACATGCATAATCACAATAAAAGAAATAGATCCACATATATATACGTTAATTAATTAAAAGGGTTCAACCTAGGCTCTGATACCAATTGTAGGGAAAAAATAATAACAAAAGTGGTAAACGCAGCGGAAGCGATACTAAAATTAGATTTAGTGACTTTTTAAAATTTTTCCTTTATGAACCTTAAACCCTTTTAATCAATAAATATGCATATACATTAACAAAAGTAAATTACCTTTTGTCGCGTGATCCGATTGACTTACGTCGATGGTAATCCGCAAGACCTTCAATCCGAGCACGAACGTGGATCACCTAGGAGCGTGGTCTCCCTTTTCTTTGAATTGCAAACCTGTGAATGGACCAAACAAAAACTTTCTTTTCTTTGTTAGTCACAAAACAATCAAAAGAATGTCTAAGATTATTCCGGTCACTTTTGAGTTCTCAATCTAATGATCGAAACTCGCGTGAACCTAGATCGATATCGTATACACAAGCTTATTGATGATTAAGCAATAGTATACTATCAAAGAATAATCTAACACTCCTTTTTGTCTTTTTAGAATAAAAACTCTCTATGAATTAAGAAGAAGAAGAAAGAAAATAAAAACTCAAGCACAATTTCTTGTGGTGGCCGAATTCTATAAGTGTGCTTATATAGGTGGCCAAAATTTCTTCCTTCTTTCCTTATAGGGTGGCCGAATTCTCTATGTGTGTTTGCCTAGGGTTGCCGCAATTTTCCTCTACAAAAGAGGAGTTGTATTGCACCTAAAAACCACATGTCTTTTAAGACTTCAAACCCTAATCCAACTCTTTTATTTTTATTCTTTTATTTTGACTAAATAAAAAGACTCCTTATTTGATTAAATAAATAAAACTAATTTATTTATTTACTTATCAAACAAGTCTTTTACTTTTAGGAAAGATTTGTTTCTTTAATTAAACAATTAATCAATAAATTAATTAATTCTTATTTAATTAAAACAAATGAAACAAAATAATATTTTTAGGTTAAAACATTAACCTAGCCGCCCCACTTATATAAGATTGGGCCTAATATTATTTTCCTATTTCATTTAATCCATTGGACTTTAAATAAAAAGCCCACATGTGAACCAGACCCATTCTTACTAAAAGAAACAAGCCCACATGTCTTTCATTAATATATTAATATAATTGAGCAGCCCATTACTTAAATAATGTGCAAATTATATTCTTAATATATTAAATGCAATTCTAGATGGACCCTTAAATTGGTCCGGTAGAATATATCAAGTGATCCATGCAAGTCCATGTGGATTGGGGATCTTGGTGGGCCATCTAAATTTAAGCTTCAATAGACATAACCTAATCACAATCAACAAATGATTCACTTAGGTCCGATCCATTAATTTTAACTCATTCCACTAAAGAGCTAAAACTGAACTCTTAAATAAAGATAGAAAAGGAAGATGCTCCTCATTCATACCCTAGACAATCATATTGGAGATAGTGTATCCTCGTGATTAATATCAGTAATCGCCAAGAGTTCATAGACCGCCTATAACTCTCCAAGTTACCATATTTACTCATATGACCACGTTTTGAACTTGGATATTTTGACTTGTCCAGAAGCCATGTTTTCAATAGACACTATCGAAAACTCAACGTTGAGATTTAATATCCAATTACCTCAAAACATCCATATGATAATATTATACTCTCATTTTATTAAATGGAGCCACGATGTCCATATCTATAAATGAAGTCCTCTATCGATTAACAAATGAATATCACCAAACTATCGAGGATAGACTATGCGATATAATCGTACTCATTGATAACTCAAATGATATCACTTGCAACCATAAGTCCATCATTTATCTCAGGATTAAGATAGACTCTCCGATTGTCCTGATAATGAAAAGACTATTATCTACTGACGGTTCTAGATAAAGCTTTTCATTGTGATCCAGTTCAATGCACCCAGTGCACTAGATCCTTTTGCTCGAAGACACTCCGATGATTTTAGACTCATCATATCTCATTTGATCCCACTCAAATGCTAGCAAAAGAATTCTACAACTTTAACAAGATAAAGGTGCCCAACCTTTAACTTAAGTTGTGAACATTATTCAAGACTAACTAAAGAATTGTGTCTACCACATACATATCCAGATGTACGAACAATTCTTCTTTTCCCATAGTCTTTAGACCTTATGATTATTACTTTGACAATTATAATATAAACTATAAATGCTATATGATTTGTTAAACCAGAAATCACTTTATTAATATGAAAAAGATTGTTAATTACAACATTACACTCTTGCTATTGAGCATAATCCTAACAACATTACCTTTTGTTTCTTTGAACACCATGACACAAGATTCTTTCTGAGATACACACAATAGCCTCCAACTGACCTTCGATCATCAACATCGCATCCCCAATCTGCATCAGTATAGCCTGTTAATTCAACCTTACCTCCTGAAGAATAATGTAGACCATGATCTATTGTGCCTTTTAGGTATCTAAGAATTCTCTTGCACCCTTGCCAATGTGTTTGTTTAGGAGACTCCATGAATTGGCTGAGTTTATTCACTGAGAAGGCTATCTCAGGTCTTGTGATGATTACATATTGAAGCGCCCTAATGATACTTCTATACAAGGTAGCATCAGTGAAAAGTTTTCCACCATCCTTTGTAAACTTGATACAAGTGCTCATTGGTGTTGGACACTCTTTGCAATCCTCCATTCCTGTTTTCTTCACCAAATCAGAGATATACTTTGATTGTGTCAAATGCATTCCTTCACTATTTCCTGTAACTTCTATTCCTAGAAAGTAACTCAGTGAGCCCAATATTTTTAGTGCAAAGCTGTTGTTCAGTCTCTCAATCACTTCATTCACAACATTGGCTTATTTCCTGTCACTATGATATCATCAACATAAACAAGAATCACCAAAAATGTGTCACCATCATGTAGAAAAAAGACTGATGTATCTGACTTATAGTTATTGAACCCCCACTGAATTAATGATGTTTTGAGCTTCTCAAACCAAGCTCTAGGAGCTTGTTTTAGCTCATATAGAGCCTTTTGAAGCTTGCACACAAAGTGTGGTCTAGAATGATCAATATACCCCTCTGGTTGTGACATATACACTGCCTCATTCAAATCTCCATTCAAAAAAAGCATTATTCACATCTATTTGCTTGATGTCTCAACTATTCAGAATAGCTTAACTAAGCACAATTCTTATGGTTGAAGATTTGACTACAGGACTGAAAATTCATTGAAGTCAATACCTGGAGTTTGATGAAATCCTTTAGCCACTAGTCTTACTTTGTACCTTGCAATGCTTCCATCTTGCTTGTATTTTATTTTATAAATCCATTTGTTGTCAATAGTCTTGAAATCTAGTGAGGGAGGAACCAATTCCCAAGTTTTGCTCCTGGTAAGGGCTTTAAACTCTTCATTCATTGCATTCTTCCACTGTGGGCTAGATAGTGCTTGAACAGTATTTGTTGGGACATTTTCGATATGGATTGTGTGTCTAGTGGTCAAGTATAGTTTGGGTTTGAATATTCCATCTTTTGATTTGGTGATCATGGGATGCAAGTTTGGTGATGATGTGTTTTCTTGGTATGTTGTGTTTTGTTCATTTTCTGGTTCTAGCGGTGTTTGTGTTTGTATATCTAGTGGTGAGGATATGGTCTCTGATATAAAATGATCTTGACATGTTGTTGTATGCTTATTAGTATCATTTGTGTAGTCTGAACTTAAGTTGGGATGGATCTATGCTGTTGAACCTGCCAAGTTTGAGTTTGTAACAGCTGAGTTACTGTAATCTGCAAGAGTTGGAATTTGAAACCAGGAAGATTGATCAAATAACAGGTCATTTGATTTGGTTTTATTCTAAGAAACAAAATGGTGATCTGTTTTGAATGGAAAATCTATCTCATTAAATATGACATGCCTAGCAATGTATACTCTTCCTGAATTATGCAAACACTTATATCCTTTATGGGTTGCACTATATCCTACGAAGACACATTTGTAGTATGGAAACTGAAGTTTATTTCGATTATATGGTCTCAAGAAAGGATAACAAGCACAACCGAATGTTTTCAAAATGGTGTAATCTGGTTGTGTATGATATAATTTTTGGAATGGTGACTGACCTTTGAGGATTGGTGTGGGCATTTTATTTATTAGGTAGACAGATGTTTCAAAAGCTTCCCACCAGAATGATAGAGGCAAGTTGGCTTGGGCAAGCAAAGTGAGACCGGTCTTGGTGATATGTCTGTGTTTTCTCTCAACCTTCCCATTTTAGTGATGTGTGTGAGGACAAGGATGTCTAAAGGTAATTCCATCTTTTTTGAAGAGATTTTCAAGTGGTCTAAATTCCCATCCCTAATCTGATTGTACTGTTTTTATTTTTTTACCAAGGTGCTTTTCAATGTAGGTTTTGAAATGGTTAAAGAATGACACGGTTTGGGATTTTGCTGTCAAGGGAAAAATCCATGTGTATCTGGTATGGTCTTCAACAATGCTCAAGTAATATTTTTGTCCATTTTTTGAGGTTATAGGAGCTGGTCCCTATAGATCAGTGTGGAGAAGTTCCAAAGGTTCTGTAGTTTTGGTTTCGGTTGATTTGATATTAAGTCTATGAAGTTTGCCATATTGACAAGCATTGCAAAATGAGGAAATCTGACTTTCATTGATATCAAAGGTGTTTTTACAAATAGATAATATGCTCTTCATAGCTGAAGCATTTGGGTGACCAAATTTCCTATGTAAACATCAATGGATGGATGACTACTAGACTCTGTGTTAGACTTAACACTTCTAGATTTAAAGATTTCAGGCTGACTTGAATTACTGAAAGTAGCAAAAAGAGAGATGGCCTAGGTTTGATTGTCAATTGTCTTAGGCTTTGATGAGTGTGAACCTTTGATTGAACTTAGCTGGTACAAACCTCCTTCAACAGTTCCTTGTAGCAAGACCTTCCCCTGCATCTTGTCCTTCACAATACAAAAATTCTTATGAAATTCAACAATTAGGTCATTATTATCAACTAGCTTTGAGATGCTAATAAGGTTTTTTATGATTTTGGGTACAACAAGAATATTTTTCAAGTGCAGTAGTTTATGTGTTTCAGTATTTAAAGTGGATAAGAATGCATTTCCAAAGTGAGAAATGAGGAGTTTTTGACCATTACCAACAGTCAGCTTATCAACACCTTTATACTCAGCATTAAGATGAAGATCGTTGAAATCGCTGGTGACATGATTTGTCGCTTCGCTATCGAGGTACCACGTCTGGTCACTAGGTCCCTCTAGAGTCGCAAAATAGGCAGTTGTTGGTGCTTGCTATGTTTGATTGTTGGTATTTTTATTTGAGATCTCTTGGCTGAACCTGTAGTAGCAAACTGATGATGCATGACCATACTTGTTACATATTTGACAAGTTGGTTTTCCATTGTTTCTCCCTGTATTGGATCTCCCTTTACCTTTTCCTCTGTGGTAGCCTTTGTTCACTCCAGATCCAGAGCCCCTTCCACCAGGTCCCTTCTGATTTTGGCCAATATGAGCATAGTTGATATTGATACTGGTTTGTGTGTCAATATTGGTTGTAGCAGCAAGTTGTTCCATCCTGCTCTCATGGTTGAGAAGTAAAGCATATACTTCATGGAGGGTTAGATTGTCTGTTCTAGCTGTGACATTAACCACAACTGAGTCATAATCAGATCCCATTCCAGCTAGTAAATAAAGAACCAAGTCTTCTTCAGTAACTGGATTTCCAGCAACAGAGAGGTTGTCTGCTATGCATTTCATTTTTACGAAATATTCGCTAACAGAACTAGCATTCTTCTTGCTAGTCTAGAGTTGCATCCTGAGTTGAAGAGTGCGAGCCTTAGATTGAGAAGAGAATAATTTCTCGAGTGCATCCCAGACCTCAAAAGAAGTGGTGCAACTAATAACAGAGCTGAAGGCACTTTCACTCATGGATGACAGAAGCCAACTAAGGAGGAGTTGGTCCTGTTTCATCCAGAGATAATAATCTGGGTTTTCCAGTTCGACAACAGTGTTGTTCTCTTCAGTGGAGACCATAAAACGAGTTAGGCAAGGTTTTGTTCCATTAATGAATCCTTCTAAATCATTCCCTCGAATAGCAGGGAGTACTTGTGATTTCCAGATGAGAAAATTTTGCCTATCGAGTTTTATGGGTTTTGAGAAAGTGAAACTACCATGTGTTAGATTGTTGTCTGATTTTTGGGGAGTGATTGTGAAGCTTGATGGAGTCTGGTTGGGAGAGTCAGTAATAGCCATTGTTTGGCTCTCTGAAACTCTGATACTAATTTAGAAAGTATAGATGCAATATAGGAGAAAGAGGCCTGATATTATATTGCTTGAGTTCAGATATTACAACAGTGTATTATATATACACAGATCAAGAAAAGGCTAGAATTCTAAACTTTACAATAAAGGACCTATAACTGAATCTAGAACCATCTAGCCAATTGTATTGCAACATGTCCTAATGACTCACTATATACAGCTCATAGGTGACAACATACACCTCTCAGGTGCCAGCTCAATGCTCTAAAATCTCCTTCTTTAACAACTTACATCAATGAAAAGTTTTTCTAGGTTTGGGCGGTTGGTGAGAACACAGATGATATCATAAATATTGCAAAATTTTGAACCTTCCATGAACAGCTGAAGTTCCATCAAGTTTCGCATAATTAAACTCATGTCACTGAAAGCATATGTAGTTGCTCCCTTTAATGAATTCGCTATTAAAGCCTGTGTGATGAAATTAATTAAGCTTGAAAGAGTCAATCAAAAGAGAGAAAGAGAAGAGAAAAATGCAATCCAATTTGTTGAATAGTGATTTTGTTGAATAATGTAACATTTGTTGAAGTAAATCAAATTTGTCTTAAACAATTTAGTCATACTATTATAAAGGAACAAAGTTAAAAAGAGTGAAAATTGATAACGATTCATCATGATGAGTCATACCTACGAGGTTGTGGATTCGAGTCTCTCCTCATCCCAAAAAAAAAAACCCAAATTATTGTAATATTTCAAAAAAAAAAAAAAAAATACAAGCATATGTAAAATTTCAAAAAACCGGTTTTCCGTTATTTCAACTAAATTCAACATTAGAAAAGAAATGCACGCCAACTGATGAAAACTGAAAATTGATAACGAACTCTCTATAAACTACCGCACTATATACAATTATACATCAATAAATGCAACAGTAGAAGTGAGAACAGTGACATGTACGATATCAAACAAAATCCCCTCGCTAGAGGAAATTGAAGATATCGTCTTGTAGGCGAGAGATTGAAAAGCACATCCTCCAGCTGGTAGGCCATGGAGATACAGATCAAAATGAGTCTTCCATTGTAATGAAATGAACTAAGGGTCGGAGAAATGATGTTAATGTCATCAACATCAAAGCAGTCTCCAATCTTGAACACCTTGAAGTTCTTATGATTTTCAGCTAAGATCTTCAATTCGTTAAACCCACGACACAGAGATATTTCCAGATACTCGAGGGACATACAATGCTTGAAAATGGTTTCGATGAATGTTGCACTGATTTGGGCGGTTCCCTTCAGAACGAGAGTGTTCAAAAAGTCGAACCTTTAGGTGGAAGGTCAACTGCACAATAGTTTAGTTTCACCATTCTCAGGCTCTCGATGTTGAAAAACTCAGGAGAGAGTTCGAATCGTACAACTGCACCGTGGAAATCCAGATCCACCTCCTCGACCTTCTTCTCTGCAGACTTTTCGATCCATTTGTGAGCATAACTTTCTACTCCGATTTGAATGAACTTCAGTCGAAGAGTTTTAATGATTGGACCAGAATGGAGATTGAAAACACGATCGACCTCCATTATAAATATTGATCTCTCCATCGTATGTTGATTAAAGATGAGTGTTCTACTGTTCTTCCAAGAGTGTTGGAATCTGGATGCGAGAATTGACATTTTCATGGCTTCTTTGACGGTCAAAGAGGAGATGATTATGTCAAGAGCATCATTTGGGATACTGATGTTAAAATTACGAGGAAGCCGAGGACGACGCCGATACTCTCTCTTCACGATCTTCTTTGGAGGACTTTGAAGCTCTAAAGTATCCATATCACAAGCAAAAACAAGTGAGTGAGTGAGAGGGAAAGAGTGATAGAGATAGATAATTTGATGGGTATGAAGGAGAAAGTCTATGAAAAGTCTCTATTTGATAGATAATTTGATGGGTATGAATGAGAAAGTCTATGAAAAGTCTCTCTATTTATACACGTGTAATGAGAAAATAAAAACCACAAGTGGTTTTAGGGTTTTAACATTTCTGTCACCAGCTATTTATAATAATATCTTTGATACCAAGTGTTTTCAATATCCCAGTTACACGTGGTTTTTATATTATTTGGCAAGATTTCATTGATCGAACGTATACACTTAAGCCCACGAAACATGATATCGATGACGTGTTGTGAGAATAACAGTAGACCTAACACTAAATTGTTGTTCATATTACTAGAAAAAATACATTAATAAAATAAAAGTGAAATGGCTATTTATAGATAAGGAATCTGAAAATTTATATATATATATATACAAATTTTTTATTGTCAGTTCGAACTGATAAAAAATATATCAGTTCCTTACATGTGGGTCATTGAATTTAAATACTTTACCTTGACTGCATGCACTTATCAAAGCATCTTTTAAATCCATGATCCACATGTAAGGAACTGATATATTTTATATTAGTTCGAACTGATAATAGAAAGACTGTATAGATATATATATATGATGTGATACCATATATAGTATAGTAATCTAAAAATATCTATTATTAGAATATGATAATAATAACAATAACAATAACAATAATGCTACTTTGCCTAAATCTGGTGCTTAAATGATGTGACATCACTATATTCCATTAATTTAAGGGCCAGTTTGGTATTGTTGTAACTTTTATAATAATTACTGTTAGCTGTGCTGAAAGAATAGTCAGTTGTGAAGTTAATCAGCAGATGTTTGGATAATTAAACGTTTAAAACTACTGTATAACTATTGTATAGCTCAAAAGCAGTATACATATATTTGGTAATTTTATTTTAAAAGTGTTGAAATTAGTTACAATGACTAAAATAGACATGATTTTAGAACTTTATTTTATTTTTTTTCATTAATTATATTATATTAAATCACTATTTAAGTAGAATATTTAAATTGGAAAAAAAAAATTCATAAGAACAATAAAAATATTTTTAAGAGATTTTATAAATCAAATCAATATTTAATTAGAATCTTTAATTCTTAGATGAAATAAGGTATGTAAATGATTTTAATTTGATTTCATAACGATAATAATGAATTTTAAATGATTCATTAAATGCTGAAATAGATTATTTCATGGCAGAATTTCACATAACTCCTACCTTTTTGATGATTTGTCACATTTATAAATGTCTTTCCAAATTCATCACTTTAGTCCTTACTTTTTCCAAAACTCATCATTTTAGTTCATTTGACCAAATATGTGAAAGTCAACTATTTAAAAACCTATGAAAGTACACTTTTGCCCTTATTACTATTTAATTTAGCTAAAATGATTATATTAGCTTTAAATTAAAATGAAAAATAATAAAATTCTCAATAATAAAATCTTAAATAAATATATTACCAAAAAATCTTAAATAAATAATAATAATAAAATTCATTATTTTTATTTTTATTTTTGTATTTTTGTCATAATGGATATTAATTTAGCTAAAATGATTATCTTAGCTTTAAATGATTTTTTTTTTCATAATATTTTTTTTTGTAATCTATTTATTTAAGATTTTATTATTGAGAATTTTATTATTTTTCAATTTAATTTAAAGCTAAGATAATCATTTTAGTTAAATAAAAATCCATTATGAAAAAAAAATACAAAATAAGAAAAAATTCATGGATTTTTTAATTATTTATTTAAGCTTTTATTATTGAGAATTTTATTATTTTTCATTTTAATTTAAAGCTAAGATAATCATTTTAGCTAAATTAAATAGTAATATGGGTAAAAATGTACTTTCATAAGTTTTAAAATAGTTGACTTTCGCATATTTGGTCAAATGGACTAAAGTCATGAGTTTTGGAAAAAGTAAAGACTAAAGTGATGAATTTGGAAAGACATTTATAAATGTGATAAATCACCAAAAAGGTAGGACTTATGTGAAATTCTGCCTTATTCCATAATCATTTTCAAAAAGTAACCCCCCACCAACTTCTTAAAATCACTATCAAAACTTGCCAGATTATCAATTAATCACTTTTGGAAGTTTTACCAAACATCATTTTATGCCAAAATTATAAAATAAGCCGATTTTAACTTCTCAAAAGCAATATTAAACTAACCCTAAATCATGAAAATTTAATACAATTTAAATTGATGGATTATAGTGATACTACATCATTTGGACACCAGATTTAGATACAATTTAAATGAATGGATTATAGTGATGCTACATCATTAAAGTCTATGAATAGTCTCTCTATTTATACACATGTAATGAGAAAATAAAAACCACCGGTGGTTTTAGGGTTTTAACATTTCTGTCACCCGCTATTAATAATATATATGGCATGTTGTTTATCTTTCACCGCATCATCAGCCACATCAATTTCGGTTGATTTTTCAATTAATGTTTTTGTTGAGTGGCATCTTCTTTTTAATTGTCCAAAAATTCTATTTATTATCTAATTTTAATTAATGTGTCAAAATATAGTTAACACTTCAATAGCAAAAGATGGAGTTAGATTTATATTCATTATTTTTTGAGTACAACTATAATCTGCCTCCTTGAAGTGTTAACTATATTTTGATACACTAGTTAAAATTGGATGTATATTCATTATGTTTTGAGTTGGATTTGCTAAAAAGGTAGAGTTGCTATTAAGTTTAAGATTATTATTATTATTATTGTTATTGTTATGATGTTCTAATAATAGATAGCATGTTTAGATTACTATACTATATAAGTTAGCACGTCATAAATATAAATAAAATTTTAGATTCCTTAACTATAAATAACCATTTGAATATTATTTTCTTAATGTATTTTGTTTAGTACTATGAACAACAATTTAGTGTTAGGTTTGGAATAAATTGTTTACTAAAAAGAGTAGTTTTAACACAAAATAAATTTTTTGAACAATTGAAAAAAAAAAAATGTCACACAAGCACAAAATATTAATTGAAAAATCAATACAAATTAATGATGTGACAAATGATGTGGTGAATGATATGATAAAGAATAATATAGAGTCATTGGTTATTTGTGTAGCATTTAGAGCTTCTTCTAAAAGCTATTTTTGGACCTTTAAAAAATATTAAGAACAGATTACTAGATACCTATTTGAGGTATGACAATTTACACTTGGAAACAACATTATAAAAAATTGACAATGACATCCCTTGTTGTTGGTGTTTGACTAGAGTTGACTATTAAATTTTATCACTTTGAAGGGTAATATCTTCATTTTACCTTATTACCTTTAATAAAATCATAAATTAAAAATAAATAAAAAAATGGATCTCCACCATCCATTAGAAATAAAATGAGAAAAAAAAATGATTTTTTTTTTCATAAAAAGAGATGTATATCCACCATTTATCTTTGAAATTGATGGTTCAGATCATTTTTTTTAATATAGAATTTAAAATAAAAAAAAATAAAAGTTGGAGAACATCTAATCTCCAGATTGATCATCATGATCATTGGAGACCTAATTTAGAGATTGGATCTCCTTCGTCGTGAACGGGGGAGGTCTTACCTTCCCTGACCATTCGCTGCAGGGGAGGATGGAGATCTATGAAGATTTCTGAGGATCTTGGTGAAGATTGGATCTCCACTCTCCATCAGTCTTGATGGATGGTGAGTCATAATGCATATTCTGAGAGTTTTACTATGGTCTATTATGGTCTACATAGATCATAATTTTGGAGTTTGGATGAGAGCCTCAAGTTCGCTTAGATAACGTGATTTGAGGAAGAGAAAATAATAGTAAAACGATAATACAATGATATTGAGGTTTAAGGGTGGGCATGAGTTGGTTCACTTCGGTTTCATGCCAAACCGAATGACCAAATAAAGTTTTGGTTTTTAAGAATTAGAACCGATCATGATCGATGAATCCTAACAAACTAAGTTGAATCAAACATGTTTTTTCTCGGTTTGGTTTCATCGATTTTGGATAAAATAGTTTGAATAAAATAAATAATTTAGCTTCGAACTCAAGATATTGCAAAACCCTAATGAAACAAACTCAAATAATTAATCCATTTGTTTTTTTTTTTTTTTTTTTTTCAATTTCACAAAGAAATGTGTCATATTGATTTCTACCAAAAAATATCCATATGAGAATTTCAAAGAAAAAAACATATCTGCATCGACGAAAAAAAAATTACCATAGAGTTGAGAGTTGTACCTGGACTAGTGGAGTTGAGAAAGCTGTGAAATCACGAAGAGACAGGAGAGTGAGAGATGGGTTCGGCTAAATTAAAATGGTTGAAAGATGAAAAGAGATGAGTAATATCAGAGATACAAACATACAAAAGAGAGAAGGTTGAGAGAGTTGAGTCGAGAGAAACAAAGTTTTGTAGAGAGACGATTGAAAGAAAAGAGAAACAAGATCGAGGATAGAGAAAGAGTTGTGCGGTTGAATGTGAATCTAGGGTTTCATTTCTTATTTATATATTCGGTTTTGATTATTTTAATTAGGAACTGAATTGAACCATTTTGGAACTAAAACAAAATTGGACTTTGAACATGAAAATTCAGTTCGGTTCGACCATGTTCAATTTGGGTCCTTCTTTTTTGCCCACACATATTTTGGTTCACTAAAGGAAGAGTGTAGGCGAAAAGATGTCGGTAAGGTAGTGGTAGGGTGAAGGAACAACCGGCTATTTATGGCAGCGTAAAGTAATTACTAGAATTGATAGACCCTACCAATGGGAATCTTCTAGAGTCAGAAAGTGAATTAATTTAGTCAAACGAAAATATAGCTTTTGTGGATTTACAAATTGTTGACATGCGGAATATTAAGATAGCTTTTGTGGATTTACTAATTGGTGACAAGCGGAATATTAGAGATGGAAGAAATTCAAATGGGGATGAGATTATTAATGCTGGATTATATTATGGTAGGCAATCAGACTAGTTATTTTACTATGTTGGGGTAAGGGTAAAAGTTCGAGAGAAAATGGATGCTTTCAAGAAGTTTCCATGTATGGTAATGTTGACATAATGGAGACCAAGAAGGACACGATTTGTTATGATACATTTCATACTTCTACGATTGTGAAGAGTTTAATTTGGAAAGTAATATTTTAAATTGTAATGGCAAGGGAGATTAGTGTCAGTTTTTGATAAATTTATTTTCATGTGTAGAAAAAAAAAACTCAAGGACTTTGGTGCAATTTACTCTATTTTTTATATATATTTTTTTATGGATATTTTTATAATTTAATTTATTTTCATGTGTAAAAAATAAACCTCATCACAATCTCCCCTACAGTTTGACCTATTTGCCATTTCCTCCTCTAGTTCCATTAATAGCCATTATCCCCCTCTTGTTTACTTTAATCCCCAAATTCCCCCATATTGTTAAATAAAATACCTAAAATGCCATCAACCGTTAAACATTCAATCAAGATTTTAAAATAGGTAAGGGTAAAAAGGTAAATGGGTGAAAAAATAAATTTATTAAAAAATTTATGATTTTTTATTATATAATATATAGAGCTAATTACACCAAACTAGTCTAAGGTTTGTTCATTTACGCTCAAAAACAACTTTATAAATAATTGACACTCACCTTCCCCCTATTAGTCAAACTTGGTCAAATTTAAGCATTGATCAAGTTTGACAGTCAAAACTAAGGGTAATTTAGTCATTTGAAGCATTTTTTTATTAAAAATATATTTAAAATTGAATAAAAAATAAAAATTGGTGATTAATTGAAAATTAAGAATTAAAAAAATTGAAAGAGTTAAATTAAAAAAAAAAAAACAATTTATTTTCCATCTATTTTAAGAAATACAAATTACAAAATAATAATAATAATAATAATAATAATAATAATAAATTAAAAAACTTTTTTATTTTTTTAAAGCAAGAACCACCAGGATCTTCATCGATGGAGATTCGGCCACGATGACAAGCACAAAAAAAAAAAAAAAAAAAAAAAAAAAAAAAAAAATGTTGTAAACTATTGTCAATGAAATTCTAAATAGAACTAGAGATGGAAACATAACATACCTAGTAAGTTGTTTCAGTACTAAAAAAAAGAGTGAGATGGTGTGATAGAGATGAGAGGGTAGGGGACAAAGATAGAGTACGTGTATATAGAGAATGTAGCAGCCGGTTAATTACCACATATATAGAGGAAAAATACACATAAAACTCTAGACCATAGGTAAGATCCAAATTGAAATAATAATTAATCACATGCATCACATACCTATTGTGGTAGCCAAAAATGGTTTAACGGCCCAACATGCCAAGACCCAATCTCTACCAGTCTAACCCAGGCCCATTGTGTTGGGTCGACCCAAATTAGCTGCCAGCAGAAGCTACCGTGGAAGACTCATTCAAAGTGAGCAGTTACGAAACAAGGTGTAACTACCCATTGAGAGGAAATCTCTCCTAGAATCACGCCCACTATCAAGTGCAGATAGTAGACGTTGGAACCAAGGTGCCTAGTATAAATAAGGGAGGCCTCCTTCACTAGAGCTCTCTGATTTTTCTCTGAACAAAAGCTTATTAACTGCGTATTGAAGCTCTGATTCTAGGAGTATTCCGATCAGTGGAATTCATTCACCATCAAGTCACGATTGCTCAGCCCAAGCATATCTAAGGCTAAACGATCCAAACCCAGCACCTTCATTTTTATTGTGTTTTATCTCTGCTTTAACTTTTCTTGCAGGTTCTTGAGGAGACGACATCCTTTTATTCGACAGACTAACATCTTTTGCAGGTCTATAGACAAGACGACATCCCTCCACTCGACAAGCTCAACCAAGTTGCCTTGGGCCTAACACGAATACGACCCGATCCACATCGACCGTAGGTCAACCCCCTACACCTATTAATTATCATATATATATATATATATATATATAGAATAAACCCTAGAGTGCCATCTCTTCTAACATAACATGCTTATCAAAGAAATTTAAAGATTCGTAGGAAGATTTAATTCAAGATGCACTAGTTTAGAATATAACAATCAGGCTTTGATACCAATTGTAGGGAAAAATAACCGTTTTGAATAAATGTATTTGCGGAACTTAAAAAAAAAAATCAAAACATCGTCGTATCATACTCTAAACATAATGCAAATTGAATTAATTTAGAAATTACATTTGTAGTTTAGTCTCCACAAATCTCTCGCACTTAGTATAAGATCGAATCACTTAGGAGTATGAGCTCCTTTTTCTTTGAACCAAAGAGTAAATCCACCTACAAGACTTAAAGAAAAAGATTAAAAGCTCCAATTGAATTTGAAACTTACAACTTACTTTCAAACTTCTGTCAATGCCAATGAAAATGACAAGCTTGGTGTAAATCTATTATTTCTCTTAAGCCACCTATTTATATGTTTTGAAAAGAATAATTTTTTTTCTCATAAGACATAAGAATCACCAATCCTATTGTGATTTAGTAAGTCTATTCTTATTAGAAGTCTTTTCCTTTTCCTTCTATTTTATTTATTTTTCCATCAACATCCTATTTTGATTTATTTTCCATTCTTAATGGGAAATAAAATAATGGGAAATAAAATAAAGAGAGAAAACCAAAACTAACCATCCAAAACATTAAACTTTTGTTTATAACCATTCGAGATTATGCGGGATTATACACAAATACTTTTGAAATTTTAATTGTTAATAACCACTTTTTTGAGAAATTACCTCAATACCCATATATAAAATCCCTAAAAACCTAAAAACCAAAAACAACAGTAGTGGAGATTACAAATTGGAACGAGAAATAGAGAAGAGAGAGGAAGAGTCGTTGTTGCTGAGAGAGAAGAGAGAAAAGAAGCGGTGTTGCTGGGAGAGAAGAGGGCATCGTGGTCGTCGCCGGAGCAGTTGGAAGAGAAGAGGTTGCCGTCACAGCCTAGAGACAAACCCACCATTTTCTTCTCACTTAACATTTTATTGCGATTTCATGTTAAAAACATGTTTAGGGAATAATAAATGTTGAAATGTATCAATTTTGGGGGTTGATTGGGTTAAGGTCTGGTATTTTGGATGATTTGGGACTGGATGTTAGAGTTCGGTTTGAAAAAAAAAAAAAAAAAAAAAAACTTGAAATCGTGAAATATTCGACAAATTTGAAATGTTTTGCGAAAACTTGAAATCATGCTTTAAATCTCTGTCAACATTTCAAGTTTTTACATAAGATTTCAAGTTTTCGAACCAGTGAAACTTGAAATCTTCTGGAAAAAACTTGATTGAAATCTTACCTAGGAACTTGAAATCTTACCCAGAAACTTGTTAACATTTCAAGTTTTTGAACCAGTGAACTTGAAATCTTCTGGAAAAAACTTGAAACTTTATTTAATTTGATTCTTTACAAAAACACACAAAAGTGATGCAATAAGGCTAAACTCATGTTAAAGTCACTGTTTTCAACTCAATTAATGAACAAATGAAAAATATTTACACACCAAATACTGATTTAGAGCAAATCGATTTTTTTTTTTCTTCGAGTTTTCACTTCTTTAAATCTTCAGCGCGATTCCGAAATCAAACCATCCTCTAATTAGTCGATTTGCAGGAATAACAATGGTTCGACCATTGGTGTTCGATCTACAAGAAGAGGAACAACGATCGGAAACAAAAGTGAAGAAGAATGAACAAAGAAGAAGGAAGAATACGGTCAAGAAAAGAGAACAGAAAAGACAAGGTAACAAAAATAAGAAAATTAAATAGAAAATTTAATTTGGGGGCATCTTGGTAATTTATGGACACCCACTGAATTTTTTTTCAAAACATGGTTATTAACAATTAAAGTTTCGTATGTGGTTAAAAACAAATTTCCCATATTTAAAGTGGTTATTTTTGGGAATTTCTACTAAAATAAAAGAAGTAAGATGGGTCTTTGTTTTGGAACCTAACATTTGAGCCCAATAGGTTCCTTTTAGATTATCCAATTTAACTTGTGAAGTTTGAGGATCCATGAGTTGTTTTAATTACAAGCTTCAATATATTTGGCCAAAGTACCAATTAACTCTTAATTAATTGAGCTCAAATATATTAATTTTAGTTTAGTCCAATAAAAAACTGAAATTGTACTCTTGAATTAAAATAAAATATATTAAATATTTTTACCCTAAGCAATTGTGTGAAATATGTATTCTCATGAAAAATACCAATAATTAAAATGTCTTTTGACCGTTACATTATTAATTATTTTATTCCTTAAGACCGTCCATACGTCTAATGAATAATTTTGATTTATTATAAATCATGATTCAATAACTCCTTATTGAATACTCAGTACCAAGATTTATTATCTAAGTCCTTGTAAGACCCATGAGGTGCTATTTACTCTTATTTGATTATAAGAGCCATGATGTCCATATCTATAAATATATGTCCGCTATGACATATGAATCAATAACGTCAAACTATCGAGATTAAACCGTTATTTTGTGGTCGTACCCATTAATATCTCAAACGTTACAACTCATAATACATATGGTACCATTATTTATCTCAAGATTAAGATAAATATTTCAATTGCTCTATTGTGAATGTATTATTCAGTTAACAGTAAAATTGAAATATATTATTCACTTGATCCGTTCAATACATCATATGTACTAGGTCTTTTTTTCAAAGTCTTTCACTTGGTGATTCTAGACTCATCACTTCCCAATTGAAAACAAAAGACCCATAACTTTAATCAAGATACGGTGTCCAACCTGTATATTAAGTTGTGAACATTTTAAGACTAAATAAAGAATTATGTCTACCACACATAAACTTCTTTTTGTGAATAATTCTTTATGTTTCTTTTAGACTTGGATCCTTAGAATATTTTGCGTTTGACAAATATAATAAACGATTTATACATGCTACATAATTTATTTGTAAACAAAAGACCTTTATTGATATCAAATGATTTGTTACAGAAAAACCCTTGCTTTAGGGCATACTTCCTAACACAACTACATAAGGAAGCTAAAGAAGAAGCGAAGAGGAGAGCATCTCAAGCAACAAAAGATGAAGCTTGCATCAATAGAGTTTCTTCTTACCTTTCATTTATTGTTATTTAGTCATTTTGAGCTTTGTAATGAAAGATTGTATCTTTTATATATTGAACATGATCTAAATCTCTCTAGTTAGGGCTATGATGGATCCTTGCCATGAGTATTAAATAAAGATACTATTTTTATTGAATTTGCTTGTTGGATGGTGAATGGGTTTTAATGTACTTAATGTCTTTAGGTGATTAGCTACCACTTAATTGATTTTTGGTTGTTGTGTTAAGGACAGAGAGGTGACACACGCAACATGCTCGATAATTTCTCATTACATGTTTAGTGAGATAGGAATATACAAGCTTACATGTATTATCCTTTTTTGTGAGCTTAAATCGTAATGAACTCATGCATATCTAGTAGTCATCGAGATATATATTATTAGTGTATGTGAATATTTCCTTTATTGATCGAGAGAGAATATAGGTTAGAATTGGGTGAACATGATCTTCAACATTCGCTTGCTTGACTCAATGAATTGGTTGTCTTAATTGTTTGATATAAATGGTTTGGGGAAGTAGGAAACCTTAGCTATCTCATACCATTGACTACATCATATCTTGCATTTTAGTTATTTTTAATTAATAGTTAATTTTAAATTGCATTAGTTTAGTTTAAATTATAGTGTTTGATAATCATCACCATCCATTTATCGATTTTCTAAATAGTAGTAAATTTAACCAATTTCGGTACTTTGCAACCCAATAATCATGGGAACGATACTTTATCGACCCTGTACAATTGCAGATAGTTTTAGCACATATCAGAATTAAGTTCTTGATTTTTGAATTCCCATGCTTATTAAATTTGTGGGGAATTAAGTTCCGTAGACCCCACACACATATCAGAAATTAAATTTCTAAATGAAAGGGAACTTGATTCTCTCTACTCACCCTGGGAATCAAGTTCCCATTCCTGATTGAAGATAGGAATTCATGTTTTTTTTTACTAAAATATCTCCACTTAATTTTTTTTTTTATTTTTAAAAACTATATATACAGTGTGTGTATATATATATATATATATATTGAAGTAAAAATAACTCTATATATAAAATAAAAATGAATTGCGAAGTATAAAAAAAAAAATTTTAAAAATATGCCGCATAGCTTTCTTTGATTTATTGGTTTACATAATGTTTTTTTAATTAATGCGGCAAAGCTTATTTTTTTTAATATATTTTACATAAATCATATTGGTCTACAATACCATATATATATATATATATATATATATATACAGAATTGTTCAAGTCAGTGCGCACTGATATAACTTCATCAGTGCATTGGATGTGAACCATTAGATTTATATATTTTAACTCAAAGTATATGCACTTGTTAAAACTTCTCCATAATCAGTGGTCTACATGCATTGGTACTGATGTAGTTATATCAGTGCGCACTGACCAAAACGGGACCGTATATATTTTTTTGAAAGGCAAGAGTTTATAAAGAGGCCAAGGAGGCCAAAGCACAAGGGCTACACCACACAACAAAGAGTTTATACCGTATATATATATATATATATATATATATATATATATTACTAAGAGACTTTATTTGTTTCCATAATTGTGTATCCAATGTTCAAATTTTACTATATTATTATGAGCAATATAAAAAATATTTTTTCATAATAAAAAAATATATTTCAACATGTTATATACACAAAGGGTATTTTTGTAATGTACTTTATATCATTTTGATTCCTTATTTAAGTATACACTAGAAAATGAATAAATTTGATTTCATTTATGATTCCTAAATTGTTAGTAAACATTGGAATAAAATTTAGTAAATTAATTATGATACCCTTGCATTATCTTTCTATGAAACTTTTCCGATGCCCTCAATTCTTGATTAGTAAATGTGCCCCTAAATCAATTATAATAAAACAAGGACTTAAAGGAACAGTTGCCCCATGAATTGTTCGTGAATTGTTGATGTGCCCCTTGAATTCTTAAAATGGTCTAAACCCTCTAAACTCTCATTTTCTTTGCACCGACCACCTTTATGTAAATGCCCCCTAAAAAAAAAAAAAAAAAAAAAAAAAAAAAAAAAAAAAAAAAACACACATACACACACACACACACACACACACATATACATATATACTTGTGTGTAACCCGTGCGATGCACGGTTTTATTTAAAATATATATATTTAAAATACGTCGTGTAATATAATTTTATATACCCAAAGTGCTTCATATTCCATAAATCTTTTGTCAATTAAGTACTTTAGGTATACAAAAGTCCATAATTTTGCAATTAGAATGTAATAAAAAATTCTCTTTAGTAGTAATTATTTTTGTTAAGGATGTGGTATTGTTTTGGTTTCCAATTTAACTTATCAAACTTCTATACTTCTCATTTTCCTTGTATCATGTCTTTTGAGTGGAATGTGAATAAATTCTTCTTAAATTTAGAAAATCAACTGCTTTTTCCCCTTAGGTCAGTCTAATTTTATTAAAAAAAAAAAAACATTTATAATTATATATGATATATGACGCCATTATATATGACATGATTCAAAGAAATTTGAAAAAAAAAAAAAAATTTAACGACATTTATGATTGTCATGTGTCACAACCACATCAAAATTAGAAAAAGAAAAAAAAAATCTATATACATATATATGATTAAAAGAAATTTTAAATAAAATAAAAAAATTGACAACATTTATGATTGTATATGATATATGGTGCCATTATATATTATATGATTAAAAGAAATTTTAAATAAAATAAAAAATTTGACAACATTTATGATTGTATATGATATATGATGCCATTATATATTATACGATTAAAAGAAATTAAAAAATAAAATAAAAAATTTAACAACATTTATGATTGCCATGTGTCGCAACCACATCAAATATATATATATAAAGTCTATAATATATATAACAATTTTCAAGTCAACACCCCCTCATTATATTACTATCAGTGCCTTTTAATGAAAGCCATTGGATTTAAATACTTTGACTCGGCTGTATGCACTTATCAAAATATCTTTTAAATCCAACGACTTTCATTAAAAGGTGCTGATAGTAATACAGTATTGATAGTAATACAATGAGAGAGTGCTGACTTGAAAATTACTGATTTTATATATATATATATATATATATATATAGAGAGAGAGAGAGAGAGAGAGAGAGAGAGAGAGAGAGAGAGAGAGAGAGAGAGGAATGTAAGGGGGGGCCCATAGGGGCCTTGGCCCCCCCAACCAATAAAAAAATTTATCTATTATACAAAAAAATTAAAATGTAAACTAATAAAATAAAAATAAAAAACTATTGTACATAAAATGTGATATATATATATATATATATATGTACACAAAGTATGTGATAATATTATCTTATCTCTTTATTATTTTAATAATATAAATTCACTAATAATTTTTGTTTCCATAATTCTATTGTCCATGAAAATAAGAAACAAAATCAATCCATTTTAATATTTTAATTTCCTACTATTTCATACATTATTACCTAATTTAGTGTTTATTATTTATGTATTTTTTTTTATTTTATTTTTTAGATATCACTAAAACAAACTAAGTAAATATTGAACTCTTATAGAGGCTACCTATATTATTTATTTATTTTTATTTTTAAAGTATTATAAGAACTATTATAATAGGACTGTCGAGACGAGACCTACTAAGATCAAACAATACATATGGGGCTCAGATATCTACTCCCAAATGAGAGATAATTACTTACACAACCCAGAAAGAAAACTCACCACACATGCTTGTAAAATGCACATAATGAGATTTGAACACCTCACCACTTATGTGGAAAGGAGGTGCACTATCAACTCTGCTAAGAGGTGATGTGCACTTATTTATTTTTTTAGGTTAATTATTAATATGATTTTGATAAATTTATTTTATTAGTTTATTATTTAAATTTTGTTCAAAATTATTATAAGATAATTTGGTTTGACATGAATATTATAAAATTAAGTTACAAGTATGTAGATAATTGTGATTTAAATATATCAATGGTATAATGATATTTTAATTAAGTTACTGTAATTTATATTTTATAAGCCAGGAACTATTAAAATATTATTTTCAGTTATGCATACTGTTAAGAATAGGCATAGGTTTTACAACAAAATAAAAAATGTTTTCTCATAACTCTTTAATTATGTAATTGAAATTAAAATTAGAAAGAAAATTATATTGATTTGGTTATAAATAATTTTCTAGATATAAAATAGACGTGTTACATTTTAATTAGTTAATGTCTATTTTATTTATTTATTTGTATCGTTATTTTTAACACCGAACGGTATCACATTTATTGAAAAGTATCCGGTGCGGGATTTCACACTTTTTCTTGTGCGGGATTCCTATTGATATTATTTGAAGACTGCATGACCTACAATATTAATTTTTGTCTTGGCCCCCACAAATGCCAAATCCTGGCTTCGCCCCTGTATATATGATATGATATGATATTAAAATTTTGAATTGTGATCCTTTTATTATTACTGTGAGAGCTAGAGAGACCATAGGATTTAAATTCAAAGTATTTAAAGTTATTGTTGTATTAAAATTTTGGATTGTTGGTATTTTAGTATGGAAAATGCTTGGGTACTGGTATACTGACCACCCAATGGGGTGTTGTCACGTGGCTAAAATTCTTTCACTTTTTACATTTTTCTCCTTGTTTTGGGTTACGTGGCAACCAACCATTGGGTTGGTCAGTACCTTAGGTACTGACCGGTCAGCACCCAAGTGTTGTCCTTTTAGTATTCCCTATAACAGAAGATAGTTTAATGTTGAATTCATTAATTATTAATATTAGTATTAAATATTTAAATTTTCCATTTTCTTTTTACAATTTTTTTTTTCTTGCATTCCTCCCATTATAAGCATTTTAAAATGCACTCATTATTTGATGCTAACTAATAGAAGCCAAATCAAATCAATAAATAACAAAGCTCCTCACAACGACATGTGACATATTGGGTTCTATTTTAGTATGTTATCAGTTTGTGCGGGCATTATAAAATATAACACAATCATCGAATTTATATTTTAACATTTACTGTGTAAACGACTTGATTCTGTGAAAATGTATAAAACAAAAGAAAAAAAAAACACATAAAACAACTATTCTCTTAATAAAGTATTGATATATAATATTACAATTGAAATTAATAAAAATACATTAAAAAAAATTGACTACAAATTTACAAAAATGATCTGTAATGTAATTTTAAATTCAATTGGATATGGGATATACCGGGACCGAGATCAATCGCTAAGAACACAATCCGAAATATAATTTCTACGACTCGAGATAAATAATAATATATAATATTAGTTATTTAATGGAGGTTCCAGACAGCTATGTAACTTTTTTATATAAGAAATAAAAATGATTGCGATGATTGAAGCATTAGTTTCTTAGTTACTTACATCAATAAAGGCCAAAACTAAAGTAATCTTTGAACTTTGAAAATTCAATTAGATCCATCACAGTTTGAAGAGGCTTCTTTCCTACCATATATGTGTGATTCGTCTTCCATCTAAGCGATTTTTGCATGATATTTCAATGCACGCTCTAAATTGGTTTAAATTCTAAAAAAGTTTGAACATAATTCAGGCAGTTCTTCAAATGCTCAGCTTATGCTGCTGCATCCACACCTTTGCTGTTGTCAAACCATCAAAGTAGTCCTCCTTGGCATTATCAGCAACGAAATAAAAGCAGCTCCACAAAGAAGACCATTTTTGGCCGTGGGGCTTATTGTTTCCATATTCCTAAGTACGTTAAAAACAAAGTATGAAAAAGGGAGAGTGACATGCAGAGTATTGTTTTGTTTGAACACGCAAGAATTCCAAATTAAAAACAAAGTATTATTTCTATTCACACATAACTATGTGAACAATGTGCTTGAATACATTTGCATAACACAAAATCTCCTTTTTTTGTAAGATAATCAATATAAGAACACCTACACAATTTAATATAAAGCTTTCTTAAAAGTAATGAAAAAAGGAGAGCGACTTACAGAGCAATATTGAAAAAGACAACAAAAGAAGTGCTTTAAAACAAAAACCGATTGTGGCACAGAATTCCCTTTGTAATCAACACAGAGGAATGCAATGGACAGGTATCCCAAGATGATTGATGGATCAATTATCTTGGAACTGTTTAAATAGCATGTTAGCAAGGAGGTGAAGGGACTGCTGGCTTGTGGAAATTAATTAATTAATTAATTAATTAATTGTCTCTTTGTCTTGAATTTATATAATTTAAAAGAGAATATGATGGGTTTTGTGAAGTTAATATTGGAATCCAGCTTGTAATTTCACATTCATACGAATGTATGAATTAATGGGTTTTGTGAAGTTAATGTTAATATCTTGCAAATCAATTTCAATTTCACATTTATTTATTGTTTGAAACGGTCAGTTAACATGAATGTTTTAATATTAATATTAATTTTAAAAGCACCTGTTTGATTTCCTAAGAGGTTATAATTGTTGGTTCATAATGTTCTTTATCCTCGTTATGATGCTATTAGTCCCATTTCAAAAGTAATATATGGCATACAAAATTTATGATTATATATGATATATGATGCCATTATATATGATATGATGAAAGAAATTTAAAAAAAAAAAAAAATTTATTTTTATATATGTAGTATTTGTGTAGCATTTAAATCCAAAACTCTCTCACGGTGACATGTGGTGCTGTAAAAGTCTATTATATATAAATACTAGTGTGTCAACCCGTACGATATACGGGCTTTGTTAAAAAAAAATCTAACCTTATGCTTTTATAATTCACTTTTTCAAAACATAATTCACTTTTTCAAAACCAGATCTATAATGAATTTTTAGGAAAAACAATATGAAATTTTTTAGACTAAAAAAGATTATTAAATTAATAAATTTTTAAGATTTTTTTTATTTTTTTGGACAATTTTTTGAAAAGTTTTGGAATTTTAAGATGGTTTTTGTCAAAAATAGTGAAAATAAAAGCTTGAAAAATGAATGTCTCATGCACACAACCCTAAGGAACTGTTTTGTTTAATGTTTCATGAATGCGTCTACGAAGGAATGAATTACCTATAGAAGAAGTATATTGGCTTTGATGTTAATATCCCACAGGTTGTCATGGACAGATTCTTTATTATCCAAAATGACATGGACAGAAAGATTGCCGTCGGCATCAGATACAACCACATCTAATATCCAATATTTCTGAAACAGAACTGTTGCATTTTAATCGATTAAAAAAAAAAAAAAAAAAACATTTATGATTTAACTACAACCAAAAATATCATCCTAAGTTCAACATATTTGAATCCCATTCGAAGAAAGTTTTAAGTAATTAAATGACAAACAGACTAAAGAAACCAACAAACAAAATCACAACTTTTACTTAAAAGAGAATCAAATACGATGTACAATGTTGCCTGAGCTTTATACAATTGAACTTGCTATGTCACTTACTAATATATATTGAAACAAAAGAGGTAAAAGAAAGTAATAAATCAAGCTCTAGTGCGTAAATTTGCTAACATCCAAAACATAAACTTCATACACCGTAATTGAAGATATATATATATTTTAAAATGAAGATAATTTTGTTATTAGTTTATTTAAGTTAGTAGACCATTTCTTGATTTTGTATATTATTAGAACGATGTTCTTCATTGCTCACATGAACCTTCTTGTCTATGAGATCCTTCCTTTGTCGTGCATTTGATACATGGTATACAATTCCGATTACTTCAATTCCTTTAGATTCCAGTTCCTCATCCACATTTTTCTGCAATAAATTAACCAAAAACAACCGTGACCCATTTAATTTACATCAAATAAAATATACAATTTTAAGGAGAATTTGATCCACCCAGATAAATTCAAATCAAACCCAATACAATCATAGCTCGAATTCGAAGAAATCAATACATAAATAAAAATTGAGATACATATAACAGCAACAACTAACAAACAAACCTGTTTTCGAGAAGAGATGACGAAAGCTTCTATGCTCTTTTTATAACTATCGGGTCCGTGGCATCTGCTAATTTTCTTTTACAGTATATCTCTATATATAGGTCTCATATAGAGCAGTGGGAATGGAAAAGTCTTGTTTATTAATGGCATTATAAAACTAAGAGTTTCCTTAATAGATTCAAATAATAACTATCCCAATGGAAACCTTAGAGTTTCCTTAACCGATACATGAACAAATATTAAATTAAGGCATTTATCTTTTCCAAAAAAATAAATAAAATCAATTATAATGAAATATATTATACATGTTTATATTTTCATAAAATAAATAAAAATGAATATATAGAATTTAATATCGAAGTTCTCTCACGGCGACATGTGGCACTGTGAAACTCTATTATTATATATATATATATTATATATATGATATATGATGTGATATATATATATATGATTAATTACTTAATATCAAATATATGAAAAAATATTTAAAAAAAATATTAATAACATTAAAAGATGCCACATGTCGCTTCCACATGAAAAGTAGTTATTTTAATATTATATAAAATAATATATGACTGCGAATCGTATTGGATTAGATTGAATTGGATTGATAAAAACTAATTAAACTTTGAAAGTATATATATATATATCAATAATGCTAAATATCTCACCTACAATTCCACCATTTTTATCCCAACACACGTGGCAACTGAGGTGTCTCTTGGTGAGTGGATACACATTAATTGATACTTATCTCTTTTACCCATGTATTCACTTACCAATTAATGTTTGTCCACTCACCAAATGACACATCAACTGCCACGTGTGTTGGGATGGAAATAGTGGGATTGTAGGTAAGATGTTTAGCATTATTGATATACAGTAATGCTACACATCCCATCTATAATTCCACTATTTCCATCCCAACACACATGGCAGTTGATGTGTCATTTGGTGAGTGGACAAACATTAATTGGTAAGTGAATACAATCACATCAGAAGTATGAAAAAAAAAAGAAAAAAAAAAGAGTCTATTATTATTATATTATGAAATTAAAAACCGTAGAGTATTCCAATGACCATACATTGGATCTATCCCTTGGAATTTAGCTTATCATTTAATGACCTCAAAGTGGCTGTGTAAATTTTATATATTATATAATTATATATCTATACAATTAATTCTATATATTATATTATGAAATAGATTATAATTAATAATTAATACAAATTTAATGATAAATCAACCACACGATGACACGTGACAAGGTGAGGTTCCATTTTACTATATTATATAGATATATATATATATATATATATATATTAGTCTTTCTCTCCTCATGACGAACTAATTTTATTTATATCGGTTCCATATCTATCAACCATTATATTCACATGCTTCAACTTAGTCAAAGTCTTCTTAAACTTAATTAATGACTCACAAGTCTCGTCATAATCTTAAAAATTCAGTTCGGTCTCAAGGAGAGAAAAATTGTTTATATACGGCCCGGTTCACATCAGTGCGCACTGATATAACTACATCAGTACCAATGCATGTGGACAATTGATTATGAAGAAGTTTTGACAAGTGCATTCAAATTATGTTAACTTAATGGTCTACATCCAACGCACTGATAAAGTTATATCAGTATGCACTGACTTAAACATTTATGTGTACATATATATGTAGTTTTTCTATTGTCAGTTCGAACTGATATAAAATATACTAGTTTCTTGTATGTGAGCCATTGGATTTAAAATGTTTTGACTTAGTTGCATGCACTTATCAAAACATTTTTTAAATCCAATGACCCACATACAAGGAACTAATATATTTTATATTAGTTCGAACTGACTATACATATATTTATTTTTAAAATAGATTTAAAACTCAAAACATATTTTTTTTTAAAAATGAAATGAAATAATAATAATAATAAAAAACCAAGGAGAAATGGTGGAGACACAACCTAAATGGATCTCCATCTTGAGTAGGGAGGAGACGTGCACGACATCTCCTCCCTCGGTCACAACCGGTTTTAAGTCAAAGTCTCCGGTATCGTACCACCAATTTGTCGGTATCCAACATCCCCAAACTCCACCAATTGAAAGATCGGTTTGACGAAAAATGCAAACATAAGTAAAATCCTGACGTTTTCCAATTTGTTAGGGATTAATTGTAAATCCTAATTTATTTTATTTTCCGGGGATGACCGATGACGATGAGGCATGAGGCCCACCACCCACGTACGCACGCACGGGCGTTTTGACCAGAGTATCGTCGTACGTATTAAAAATCTTTAGTTAGTCAACAGCAAAAAATATAGTAATAGCCGTCCCATCTTACTCGAAATTAGTAGTGGACCGCTGTGGAGTTTGGAATTGGATTGGATTGCTTGCGATTTTTTGTGGGAATGGCTGAACACACAAGTGGGTTGTTGCAGAAAAAATTCTACGAGAATTGCCCAGGCTGTAAAATGGATCGTCTCAAAGAAGAGCAAAGTGGTGTCCCTTACAAGAACTTATCATATATTTGGCTTGTCTCTCTTTGCACTGGTTAGTTTACAAAACCCCCCCAACTTGTTTTCATCAACAATTCAATTTCTAGTTTTATCTGCGGTTTGATGGTCTTTCCTGTTACATTTGGTTTGTAAGTGGAGTTGATGAATTTTATAAAGTACAAGGTTCAAGTCAAGATGTCATGGTTTCTTAGGATTTAGCTATTATACATGAACCGGGTATTTATGTGAGAGAGATGTCAAGGTTTCTTAGGTTCAAGTCAAGATGTTACATGGAAATTTGTTGGGGAAGTACTGGTTTTACAAATGTCACTCACTCTCATATATAGTCATTTGTGAAGTAATTGATATTGTTATATAGTAGCTTCAATTTAGTATGTAGTTCATTAAACCTCTGTAACCTTTTCTACTTATATGTCGTTCGTTGATTTGTTTTTGTCACTATGCTTATTATGTTTTTTGTTTCTCATTCTTCAGCTTTGCCAATATCATCACTGTTTCCATTTGTTTACTTCATGGTATGTCATCTATTTCTTAAACATTTCATTCTATGTTTCTGTTAAAGTTGAAAATTGTATCTTTAAATAACGAATGTTCCCATTTGGAAAAAAAAAAAAAAAAATGAAAATAAGAAAGAAAAGAAAGATTTAGAGTTGTAACAGTAGTGACAGAAAACTAAGGTTGTTGATGCAAAAGTTTTATCAAAGTTTATGTTGTGTATAATACATCTTTGTGGCCTCGTGCACTTGAGATCATGGATTCATGGCCATGAAAAATACAATAATGAATACAAACCCAAAGACATTCAAGTATATTTCTTTGTATACATATGTACCGTTTCTTATCATCGGACTGAAATTATGCTTATTTTTTTTCAATTTATTATCAGTGATTCTAATGTAGGTTTGTTTATTTAATTTTTAGCTGAGATTTCTAATTTTAGCTCCGCTCAACATGTTTTAAAGCATGTGACTGCGAGATAAAATTCATTGTGAAATGCTATTTAAATGTTTAATGCAAAGTTTGTTGTTGCTCTAATATAGATTTGTTATATCGTCCTTACACATATTTTGAACTTTGTTTTCTAACAATGTCATAGTGATATATGTGGCAGTACTTAAATTCTGTAAGAAAAATAAATGTGAATTATTTCTGAGATATGTTGGTACCTGGTCATCTTAGATTGGTAATAAATTTTTTCTATTAACAGAAAGAAATTCTCATTGTTAGTTATGTTTATGTTCATATATGTATTCTGTAGATCAGGGACTTTCATATTGCAAAGAGAGAGGAAGACATTGGTTTCTATGCTGGGTTTGTGGGTAATGTGTAGCTCTATGACATACTTTAGCTTGCTTTTGTTACTCTTCAGATTTAGACCAACCTATTAGAATTCTGACCACTGTTTTGTCTCTTCTTTTCCTAGGGTCTTCTTTCATGCTTGGAAGAGCTCTGACATCCTTTTTATGGGGTGTTGTGGCTGATCGATATGGCCGAAAACCTGTTATATTCATAGGGACACTCTCAGTGTTAGCATTTTTAATTGACTTGCCATTTCAACTTATCATTGATAAATGAAGTCAGGTCATTACAACATCCATTCTTCTCAATTGTTGTGTCATTAATATTTTTCGGTTTCAGGGTTGTACTTAATGCTCTCTTTGGCCTCAGCACCAGCTTTTGGATGGCACTTTCAATGAGATTTCTTCTTGGGTGTTTCAATAGCCTACTTGGCACAATAAGAGTATGCTTTACATTTACTAGTGTGCATGTGTGCATGTGTGTTTATGCATGTGGACCCACTATCATACACACGTTCACTATTGAAGCATTCTTAAAAAAATTGATTTGTTGTGATTGCTTCTTAGTTCAGTTTACTTTTTCTTCTCTCATCATCTAAACTCCCCTTTTCACTGCACATCAGGCTTATGCTTCTGAAGTCTGTAGAGAGGAGTATCAGGCTTTGGCACTATCAGTTGTAAGATAATTGCTCTAACAAATATTATAGAATGTGATATGTTATTTGGACTATAGGATTTTGAACTCAAGTTATATTTCAGGTTAGTACATCACGAGGCATAGGATTGATTATTGGCCCTGCCATTGGAGGATTCTTTGCACAGGTACAAATTAATGACTTCTCATGTGGATTATCTAAATCATCTAATGGTTCTTGGCTTGTAGGATCTTCTGCATTGCAGCTTTGTTCTTGTCTTATGATACCATATCCAGTTGTATCCATATTAATAATCAATTATTCGTTCTTTCTTCAATCACTATAATGATAACAAGTTGATTGTGAGGAAAATGCCTTTTTTTGTTCTCTCTCTCTCTCTCTCTCTCTCTCTCTCTCTCTATAAGAGTATTGTCCATATGAATAAAAAACTTCTTAGAATGGTAGCTAAAGTACTGTAAGTATTGTAACAAATTATTTATTATGTTGCCAAAATTTTTGTGTGTCTGTGCATTATAGCTTTAGTTATAATAAATGAAAGTGTTTGGTACTCTTGTTATTTAACTTATTTTCCATCTCTTTAATTTTTTTCCCCTTGATTCACAAAATTTTTGAAAAAATGAACGAATATTTTGTAAAAACTTTTCTGTTGTAAAGTTAGATCACTTATTGGACTTGTATTACATGGGATAAGAGGACAGATGGAGAGGGACGGAGGGAGATAGAGATTGCAACTATGTCATGAAAATGTGTTGTTTTCTGGTATTTTACTTGACACTATGTTTAAGTGCTCGCCCAATATATATCATTGAAACTTTTTGTTTCTTTTACTTTTACATATTCTTTTTTCTGATGGTCTGGGTTATTATGGGAATAGACATCACATTCTTTCCTGTTAACTTTATGCTGATGTATGTGTTAAATATTTTCATGAGCACTTTTTTTCTTTTTTCAATGCGATAATCTTGCGAGCATGGCAATGCCTCCATTGGTATTTGTTTGATTTTAAAAATAACATTTCATGTATGTAAAATGTCTTTTGGCATATTCAGTCTTCTAAAATTCCACATATTATTTGATAATTCAAAATTTCACTTTGTTGTGCCGAAGCACTCTACCTAGATTACTCTTATATTAGATGTTGCTTTGCCTATATGAATAATAGAGAGTTGTATGTGTGAATATGAATTTTAGAGAACTTTTTTGGAGTGACACTTTGTGTTTATAAGTTTCTTTATTATATGCCTTGTGTTAATGAAGCTACCGAAGAAATCCTACATATGTTGTATTGTTATGTATTGTGATCTGTGCCTCAATACGTTTTGTCGAATCCAGATGAGAATGACATATATAACCTGTAGTTGTCAGTTATTCTTTGTATATTCTTTCATTCATTATTAGTCCAAAATTGCACTCAACATAAATATTTTTGTGCAAAATGTTTCATTTTGTTAGTTCCAAAATAGTCCACAGCTTTTTATGTTTCTTCTTTGTTGTAGATTTTGGATGTTCTTTATCTTATCTTCTTTGTAATTATTGTCAGGTGGTGTAGTTGTCATGGTGAGTTTTATTGTTTTTACTGTAGTTTATTAACTTTACTTGTCTGTTACTGATTCATCTGTGGTATTAGCCTGCAGAGAGATATCCGACTGTAATTTCAGAGAGCTCTGTTTTTGGGAGGTATTACTACATTTGTAAATTAATAGAGCTTTTCTCTCTCTTTCTTTATTTAAAAAAAAAAAAAAAAAAAAAAATAATAATAATAGAATTGGCATAGCCGCATAGGGATAAAATATCAAAATGAAGAGAAATTTGAGACGAAAGGGGAGAAAATTCAGTGGCAAGGGAGGAAAAATGGAAGAAATAGAGGGAGAAAATAGGAGAAACTCAATTTTATTCATTAATAAAGTTGTAAAAAAAAGAAAGATGGAGGGGCCTAGTTATGGACAATAAAATTTAAATTGAATAAACAAGGAAAAAAGATAAAAAATTCAATTCAGATATGTAAACTAACATAAATAAATAAAAAATCCTTATAATTTCAAATAATAGGAAACTGAACCCTAGTAAAACAATAAAATCATTTCTGTTAGTTAAAAGTTTTCATGGGGTTTTTATCTTATGAGCGAAGTAGTTATTCTAACCTCTTTTCGGGCAGCATAATCAATTTTTAGGAATTTCTTGCCCATCTTGAATTGGAGTTTGACCTTAGTCTCTATTTACCATCCCCACTCCCCTTAAATGTAAACCAAACACACCAAAACCCAATGTGAGTGGGATGTGAAACTCGGACTTGGACCTCTTACTTAACTGTAAGAGGCCATACTAGCTGAACTTGCTATCACCCACAAATTGTAGAGTGCCTAAAGGAAACATCTTGTTTAGCCAACTTCTTCTTTAGATTTCTCCTTCTCTTTCTTCTTTTCCTATACTCATTTTCTGTACATCTACTATTTATTTATTTATTTATTTTTTATTTTTAATTTTAATTTTTATTTTTTTTTATCTTATATTTCAACTTAAATAATTTGTATTCCCTCTATGCGTAATACCTGTCCTTTTTTGTCTATCCTTAAGTTGGAAGGTGTGGAGTGAATCATAGTCCCACATCGCTTGGGCATTAAGGGGAGGTGCAATATATAAGTGTGAGGGCAACCCTCACCCTCCAAGCTAGCTTTTGGGGTTAAGTTAGGCCCAAGACAACTTTGACATGTGGCTCCCTCAAATTACTTTCAAAATACCAGAACTTTCCATTTTGATTCCACTAATATTGTTATCATAATTGAAGATCAAAACATTTTATATTGTAGCTCATATTTGATAAGAAACTTGTATCGAGCAATTTGATTTAAATCGAATGAGTTAATATCACTGAATTACGACAATCTCCACTGAACTCATTTTTTATATGTAATACATTGTTTGGTTGGTCTTAAGTTGCATTTTATATTGGTAAGCAAAATATCAAAAATGTAAATGGAAGTAGTAACAATTCTGCAGCTGTTAAGGAAATAGAACAGCCCCACAAAATGAGTGTCACTGTCAAATGCTGAGGGTTCAAACTCCTTCCATTTCAAACTTAACCTTACTTCAAGTTAGCCTTTGACAGTTTTAAGTAAGTGGTAACATGAGGCGCACTTATGTTTATTATCTTTCTTTGAAAGTTATGCTTCTATTAGATATTGCTCAATTTGGAAAAGAGAAATTTATTTTTCCACTAATTGGTATTTCTATGTCTTTTCTTGTCTAATATTTGTAATAAATTTTATGTGGTTATATTCTATTATGACTATGTTATCTTGCAGGTTTCCCTACTTTTTGCCTTGCCTAATAATATCTATTTATGCTGTGGGAGTTCTTATTGCTTGTTGGTGGCTTCCTGTAAGTTTCAACAATTATTTAGTTATCTTGTTTTATAATTATACCATTATATAGTGCTTTTGGTTCATTCAGAGCAACACTTTTGATCAAGTAGAAAAGGGTTGCTTTAATAATCACTAATCAGAACACACACACACACACACACACACACACAAATTATCAAATGCGGTATCCCGCACGAATTTTTTGTGTGGGATCATTGATTATCGGATAACTACTCTATATACACGTATTAAAAATATATATATTATTTTAGCCACTGCTTATGCATCCGTAGAAGGATTACGTCAATTGTGAATTTGTGATTCATTAAAATTTTTATAATAATAGTAGTAAAATATTATGGGGAGTTCTTTCTTATTTAGGAGTGGCACACATGGACAGGATAAGAGCCTACTATAAACTTTAAAGAAGTTTTAAGGAGTCATTTTTATTGTTCTTTGGCAAACCTTGGTTAGAGCCACTAAGGATATTTTAAATCGTCTGAAGTTCTGACCAACAAGGCTTAGTCCAAGGTCATCAACCAATCTAACAAATCATGTACGTAAATATGTCATATTTGTATTTTCTAATAAATAATTACTCGTGATAATCCCTGTCTTCCTTTTGCAAATTATTATTTTTGAGGAATAACGACAATAATCCTTCATTCGTATTCAGTAATATTTACACCACATTACTTTCTAAAAGATCAGCCATTTGAGGTTTCTTTCTACTTGGGAAAGCTTAACAATCTTGGATTTTGAATAAATAGAGAACCAGCATTAATTCAAAAAATAGAGTAATTAAATCAAAATCATTGGTCCAAATCATTTAGGTGGTAAGATAATCGTCACTGTGTAGATGTCAGAATCAATTAAATTTTCCATGTGAATTTAATGTCAAGTCTCTCAAATCTGAGTTGAGTCTTCTGTTTTTTCCCATTTTAATTTAGAATTCTGTAGTTGATGGTCAATTTCCTTTTCGTCTTAAGATTTGGTATCAGCATTTGTCTCGTTGGAAAATTTAATTTTAATAGAAGAGAATTGTTTTAGAAACTTCAAACAGAATCAAATGCTTATTGCTTAACTTAGTGGAATATTTGCATTGAAAATGCAGTAGAGATTTAGGCTGGGTGTGGCACTTAAATAAGGTATTCGTAAGAATTATTGTAAATGTGAAAGACACTATTTAGGCTATTGCCTGTGCAGACATCTATTGTTAATTCTATGGGGCTACAAATATTTGATCTTGGTCATTTTTTTGTTGTTGGCTGTAGAGCTTACCAATAACAAGTTTAGTGGTATCACCAAAAGTCAATACTTGTGGGTTAAGATATGAATTAAGATAACTGTTATAGATTGGTGCGTGTAAAAAATTGATTTGATATTTTGGATATTGATGTATTTGTCAAAGTTGCACTCATGGCTCTTTAAGTATGGAATAAAAAGATTTACTAGAGACATGCCTGATGATAACCTGAGGTTTAGTGTTGATGTGAAATAGATTTGATGTCAAGTTTGAAGTTTGAAGTTCAATATTTTTGCATTAGTGCATTTATATTACCAGTTATGTGTTGAGTTTTTCTAGAAATCTTATTCCCCATCAAATCTTTTCCCTTTATTATTTATCTATTTATTTGTTTTTCTCAATGCATCTAAATTGTGACATACCCTTTGTGATATGTACATTGTATGGCTTTTTTATGACAATAAAATCATTAACCTTTAAAATTCAGCAAACAGCATTCTCTCTCTCTCTCTCTCTCTCCGCCCACCTGGTGCGGCATCTTATTAAGCATCTATAATTATGAGTATGCAGGAGACAATGCACAAGCATGATGTAAAGTTAGATGAAAGACATGACATGTGTGACACATTGGAGGCTTCATCAAATGCTGGTTGCACGGAAGATGTAGTAGAAGCTGAAGAAAGAAAAACTTATCGAAAGCCAAATCTCTTTAAGAATTGGGCCTTAATGTCTACTATCATCGTCTATTGTGTCTTTTCACTTCAAGAGATTGCATACTCTGAAGTAAGTTATTGCCCCTTTAGTTATCTTGAACAAAGTTCATTGATTTACATTTAAAAAATGAGGAGTAACAGAAAACTGACAAGTAGTAGAAATAACCAACACTTGCATGCGAAATGCTTTGTTTGACAAGTAATAGAAATATCCAACACCCACATGCTATATACTTAATTGACAGTAATAGAAATAATCAACTGCTCACGTGCTAAATGCTTAGTGGATGCACTAATGGCTGCCGCTTGTGATGTCGACTCTAACCAATTATCATGATAAATGAGAATTCTACTAAATTCTTGACATTCTAAAGACACAGATGAATATACTTTCCCCTTGAAGGCCAAGGAGGGAGGCACCTAGGTATAAAGTTTCCTGGCCAAGCCTAATATAGCTCTCTAGCTACAAAGTCAAGAACCTCAATTCATTCCATAAGATTCATAATGTTAGATCACATGATCTCCTCGAAGCAGTGGGATGGTGTCTTGTTGTAGCCATTAGAAATGAGAAACGATAAGGCCATTCTCTCTAGCTTTTACTATCCCAACGTAGGAGAGTTAGACTAGTGTCCTCAAAAGGAATATCCAAGGTGGTTTCTCTTGCAATGAAAAAAGAGATCAAGGGATTAATCCTTTCGCACCAATCTTGTAGAGTGGTTTAATTTCTATTTGTGCTTTTACATGGGCATTGTGGGTTGGGTATATGGTATATACTAAGCCATCTAAGTTTTGATTTGATTAGAGTGCTCCATTTTTTAATGAGCACCAGTTGATTCTAAATGTTGGGGATTCAGATCCTCAAGTCCCCTTTCACATGCTGGAGTTTAATGTTGGTTTATTAGCTGTTTAAACCCTTATGCTGGTACATTGTGTCCTGTCTATCTAAATCTTAATTTAGCATAATGCATGGTCTTTTTCATGACTAATTTAAAACTCTCAAAGGAATTTCTATTCAGTGATTTCAAACTCTAAAAAGGAAAGAAAACAACAATGGTATATAAGAAACTTATAAATGAAGACAAGTTACTAATTTAATACCTAAAAATATATAAAATTTAGACATTAAACATGATGGTTTTTCATATTTTAACTATTAGTTGTGTAATCCATGACATTTTTATTGCTTTGTAGATATTCTCACTTTGGGCAGTCAGTGATAAAAGGTATGGGGGATTGAGCTTTTCATCTCAAGATGTTGGTGAAGTTCTATCAATTTCTGGTGTGTATGCTCATGATTGTGTTATAATCCTCCTTGAAATATTTGTAGTTTGATGCTTAAACCATATCTATTTGCTTTTCAAATTTGTTTGGTACAATTCATTGGAAAGTAGATACTCTATAGTTTTTTTTTTTTTTTGTTTGGTTTGTCTGCCACTTTTTCATGGATAGTCTCTTTGGTAACAAGGGTGAGGATTTTATGGACCCTTTCCTATATACTGAAAGGATAATTAGATGTTAAACTATATCTTTTGGTTTTAGAATTTGTTTGGTGCAATTCATTGAAAAGTAAATACTTTAATAGTTTAATTATAGTTTTTTTTTGGGTATGTTTTGTTTGTTACTGTTACATGGATATTCTCTCTGGTATCAAGGGTGAGGAGTTCTTATATGGACCTTTACAGTCTAATAGATTTATTGCATACAATTTGAAGCACCCATTTGTCCAGTTTGGAATATTAAAGAGAACTTTATTACTTAGAAAGGATTGTATATCCATGCCCTGATTTCCGAAAGAATTCCATTGTAACGGAGAATGATAGTGTTTAAATGTTATGTTCATTATGACCTTAAGCGTGTAAGTCTTAATGCAGTCCATGGTAATATTAAACATTTGTATACATTTTGAGTACAACTTTTGTAAGGATTATATTCTGTTTTCATTTTCAGTTATGTCTTCATTTAATTGTATTTGACCATGAATATGCTATGCAACCAAGCTTCTTAGGATGAGCTATTTGTTTATAAGTTTAAGCTTATTTAATTGCTTATACTTTTTTCTTAAAAATATCTATATACATCCACCTTCAATGTGATTTCATGTCAAACACTGTCGAACCAAGTCTTGTCCCATTATCAAAGTTGCAAATAGATTTTTTTAATAGGAAGTTAAATACATTCATATGAATAAATATAATTATTTGATTAATTTATGAAAGATATTATAAAAACTTACTTATGCAATCTCTCTCTCTTTCTATATATATATGTGTGTGTGTGTGTGTGTTTGTGTTGGAATGTGTTAATCCTTGTAATTACCAATGTAACTGTGGCCAATATATTTCAAATTTACGTTGTGTTCTTTTATTTTTTTATTTTTTAAAGAAGTAAAAAATAAATAATTATATAACAAATCCAGTTTTCTTTATCTATTTCATGATACAACATTTCTTTTGTGCTTCATAGTTCTTATCAATGTATAGCCTTTTGAATAAATCTATTGATAATTTGACTAGTAATTTCAGGGTTTGGACTTCTACTGTTTCAGCTTTTAGTCTATCCTCCAATTGAGAAGATCTTAGGGCCTCTTAAGATTACACGCCTTTCAGCGGTAAACTTTAAGCTCTTTTTCTATTTTTTGCTTCCTTTTCTTTCCTCATTTTCCTGTGGATAACATTTCTTCGGTAATTGTATTTCAGGCAACATCTATTCCATTGTTGTCAATTTACCCCTATATAGCTATGCTCTCAGGGATAACCTTGCACTTGGTGATAAATTGTGCATCCATATTAAGGAATACTCTCTCTGTAAGTACATTTTGATCTGAAAGACTGGAAACTTTATAAAATAAGTGTCATTGCTTATACATATAGTAGATGAAGAATAACATTATTGGTTCTTGGAGATTCACCATCAAATTACTTGGTGTGGTTTACAATTGTAGGTTCATTGTAAACCATATTAAAATAAGATTTTCTACAATAAACCATAATTATACCTAGATTGATGCATGATGATATAATTGCCATTTATTTAAAAATTTAGATTGTGCATCAAATCTATCAAAATATATTAATCATAAATCTCTCTATGAATTGTTCAGGTGTATATGTAAGATTGCATAATATATTACTTTCGAAATGCCCCTCTTATGTTTTTAATTCCACCCCCCCCCCCCCCCCCCCCCCCCCCTAGGTTTCTCTCTCTTCCCATTAGGTTTTCTGATGCAGTGGAAAAATCGACGATTCTTGGGATAACTGAATCGAATCTGTTGATTCTTGAAAACCAGAAACTAATCTGTTGATTATTGAGATTTGAGAATATTGAAAGCGAAACCTTCAAAAATCATTGACTCTTGCAAGAATACTGATATTTGGGATAAACAAGAGAATTTTTTTTTTATTAATAATCAAAAACTAAAATCCACTTGGGATTACAAAGACCTTATATAGAAAACCTAAAAACCTAAAAAAACCTGGAAAGCAATAAAATTATCAATTTTCCTAAAAAGGAAATAGTTGAGATAAATACTAGAATACTAGAATTGAAAATTGAAAACACTAGAATCCTAAAACATCACAAACCTATCTAATAAGGAAATTAGATTTGATTTAACAAAAATAATTAACTACCTAACTAAATATATAATAAATGGAAATATAATAATAAGTATTAATTACAAGAATATTTTTAAAACCCAAAATCTTCAATAATATCTCCTACATCATTTTCTCTCTTCTCTCTTTCCCCAAATCTTTCTCTGCATTTTCATTTTGCCCCAAGCTGTTTTTAGTTTTGCTATGATATGTCATTATTTAGAGGAGAGATAAAGTTTGATTTCCAGCAAGAAGTTAGAGAGAAAAATTTAGAAGTTACATCAGGCATGTAAAATTCCATTTTGTAGCATTTAAAATTCAATTTTTCATAAACTTCCATTTGGTAAATTTCAGCGTGTAAAATTCCATTTTGTAAATTTCAGCATGTAAAATTCGATTTTCTGTTAATTTCAACGTGTAATTTAGCAATTTTTCTCTAGTAGGCACATAATATAACATATTTATAGCATACTAATACATATCACCACACTTTTGACATGTGTATTATTATGATTGAAGTTATGTTGCTTACATAGCAAAAGTGTTTTGATGTGTATAAGTATGCTATAAATATGCCAATATTATATGCTTACGAGAGAAAAATTGTACAATTTAGCATGTAAAATTGCTTGAAATCGAAATCGAGTTTCGTTCTTCACCAATGACTCTCTCTCTTCCAGTTTTATCTCAAACTTCTAACGTTTTCTCTTTGTAACTTTCTCTTTTTCGATTTTCTCTTTAACTTCTAACTTTCTCTCTCTAATAGTCTCTCTCAAATATTCTCTCTCAAACATTCTTTGTCTCTATCTTGAGATCTACTACGTTCTCTCCCACTTTTTAGTCAATAACTTTCTCTATCTCATTCAAGGGTATTTTTGTCCACAAAATGAAAATGCTGACAAGAACAATAAAAATTATTGGGGTTGGATAAATTTAAACTTTCCCATAATTTAAAGGCTACTTATGAAAAAACGCCTTTACTTGGTTAAGGTTATTTGGATTGACGAGGTAGCTTTACTATTATTTTGCAGGTGTCTCTTGTAACAGGACTTTTCATATTACAAAACAATGCTGTGGTATGATTTCAGTCTCCATTCTGGGAAAGCCTTGGATTTTATTTTATTTTTATAAAAAATTTATTCTGTGCATTTATATCGTTTTTCTAGCCAAGTGTGTCAAGTACTTATAATGCATCTGTTTTATTTGATGGTGCGGGTGTAGCCCCAAAGCCAAAGAGGGGCTGCTAATGGCATTTCCATGACTGCGATGTCTGTTTTCAAAGCATTCGGCCCAGCAGGAGGAGGTGCTCTGTAAGTAAGCTTGTGATTTTCTAGGTTGTATTTTTGTGATGTAGTGATTCTATATATTTTAGGCTGCAATATACATTCTTATTGGTAAGTTATACATTTCAAACATGTTACCTATAAAAAACCAAATGTTGTAGTGTTGGTGTTGAAAAATCTTTATAAAATCTGAAAAACATATTATGGGTGTAGAAATTTAGGAAGCATAAAACCATATTTTCATAAAAGCATAACATGGAAACATATAGAACATATTATCAAAAACATTCATAAAGACATGAATAAGAAAGTGAGAAGCATAAGAGAAATGTTTATAAAAAAACATTTTTTATAACTAATATTGACATCCCACGCCATCTTGTAGTGGTGATGGCTTCACTACATAACAATGCCCCAAATGGGGTTTATATAAACATAAAGATAACAAGAAACATGCACACCCATACTTGGACCATACTTGGGACCATACTCTTCACATCTCTACACAAATTACATCATGAATGGCATCATCATATTGCATCATTTACATGACATCATCATTTCATACATTTGACCATGGTTAAACATAACCAAGAATATAAACCAAGGTTAAGTTATCTCATTTGCCATGTCATAAGCTATGTCATGAGAAGTCATTGAGCCACATCATCAAAAACTTCAAGAAAGGTTTCATATTTTCCAACAGTTGGGTATAATCTTAATTCTGAGGGTTCTGTTATCTTCCAGTAAAAAAGGCAGTAATACAAAATTGTTTATGTTAATGGTAATGTGAGTAAATATGTGGGAAAAAGAAGTAGATATTGTGATATTGAGTCAAATATCAATGTTAAATTAGATGGGAAAGTATAATAGTTTTTTTGTTGTTGAAACAATGTCTTCCGGGACCTACCGAGATCAAACACTACAACGCAGCCCGGATGTCTACTTCCATAATTGTAAGAAGTTAGCTCCCAACACATAGAGAGGTCTCCCCAGTCCCCACACTTATTGCGGTTTTATTGGCAATGATGGGACAATATATGCATGGTTTGAACATTGGTGGATGATTGAGACTGTGAAGTCTCCAACCACCAAGGCAAAGGGCATTTGACGGGAAAGTATAATAGTTAACATATGTGATTTATACACATAAATATGAAATTGGTAAAGATATAGTGTCGAAACATAAATAATAGTATTTTTGTGGAACATGTAAACTTATCTTGTGATTTATACTTGTTAAGTTCATACTTTTTAGTAGCATGTGATTTTTATAAGCTATAGTTACTTATCTTGAACAGTATTGCATTAGCAGATCCGTGTTTGTCATATTTATAAGGCAGTGGACCATAGGTATTTTTTTTTACATAGCAATGGAACATAATTATTCATTAGAAAACCTATGTGATTGTGTAGTCATCATGTTCCCTGATGCTTTGATTTGCTAATCTTTTTTATTTTTCAGTGATTATTTACTAAGTGCAAATCGGCATGTCATAGGCATTTAGAAATACACGGACAACTACTTAGGACTCACTGACAATAATATCTTACAACGAAGATATGTGCAGGCAAATCATATCGTTCAATATTTAAAACACTTTTGTTAGCACAATTACTGCATTCATCATTTGTACCTGCACTTATACAATAGTAATCTAGTCAGCCCAGCCATCATCATACAACTCAAATGAAAATTTGGCAAGTGAAGAGAGCATAAAATTGCTAAGGATATTGTGGATGAACTTGTGCTGTGTTTGTGTTCACTTAATAATTATCATTAATGAATTGTCTTTCTTCATAAACTGCAGCTTTTCTTGGGCACAAAAGCGACAAGTTGCTGCCATCCTTCCAGGTGTGTTAACTTCATCATTTGGTACTGCTTTCGCTTCTCATTATTTTGGTGAAAAGCATCAGGAAACTTAGAATCTCTGGCTTTCTTATATGCATTCAGTTCTACATGTTTTGTTAAAATTCTTATGCGTTGACATAGCAGAAAGGGAAAAGAAAATAAAACTCAAGGAATGAAATTTCTATTAAAGGAAAGTGAATGAATACTATTGTGTTGAATTGTAATTGGTATGATTATTTGTGAGTGGAAAGATAAAGATCCTTTTTTATACCTAGGGATGGCAATGGGGCAGGGCAGGGTTGGTATCTCAATCCGTTTCCTTTGAAAACCTTAAAAAGAAGTAAAATTTTAAAATTTTATGGAGTATACAAACACCAAGCAATCAACAACATTTTGCTAAAAGTTGTACTTGTAAAAGCTCTACTATCAAATAGTTCTTCCAGTTGGAAAATAATAGTAATAATGATTTGGCTTATGTTTTCCTTGAAATTATAGTGACTTTTTATTTGGTGAATGAAACACAGGTGATCAGATGGTTTTCTTCGTATTAAACTTGATCATGTTTCTTGGTTTGATTCTGACCTTTAAGCCGTTTTTAGCTCAACCCCAAGAGTGAGGTGCTTCTGACATTTTTTGAAAAGTAGCTTGTAATATGTAGTTCATTGTATTAATGAGCACAATTTCCATTTAATCTCTCTGTATAGTTGCAGTAATCATATCATATATATGATATACACTACATTTAAACTAATGGTTATTGGTTTTGTTAGTAGTAAAATTTTGCATTGCAGTTTGATTATTGGCTTTGGTGATAAATAATCAGAAGTCATTTTTAGTAAAGAAGTGCTTTCTTAAAGAGCACTTGAGCTTGCTTTGTTTCCTCGTCATCCTCCATTTAGATCTTCATCATCTCAGATGCCAATATCCCTAATTAATTACCAAGATAGTTTTGGGGGTTTAAAGAACCTCAAAACGAAGTCGTTTTGGTGGGATTCATTAAAAGAGATTTTTTTCTCTCTCTACCATTTGACCAACAGTGAACAGACCCCATTCCTTGACCTAGCAGCCTTCTTCTCTACTTCTCCAACCAGCCGTCCAACCCCTTGTCGCTGCCGGGGGCTCGACATTGTCTGGTTGTCGCAACCTCTACCACTGTAAAGTGTTGGAAGAACATCGAAGAAGCCATTGCGGGAATTCAACCAGGTGTGGCAATTTTCTCATATAAAGCACTCAAAGGTGAGGCCTTGTGCTGTTGATCAGATCTTAATGATTGCCTTTCTCTTCTGTTTCCATTGGCAAGTTAAGAGTAAGCTTTTCACAACCAACAAGCATCAAATTCTCTAGTGAGCTTAGATGCGTCATTCCATGTGGTAATGAGTATACTTGGACAGTTCCCGATAATCAAAGTCCGAAGGTCTTTTAGGCAAAACATTGTTTTAAGTAAGGCGGCAATTGATTGTAACTTAGATTTACAGCAGGCAAAATGTCATCTTCCTTTTGCTCTAAATTCCGGATCTCATTATCCCTCACATACTTCCAATCATCTTCCTTTTGCTCTAAATTCCGGATCTCATTATCCCTCACATACTTCCAATCATCTTTCATCAATTGAGGAACAAAGTAGGCTACCTAATGTTTTCACCACCAATGGAACTCCTACACATTTTTTCACAATTTCTTCTCCAATTTTTATCTAGTATGGATGTTAATCTTCTCCATCCTTAAAAGCACATTTCATAAATAAAGATAAAAAAACTTTCATAGGAAAGGCCTTCTAATTTGTACCCATTAGCACATCTCATTGTCCCCACAATAGAAGCGACTCGATTACTACGTGTAGTTACTATGATTTTACTTCCATTAGCACCTCCCAACAACAATTTCTTAAAAGTCAATCCATTTTCTAGTATCTTCATTCCAAACATCGTCCATGACAAGTAAATATCTTTTATCACTCAAAGACTCAAAGTATCTCGTAATACTTTTTGTAGCTGATCTATGTCCATATTACTAAGCTTTTTACTGGTCGCGGAATTGATAACTCTTTTTATATCATAATCTTTTTCTCAACAAATTCATCTAAGACACAGATCCACATTTTTAGATCGAAATATTCATCTATCCTCTTATCATTATACACCAATTTAGCTAGTGCAGTTTTTCCAAGACCTCCAATTCCAACAATAGGAACAACAGAGACATTTTGATCATCATCAACCGGTTCTTGTTACATTAATAGTTGTATGATCTCTTGTTTATTTTTATCTCTGCCAATAACATCTGAAGCAAACACAAAGGAGTGGGTCATTTCCCTTTGCTTGCTTACATCTGAGCTTATCAACAGCAATTTCATCTAATCTTTCTTTAATATCCATCATTTTATGGGCGAGATTTTGGGTGTCAACAAGTTCCATACCTTGCTCGAATTGAGAGATTCGGCCTCGAATTCACTTAGCACATCTTCTGCATCATAGCAAACATCCTTGAGCTTTGGACAATTTGCAGTGGCAAGGAACTGAAGTGATTCGATATTTTGCGTTGACATTGGTAGTGTGTACTGTGTAGTGAAGTTGGGACAGTGTGCAATACCTAACCACTGTAAACATCAAAGAAGCCATTGCGGGAATTCAACCAGGTGAGGCAATTTTCTCATATAAAGCACTCGAAGTCGAAGGTGAGATCTCGATGACTGTCTTCCTCTTCTGTTTCCATTTGCAAGTACACAAACAACAAGCACTAAATTCTCAAGTGAGCTCAGATGCGTCATTCCATGCGGTAATGAGAGTAGACTTGGACAGTCCTGATTATCGAAGTCCGAAGGGCAATATCTTCAAATAAACATACTAAATTGCCACATGCTTGAATTCGTATATAACGAAGAGATTTCAAGCACCCAATACCATTATCCGGTTTGCGTGGCACACATACATTAATCGACTGTGCTCATTTTACACTCACAAACTTACATCACGATTTATTGTCATATTAGTATGTGTTGTATTCATTGAGTTCTATGAAGTCGTATTAATGCTATGTGTCTGAAGAAAAAATTGAATTCCAAAAGACATCTAAAATAAAATAAGGACTCAAATCAGCTGTCAAATTTTGGTTTCCCAATTTGTGTCTAACCAACCAAATTGGGACATGTGTGTATATTTATGGAAGAAGTTGAAAAAAAAATCCATAAATGTGCACACATATCTTGGTTGGTTAGACACAAATTGAAACACCAAAATTTGACAACTGATCTGAGTCCATAAAATAATATCATCCCCTTGTTTACTAAAATACCATTCATTGAATGGAATGACCATTAATGTCACATTTTTTGTCAAAAATGATCATTTTGGAACCAATTCTTAATCTAGTGGTCATTTTGATAGTGTGTCATCAAATTAATGGCCACCGGGGTAGTTATCTCAACATTTAATTATAAATAAAAAATCAAAATATACAACACCCTAATCAAACGCGTTAAACTGAAATTCTATATACCTTTTTCTTTTAACTTCAAATTCCTATAACAAAGAATAAAAAAATTTCAAAAGGAAAAACAAAGAATTTATATATATATATAAGAATTTGCGGGCCTGATTTTTTTGGGTTCAGACCGGACTCAGCTCTCACAGTAATTCATAAAAGCCTAGTTCAAATTCTGGTTTTTAAATACTGAGCCCAAACCAAGTTCGAGTGTGCTATAGTACCGGGTCGGGCCAGCTGGATCCAGGCCGGACTAGTCTTTTGACACCTCTAATTTAAACCAACTGTAAATGCATCCAATGGTTATACATAAATGTGTTTAGTTTCATATTGTTGATGATCATGTAAGGTGAGAGTGTTTATGCTAAGACAAACCTAGAGGAGTGAATAGGTCTTAGACAAAATATTTGTGGAATTAAATCAAACCTTTAATAATAGATCAAAGTGTAATACAACTTCAACATCATGATTAACCCATACTTATATTATAAAAAAATGTATCAATCAATAACCCAATCACAATAAATAACCGAAATAAATAAAAGCAAGAAAGTAAAGAAGAATGAGACACTCGATTTTTACATGAAAACCCAAACTAGGGAAAACCACGGACCCTTTAGAGTCAGTCACCGAAGCTACTAGTTGATAGTTCGTTAACAATCACTCTTGACTTGACATTTTTTGAAAAGTAGCTTGTAATATGTAGTTCATTGTATTAATGAGCACAATTTCCATTTAATCTCTGTATAGTGGCAGTAATCATATCATATACATGGTATGATCACTCAATGACATTCTTTTTCCTTCCTTGGAATTGATTCAACTATCCCATCCCCACCTTTAATTTCAGTCACCTTCTAGGGTTTTTTTTAATCATGATCATTTGGCTCAATCCAAATGCATGCACCCATATAACCCTCTTTTCCTCTACTTTGTATTTGTTGTTTGTAAACTGTCAATGATGGCTACTTTCTGTGTAGGAGCAAAGGCTTGAGTAGTTGCTGAGAGCTCTACCAATATTTGCTTTGTATTATTTTTTTGAAACATGCTTTGTTTTATTTGTATAACTTCAATAAATTATTATGATGTTTCTTTTCTTTCTTTTTTTCTACTTTTCTATTGTTTTTCCTTATTACAATATAAATATGTGGTTATTAAAAGCCTAAAACAAAAATCTAGTATCAACATCAATTGAACCACCACTGGATGTGGATGTGGCTCGATAGCAGTGGCGAAGTCAAGAATATAAAAACTACAAAATTTTGGGGGCCAGAATGAAAACAATGTAAAATATAAACACAATTTTGTAATTTCATAAAGACCTTTTATAAAATTATATAAAAAAAAATCAGACATCAATTGAACAACCTAGTGCTTTAAAATCATAAACACATTTATTTATTTTTTTAATTAAAGAGCCAGAAGCCACCCATAAAGCAGCCCCGACCCAAATTTATTAAAAACCCTCACTTAAGGCGGAGGAATACCGAGAACCCAACAAATGGACAAAAAGGGGAGCCAGAACCAACATGAACCAAGAAAGAAAATAACCTAAACAAACCACAACCAACACAAGAAATAAGAAAAAACTTAACATGCCTAACATAAGCCGTATCCAATTTATCCAAATGAAGCAAACCTTTTATTACTCCAGGAAGCTGACTAGAACTTGTAAACACATTATTCCTACCACTGGCACCATGTCGCGCCAAAGCATCAGCCACTTTATTACCTTCCCTGTACAAATGATGAATAGAGAAATCAAATCCTTCCAATAAATTTGTAAGTTGGTCCCAAAAATCCCGTAAATATCAAAGATTACAAATTCGGGCTCAGATCCAAGAGACCACAACATCATAATCACACTCAATGTCAATACCATCATGACCCAAATGCTTACAAATAGTAATTCCTTCCACCATCGCCCGTAGCTCAGCTTCATTATTAGAACAAGAGCCAAAGAATTTGGAAAAACCAAAAATGAAATTACCTACACTGTCACGAAGAACGCCACCTCTACCAGCGGGACCCGGGTTTCCCAAACTGCTCCCATCCAGGTTGAGCTTTAATCAACCTAGACTCGGCTTAAGCCATCTCAGAACATGAATTTTCTTCTGTTTCTTTAATAAAATCTGCATCTCCATGCTTCTTAGAACATGATCATCACTAGAGTTCTAATGACGCACCTCTGTCAAAGAATTGCTTAAAATCTGAACCCAGTGCTTAATGGAAAAAGCCAGACATCATAAATGCTCTCCAATTTCCCCTCAATTCTAGCCGCACATCTTCTTCTCCATAACCTCCAAATAACTAAACAAGGGATTAATCCCATCAAATTTCCCAATTGAGAAGACCGGCCAGCTCTATTAAACCACTACTGGACTCTCTCCTTCCAACTTAGATGGGCAAGGAAAGGCACTCCCACCTCAGCCGAAACCTTTCTCCATAAATTGGAAGCAAACTCACCTTTATTCAAGATATGGTCTAGGTCCTCAATGCCTATAATACTACAACAATTGCAGGCTGAAATAATAGGAATCCCCACACTCCTCACCTTCTCATCAACACTTAAACAATTAAACGCAACCTTCCATATACACACAATATTTTTTTTCGGTAAACACTTGTGCCAAACCCATTTAGCCCACTCAAACTTAGGGAGCCTAACTCTGACCACATCCCAAGCAGATTTAGTGTTGAAGCAACCATTCTTCTCAGGGATCCATAACATAACATCTTTAGAGTTTTGAAACTTTCCAACCCTTCCCATAACTTCATCCGCTTTTTCCAAACCCAAAAGTGAATGTACACAAACGAAGTTAAATTGCTTAAAGCATACCTAGAGGGGGGGGGGGGGGGGGGGGGGGGGGGTGAATAGGTTTTTACACCTTTTTTCAAACCCTTGAACAAACATCCGTTTGTCCCTCAAGGTAGCCTTACACACAACACAATAATCCAAGATAGACATACATAGACAATATGATGACACAATCATAATAGAAATGTCTAAGTATATCAACAAGTCATGTGAGGTAAAATATCAAATAATCATATCAACAAAATAAACTTGTATTTCATAAGATGTTCAATGTGTTACAAGAGTGAGCAAAATGTCACTAAACAAATATTACAATATACAAAAGAATCAAAGATACAAATTGATCTATAGAATGAATACTCTAATCACACTATACAAAGACTTGGTTCACAATACATCACAAGTGAATATTATAAATCAAGACAATAAAATATACAATTAAAATATAAGAGAAGAGATAGAAAGAATTAACACAAGGGATTTTTTTAACGTGGTAAAACCTCCAAGGAGGAAACATCCACGGGTTGAATTACAACCATTGGGTACTATATTATTGGAAAGTAAACATAGAACATTCACAAAGTGACCAATCTTTAGCTCACCCAACCTAGTGAAGTCTAAGCCTACCCAACCCAATTGGAAAGTATGAAATCCCTCAATGATGCGGAACCACCATATATTGGACAACACACTCAACCAACATCGATGGTAGATTAGAAATTCCTCAAGAGTGCATACACATCCCGTGTACCCCGCTCTATCGGAGTCTATGTCTAACCATATGCCTAGGCCTACCAATATGTTAGCCAACTCCCTATCCAAGGCACTCTTGCCTCTAGGGAGCCTCCCATGCATGACTATCCGAGTCCTCCCGACTCTAGCCATGACTTCTTGCTTACCTATCCGAGTCATCCCGACTCTAACCAAGACTTCATGCCTTTTACAAGGACTTCCTAGTGTGATCATGTGAATGCAAATGATGCAAACATTCATTTCAACATAGAACATGTGATCAATACATTCTATGGCACAAATAGACCTAAACATGTGAAAACACAATTAATCAAGTCTAGATTCAAAAATACATGAATAGAAACCTAAGCATGTGAAACACCTAACACATATACTCAAAGTCTCATTCACACACATAACACTTGAATCACAAAATGTTCATTAAGTCCTAATTCGAGATGCTATCAATATACAATCAAAGTCTAGATATATGAGATTAAAATCAATCAATATACTAGACAAAAATATAGAGCAAGGTTTTGAGATTTACATCAATCAAAACCTATATTCTCTAAATCACAAACAAATACACAAATCCTTGATTTCTTCAATCAAAGGACCAAAACAAATCTCAAAGTCATTTTAACACAAAATTAATTCAATTAAGTATCAAACAACCTAAGATGCCATTCTAATCACAATACAACTCACAAACAAATGTAAAACCTAGAATCATGAAATCTAGTCAACATAAGTCCATAAATTGAATTTCAATTGGAATGATAATCAAGCTACCTTTTCAAATAGCTTTCATAAAACAATAACAAAGATATAGAAGAAGAAACCCCAAGCATTTGGAAGGTCAAATAACAAGAAATCCCTAAGATGAGACCATTACCTCGGATTAAGATGCTGGTTCGGAATTCAGTGGTCAACCACTGGAAATCATGATCAAACAGCTACCAAACCACTTGGAGATGTTAGAGGACTCAAATACGAACACTCTCCAACTTGAATCACTCAAATCCGACTCCGGATGAGGAAGATATGGTGTTTTGAAGTTTGGAAAAATTGGAGAGAATTCTAGACGGGAAAAACTGAAATCTTCTTCTTGAAAATTCAAAATGAGAGAGAGAGGGAAGAAATAGGAGGAGAGAGAAAGAACATTAAGACCAATCATGTGGTGCCACGTCACCCCCAGGCCGTGGGGGGCGCGTGGCCCACACGGCAGCAGAAGGGGCTCCAGGCCGTGGGGCCCACGGCCTCAACCACGGCCAGCCCATGTGGCCCACGGCCTGGGCTGTCCTCTCCCGCGCACTCTCGGTTCGTTGGCCCGTATCTCGAGCGTCCGAACTCCGAATTCGAATCCGTTTTTGGATTACAAACCGTGACTCTCTCACGCACGAAAACGACTATACAACTTTGAAAAACGGTTGAGAAATCATCTCGGAAATCATCGATGAAGTCAACACAACGTAAGAGAACGTAAAGTGGCATAGTCAACACGTTTGGACTCGAAACCTTATGAATGAGTAACCGAAACGACCGGAACTCAATAAGGCATTGAATAAGAACATGTTCAAGTCCTAAACACAAAATACGGAAACATACAAACACAAATACACACACATATGCTAGTTTCCGGACATAGTCCTAGAAAATACAAAACACAAAGTTTATTAACTAAATGTGAATGCATGAGCATATTTTGCCAAGTGTGTGAAAGTGAAATATAAAAGAAATAAAATCATGAAGGGACACACAAAAATGATATGTGTGAGTGTGTGCCTAGCCTTGTAAGAGATAAGAGGTCATGTATACCTTTGTAGACCGATAATGTCCGAAACTCTTAAAAGCCGGCAACTTGAACGAATAATGGTTGAGACGTCCTTCATCTTCAAAATCCTTCATTTACTAACCACTAAACATTACAAGTAAAACACGTTTTGATATGGAATTAATGCCAACACTAATTATCAACCTAACAAAAAGCCTTTGTAACTCCTCAACATCCCACACATTATCGATAACTAAATCCTTCAACCTGATTTGAGAAAGTTCGCCCTCCTGAAACTCAGCAAATAAAGGCCGTGAACTCAAAAAACTATCATACCACAACTTAATATTACCTTATCTAACCTTCCAGTTAGAATTGTTCAACAAAACTGGGATACACCTCATGATTTTCCTCCAAAACTGAGAATCAATGTTATGAGCTTTACAAACCGCAACATGACCCCTTTTTAAATACTTAGCTTTAAAAAATCTAACCAATAACGAATTTTGAGTCAGTAAATGCTAGCCAAACTTCATGAACAAAGACGTTTGAACATCAGAGATGTTCCTCACGCCTATACCCCCCTCATCAACAGGGATACACAACTTCTTCCAAGCCTTCCATTTCTTTTTATCTTTCCCTTCATGTTGACCCCAGAAAAAAGAAGAGAACATACCTTGGATTTTGTTGAAAACCGATTTAGGCATGCTCAACATAGATAATAGATGCAGCGTCATACTAGACAAGACATGTCTCAATAGCACTAACTGACCACCCTGGGACAACAAACGACTCTTCCAACCCTCAACCCTTAATCTTCTTGCTAATTTTCTGAATCAAGGGATCAAACTGACTAACCTCCAGTTTACCATCCACTATCGGAACTCCCAAATAATTAAAAGGAAATTTTCCTTCAGTAAATGATGTAAATCCCGTATCATATAAAATCTCATTTTTTCTCCTCAAACACAGATGCTTAGAGAAAAAAATAGATGACTTCTCCTGATTAACTCTTTGCCCAGTCCAACTTTCATATTTCTTGAGGACCCTCATCAAACCACGAACAGATGTTTTACTAGCATTGGCAAATAAAACAACATCATTGACATAAAGTAGATGGGATATGATAGGGGCATTGCACGAGTGGGAAAAAGGCAAAATGCGCTTCTCAGACATCTCAATATTAATCATTCTAGAGAGGACTTCTTCCATTAAAATGAATAAGTACGGAGATAGAGGATCCCCCTGTCTCAACCCCCTTTCTGACTTAAAGAAACCCTTGTATGCACCATTCATCATGACAGAGAACCACGGGGTAGAAATGCAATTTTGAATCAGCTTAGAAATGAAATCCGGAAAACCAAATGCATGAAGAGTCTGATCAACAAACTTCCACTCCGCACGATCATAAGCTTTACTCATGTTTATTTTTAGAATAACATTACCTCCTCTAACCTTCCGATGTGGCATTTTAGTCATCTCTAGAGTTAGAGTAACATTTTCAAAAATGCTCATACCCCTCACAAAAGCCCCTTGCTCTGGGGAGATTAAATCGCCAATCACTAACGACAACTTGTCAACCAGAATTTTAGAGAAATCTTATAAATCACATTGCAGAGGCTTATAGGATGGAATTTATCAAAAGACTAAGGATCCTTCACCTTCGGAATAAGAACAATAAAAGAGGAACAATAAAAACGTGACAATTCATCACCTCTGAAAAACTCCTTCACTGCTGCCATCACATCATTTTTTATAATCTTCCAACACGTGAGGTAAAAGGAGGATCCGAAGCCATCCGGACCAGGGCTGCTGTCAACCAAAATAGACTTCAACACATCATAAACTTCTTCCTCTGTCGGCTTCTCTTTCAACTGATTAACGATCACTTCTGAGATACTTGGTTGAATAAAATTCTCCAAGTCAGCACCCTGCACCGCAACACTTATGCCCAGAAATTGTTCAAAATAATTAACAGCACCATTATGAACCATCTCCATATTATCAAGCGAAGTGCCATCAGGGAGAACCATGGTTTTGACATAAGAATTACGCCTTCTTTGTGCAATAACTGTATGAAAAAACTTTGAATTTTGATCACCCTCAGATAACCAATTTATCTTAGCTTGTTGAACCAATCTCGTCTCTTCTCTTTTATACCACACATCTAACTCCACCTTGAAAACCAAAAACTCTTCTTTAACAGACTCAGAATACTCAGCCTGTAACATCTCCTCATGGTGCTCCACCCATTCTTCTAACTCACGAATAAAACCATCTACACAGCCAAAAATCTCCTTATTCCACACTCTCAGCCTTTGTTTCATTCTCTTCAATTTACCAACCAAAAAATGGAGACCTGAATCAGACACCATAGGCTCATTCCAAGAGTTACCCACCACATCCAAGAACCCCACATGTGAGGTCCACATATTCTGAAAGCGAAATGGAGCCGGGCCATATCTCTCCAATTCCGTAACATTATGTAATAAAATAGGTGAATGATCTGAGGTTTTCCTGTTCAGCAACAACGCTTTGCATCACCATATTTTACTACAAAATCATTATTAATAAGCACTCTGTCAAGCTTTGCCCAGCTTCTCACCAAACCTTGATGACCATTACACCAAGAGAGTTGTCTACCTTCGAATCTAAGATCCAACAACCCGCATCTACTAATGCACTCATTAAACTCAGCCATAGATGAAGAATTTCGAGGTCTACCTCCCACCCTTTCCATAACAGAACGAATTATATTAAAGTCACCCAACACAACCCAAGGCATATTAACAGCCGAAATAACATGCAGCTATTCCTAAAGGACTCTTCGCTCAAGCTGCGAGCATTTGACATGGATAAAAGTCGCAAGAAGTGAACCACTATCTATAGACAACAAAGCTGTCAAATATTGATTCGAAGATCCCACAACCTCAAGCTGAATATTATCTTTCCAGAACACCCATATCTTTCCTCCTTCCTCTACATTAGAGTTGTAATTTTGAAATTGTAAACATGACGCCCACCTACTAATTAGACCCACATCTTGGAAAGGTTCTGACATAGCTGATGAGGTCATTTTGGTACTCAACAAAATGATGTTTTTATGTGTTCATTTAGAAAACCAATTTTACCACTAGAAAATCCTTTTAGGATGTAAAGATTAGTAAAACGGTAAGTAAGGATTCGTTCCACAGGGATTAGGTTAGATTAATCAATTTGTGATATAATCTAAGTTAGTCTAATCTAGGTGCATAAAACATAAATCATATTTTTTGTTTTTGATTGATTAAGATATAATAAACTAGAAAAGTAAATAACAATAATATAAAGAAATTGAATAGATAGAAATCCAACAGCAACAATACTAGATATGAGAATGGTCTTAACAATTAATGATAGATATTAGGGATTTAATTACACATAGTTACAATCAAATAAAAAGAAAGCAATAAATAATGTGTAAGGTTCATGATTTGTATTGGCTTGATTCCATTGTAAAACACTTCATATTTGTATTAGTTGTTGCTTAGGATATTCTTTGAAGAAAGGAAGCTTAAAAGGTGAAGAGCAACGTCTAGTGCAAAAGTCGTCTTCAAGAGATGAAAAGCATCAAAGGTATATCTTGACTCCTATCCTCTTGCAAGGCGTTAGCGCGCACACACACAATTCATACATGTGTATCCCTGCATCGTGGTTCAAAAATTTGGTATAACACATTCACACATCTCATAGTATGCTCATGCATTGATCTTGTATAGACAAACATTGTAGAATTGCATGCTTTATGACTATCTCTTTGATATGGCATGCTTGTGTGAATATGTGTTTATTTGTTTGTGTATTTTGTGTTTTGGACTTGAACATGTTCTTATTTGATGCCTTATTGAGTTCCGATCATTTTGGTTGCTCATTCATAAGGTTTCAAGTCCAAACGATGTAGCTACGCTACTTTTCGTTCTCATTCGTTGAGTTGACTTCATCGTCATTTTCTGAGATGATTTCTCAACCATTTTTCAAAGTTGTGTAGTTTTTGTCGTGTGTGAGGGAGTCATGGTTCATAATCCAAAAACGGATTTGAAATCGGAGTTTGGATGCCCAAGTTACGGCTGAAGAATGTGAGAGTGCGCGAGAGAGGTGAGAGTGGCCAAGAGGCCACGTGGGCCCCACGGCCAGAGACTCTCTCTGGCCCCGTGAGGCCCACGTGCCCCCCACGGGGTGGGTGACATGGCCCTTGCTGATTGACCCTCTCTCTTCTTTTTAAACACTTCTCCTTCCCTCCACATGTGTTGAAGATTTTGAAGAACACTTTGAATATTTCTGCAGAAATTCTTCAATTTTAGTTTTAGTATTTTGGTCATATCTTTCTCATACGAACTCGAAATCAATCGATTCAAAAGCCAAAATTGTTGGTCTTGAGGAGAGCTACAAACCCCAAGCATTTTCAGAGGGAGCTGACTTCGTCATTGTTCACAGCAGCCTGATCTTCAGTACGAGGTCAAGGTTGTTTGTTCAACTTCTTTTTTTTCAATTTCATCTTTGATCATCTCTTGATTCTTACTATTTGATTGATGAAATTTGTTGAGAAGTATGTTAGATCATATGCTAGGGGTGTTTGATCATTTGTCAATTGAGTTTTAGCTTTGTGATTTTTTTTGAACATATATGTGCTAAACTTGATTTTGTTTGAAATTGATTCTAGAAAATGTATATATGATATGTCTCATATTATTTTCTAGGTTTTATTTCATGATCTAAGAACTAGGTTTCTAGTGTGATATATTGAATATTCATACCTTGTTCTTATTGATTTACATGTCTTAATTTCTAGATAATTTTGTGATTGTGTGTTGGAAGCATATTCTAGATTGTCATTGAACATGTACATTTTGCTTGATTGATCATCTACCTTAATTTGATTGTGTTTGCATCAATTGCATCACGTAGATCATAGCCTTGCATTAGGTTGAAGTCTCTAGCAAAGTGAGTGAAGCTTTGTTGATAGAGCAAGGAAGTCTTGATTAGAGTTGGGAGGACTCGGATAATCAAGCAAGAAGGACTTGTCTAGGGTCGGGAGGATCCGGATAGGCAAGCGAGAAATCTTCCTAGAGACGTGAGCGTCTTGGATAGGAAGTTGCTTTCTAGAGGTGTAGGATACATCTCGGATAGGAAGTAGGCTTGGTGATTCACTAGCCCGAGGGTAGATTAGGAGTTGATAGCTTGAGCAGATATCATGAGTTGATAGCTTGAGTGTGCAAGTCCTTTTTTTCACATAGTGGATTGCTTTGCCGGTGGTTATGGTATCAACCCGTGGATGTTTCCTCTTTGAGGTTTTACCACGTAAAAACACTTGTGTTCATTTTTGTTTTTACTTTTCTTTATCCTCCATATCTTACATTGATTGCATATCTTGTAAATTGATTAACTCTTGTATTAGTGAAATCAATTCATTTGCTAAATCTAATCAAGTGTGCATTTTCTTTGTTATATTCCGCATTATTTTTAATATTGGAAGAATTTGAGTAAATACCTATTCACCCCCCTCTAGGTATATTTTACACTACTACTTAAGGGAAATTTCATTTGGTATCAGAGCGGGTGTCTAGACGCACTTAGATAGATCCTTTCTTTGTAGTGTTTTGTGTTTTTGTTTGTGATAATCATGATTAAGGAAGTGTGTTCCTATGTGGCTTCTTTTGTTGAACATATTAACTTAGATGAGAAAAAGATCGATGATCTTACTTTTAAAAATGAACGTTTATCCAAAGTCAATATGTCCCTCAACAAGAAGCTAGAGAATCATGCTCTTGGCTCAAAAAAATTCAATGAACTTAAAGACAAGATCCTAAGTCTAGAATTGAATCTAAAAGATAGCAATAATAGACTTGGTATCTTGAAGCAAGAAATTGAGCAAAGAGATTGTTCTCTTGTTAATGCTAAGAAACTTGAAAATGTGCTTAAATCCAAACTTAATGAGCATTTAAATTAAGAGAAAAAGTATGAACAATGGCTTGATAAATCACGTAAAGATGTTATGTTTAGTGATGACATAGCGGAAAAATATGCCATTGAAATTAGGATGCTTCGTGAGAAACTTGATGAGGCTAATAGGGTGATTAGCAAGATGTCATCTAGTTCTAACAAAGTTGAAACCCTCAATAAAAATGGAAGGCATCCATGTGACAAAAGAGGTTTGGGTTATATCAATGAGAAGGAGACTCCTTCATCTAACAAATCTACTTTTGTCAAAGCAAGCATTGAATCAAATGTAGGTACACTCTCTCAAGGTAAAGCTATGAAAGCTACCGAAAGTGCCTCTTCATCATCAAGGATGTTCAATGGAAGAACTCAACAACATAAGCATCAAGAAGCAACAACCTCAAATGCAAGAGGTGGAGCATCAAGGGTTGCACTTCAAAGAGGAAAAATTATGAGAGGTCCAAAGGAGTTGGAAGCAAATGCAAATGGTAAATTTCTCAAATTTATTCCTATTTGTCATCATTGTAATATGATAGGACATATTCAACCTAGATGCTTTGAGTATATTCGGAAATGTAAACTTGATAATGCTTTTCATGATATGTCTTTGAATGGACCTAGGCAATCATCCATGTATGTAGACCTAGGAAGACCTTGGAAAAGCATGTTGTGGAAAAAGTTGTTGATGACTTGCTTGCTAAATCTTGTGTTGTGCCTCACTCTACTATGCATAAGAAAGTTGATAATGCTTTGTTTGATATTTTTGAAAATGTGACCAATGAGGTCAAGGTGCATGTTAAAAAGCCTAACATTGAGTCAAAGCATGTTAGAAGTAAGAGTGAGAGGCATGTTGTGAAAAATGTGTGGATTAGAAAAGACACATCTAAATGTCATGTTGCACAATATGCTTTACGTGCCAACTCCTCCTATTCTGGGTACCTAGATAGCGGTTGCTCTAGGAACATGACTAGGAACAAAGAGTTCTTTAAGAATTTTGTGTTAAAGGATGGAGGTTGGGTTACTTTTAGTGATGGTACCAAAAAGCAAGTTCTTGGCAATGGAACAATTTGTATCCCCGGACTGCCTAAACTTCACAATACTTTGTATGTTGATGGGTTACAAGCTAACTTGATAAGCATTACTCACTTATGTGAAATTTTTAAAGAAGTTAGCTTTAACAAAGATGTGTGTACTATAATTGATAAAAAGGGCAATGTTGTCCTAAGTGTCAAAAGGTCCATAGACAATTGCTATTGTCTTGAGATAGATCCTCTAACTTGCAACATGGCACATGAGTGCAACAAGCTTGATTTGTGGCATCAACGTTTGGGTCACATGAATTTTAAAGATTTGAAAAAGCTTGAAAAACATGGCATTGTTAGAGGTCTTCCTAATCTTGGTAAAAAGCTTGAGGTGGTTTGTGAACCTTGCCAATTAGGTAAGCAAACCAAAGTGTCTCATAAGAAAAATTCTTACATAGCTACCAAGAGACCTTTAGAACTTGTGCATATGGACCTAATGGGGCCAATTCAAATTGAGAGCATTAATGGCAAAAAGTACATTTTTGTATGCGTTGATGACTTCTCTAGGTTTACTTGGGTTTATTTTCTTAGAAACAAGATCGAGGCTTTTGATTACTTTAAAAAGTTTTGTAATCAAGTTCAAAATGAAAAAGGTCTTGATATCAAGAAAATATGTCGCATTAGGAGTGATCATGGGACGGAATTTGAAAATGCAAAATTTAGTGAGTTTTGTGATGGTTTAGGGATTTCTCATGAGTTCTCCGCACCTAGAACTCCTCAACAAAATGGTGTTGTTGAGAGGAAAAACCGTGTCTTGCAAGAGATGGCTATGGTCATGCTCAATAGCAAGAAAGTCCCTAGAAACCTATGGGCCAAGACGGTCAATACCGCTTGTTATGTGTCTAATTGTGTTTTTAAGAGGCCCGGCACAAAACAAACGTCCTATGAGCTATGGAAGGGCAAGAAGCCCAATGTGAGTTACTTCCACACTTTTGAGAGTAAATGTTATATTTTGAATGATAGAGATCACTTAGGAAAGTTTGATGCTAAAAGTGATGTTGGTCTCTTTCTTGGGTATGCTATTAATAGTCGTGCATATAGAGTCTTTAACTTGACTACTAAGACTATCATGGAGTCTATCAATGTGAAGATAGATGATCTTAGCATACTTAATTTGTGTGATGATAATGGTGTCAATGAACCTAAAGAAAACATGTTGAATGATACTAAAACACCTATTGATGTGGCTAGTAGTGTTTCTAGTCAAGATGATGAAAATGATAGTCATGTTGAAGTTGAAGTTGAAAGTCAAGGGTTGGAAAATGCTTTAAATGATAATCAACAAAATGACTAAGTTGTTGAACATTCTCACCTAAGACTTAGAAACTTACACTATCAAGAAGACATCATAGGTGATTTAAATGAAGGGGTTAGAACAAGAAATCAAATTGCTAACCAAATTTCTTATGCTTGCTACACTTCTCAAATTGAACCCAAAAATATTAATGAAGCAATTGTTGATGAATATTGGGTTGGGGCTATGCAAGATGAACTTAATCAATTTGAGAGGAATGAAATGTGGTCCTTGGTTCCTAGACCCAAAGATATAAATGTAATTGGCACTAAATTGGTGTTTAGGAATAAGACCGATGAAAGTGGCAAGATTGTGAGGAATAAAGCTAAACTAGTGGCTCAAGGTTACACTCAAGTGGAGGGTGTTGACTTTGATGAGACGTTTGCCTCGGTTGCTCATCTCGAGTCCATTAGACTTTTGTTGTCCATTGCATGCATTAAAAAGTTCAAATTATTTCAAATGGATGTCAAAAGTGCTTTCCTCAATGGATACCTTCAAGAAGAAGTGTATGTTGAACAACCTAAGGGTTTTGTAGACCCACACTCTCCTAATTATGTGTTTAAATTGAAAAAGGCTCTCTATGGCCTTAAACAAGCTCCAAGAGCTTGGTATGATAGGTTGACTCAATATCTTATTGACAACCAATATAGGAGAGGTGGCATTGATAGAACTTTGTTTATCAAACATCATGATCATGATATTTTTGTTGCACAAATATATGTTGATGACATTGTTTTTGGGTCTACTAATAAAACCAAGGTTGATGAATTTGTAAGTGTTATGTCAAGTGAATTTGAAATGAGTATGGTGGGTGAGTTGAATTATTTTCTAGGAATGCAAGTAAAGCAAACTAGCATGGGCATAATGTTGAATCAATCTAAATATGCTAAAAATCTAGTTAAGAGATTTGGTCTAGAAAATGGAAAAGATTTTGAAACTCCCATGAGCACCACTTTAAAACTTGACAAAGATGAAAAAGGGAAAAGTGTTGATCAAAGCCTTTATAGAAGCATGATAGGTAGTCTACTTTACCTAACGGCTAGTAGACCCGACATTTGCTTTAGTGTAGGCTTGTGTGCTAGATTCCAAGCAAATCCCAAGGAATCTCACTTAAAAGCCGTCAAGAGGATCATTAGGTACATTAAATGAACTCATAGTCTTGGTCTATTCTATTCATTTGATACCAATGATATCCTTGTAGGCTATTGTGATGTGGATTGGGCAGGAAATATAGATGACCGTAAAAGCACATCGGGCGGTTGCTTATATGTTGGTAATAACTTGGTTTCTTGGTCAAGTAAGAAACAAAATTGTAAGAAACAAAATTCGGTTTCCCTTTCCTCTTCCGAAGCCGAATACATTGCGGCCGGAAGTGCTTGTACACAATTACTTTGGATGAAACAAATCCTTAAGGATTATGAGATAGAACAAGGAAAAATGACACTTTATTGTGATAACTTAAGTGCCATTAATATCTCTAAAAATCCGGTTCAACACTCTCGCACAAAACACATAGACATTAGGCATCATTTCATTAGAGATCTAGTTGAACATTCTATTGTTGCTCTAGAGCATTTGCCTACTAAAAATCAACTTGCGGACTTGTTCACTAAGCCCTTGGACAAAGAGAGGTATAAATCTCTTAGAATGTCCATTGGCATGATTTGTGTTGATTGATGTCTTTGTGTGATTGTGAGTGGCTTGATGAGCAAAACTTTAATTGAATATCATTGTCTTTAAGAGCTACTTACTTGAGAAGTAATGATCTTTAACAAGTATCTTTTATTGTTTCTAGATCAAGCACTTGAGCTTGAAAATCTTATTTTTGAAAAGTGCACTAATGCTTTTCTTGTATGTTTTAGTTTTTGAGTTTTTGTGGTTGAATATGTGTAGATAATGGATGCATCTAGAAGTTTATTGCTAAGTGCATGATAGATGACCTATGGTATGTATCCATTTTGCTTCGGCACTACATAGTAATCAACGAGCACCCTCATGGAAAGGGCTACACACCTTGGTTGTGAAGCCACCTAATGTAGGAAAGGGCTATGCCATTGTGATGAGTGAAAGCCGCCATGAGGAGTATATGTTTTTGTTAGTAAAATCAAAGAAGTGTTGAAATGAATCATAAAAAAAAAATCTTTGATTCTAAGCCTAAAAGAAATGAAAAATAAAAGGCTTATGGTGTATAGTTGAGAATTGTGAAAAAGCTCAGGTTGACAAATAGAAATGGGAAAACGAGCCACATGCACACACACGCTCATATGTTGATATCTATTCATTTTAAAAGCAAAAATCCAGATGAATATCGGTTTGACCTATTTTTAGAAAGGCTTTAGATGGATAGGTGTGAATAGAGTTTGCATGTTGATATCACAATTACTCCTACTATATATGTGAGAAGCATTCACACACACACATTTTGCTTATGTGCTTGATTCATTAGCAATGTGAGAATATTTTTGAGAGATTAATGAAAATCTATGATTCTCTCTTGGACTTTGACAAGTAATGAAATATTTTCTCTTATTGCTTGATTGTGTGATTGTGTGATGTCCCTTGTGAACAAATCTACTTGGTGATAATATGTGGAGCATATGTTAAGGGGGAGCTTTAGTTTATTCAACTTTGCTTTCTATACGATTTGTTTGCTTATCTCGTTGTTTATCTCTTGTGTCCCTTGTCTATTCTTTGACAAAAAGGGGGAGAAAATGTATACCTCACCATGTTTGATATTGGGGAGATTTTGTATACTTCACACCTTGTTTGTGACTTTGTTCCAATTGTGTGAATCATATTCCTCTTTGTGCTTAATTGTGACTTTGTCTTAAGGGGGAGAAAGAATTCTTTCTTGATAGTGTTAAGGATGGTTGGTCCTTGGGAATTGGGAGACTAAGGGAGTGCTTTAACATGAAAATATTTTGATCACTTGAGATAATGTATTTTTGTATGAGATAAGGGATGTCTTCTATATTTGTTTTTGGTTAATAACTCACCATTCTTCTTTAGAGAAGATCTCTTATTTGGTTGCTATTTTCTCTCATAGGTACTTTGAAGACTAAAAGAGGAATTCTTGAAGACTTGAAGACTTTTTAGTCTAAGAATCTCTTTGTAATGTGAGTATGAGAGTGTGCTATCAACTTGAGTTTATTTGAGTGAAACATTGTATGGTGAGATTGAGGTTTTGCCATGGAATAGCCAAAGGGGGAGATTGTAAGGTTCATGATTTGTATTGGCTTGATTCCATTGCAAAATACTTCATATTTGTATTAGTTGTTGCTTAGGATATTCTTTGAAGAAAGGAAGCTTAAAAGGTGAAGAGCAACGTCTAGTGCAAAAGTCGTCTTCAAGAGATGAAAAGCGTCAAAGGTATATCTTGACTCCTATCCTCTTGCAAGGCGTTAGCGCACACACACACAATTCATACATGTGTGTCCCTACATCATGGTTCAAACATTTGGTAAAACACATTCACACATCTCATAGTATGCTCATGCATTGATCTTGTATAGACAAACATTGTAGAATTGCATGCTTTGTGACTATCTCTTTGATATGGCATGCTTGTGTGAATATGTGTTTATTTGTTTGTGAATTTTGTGTTTTGGACTTGAACATTTTCTTATTTGATGCCTTATTGAGTTCCGGTCGTTTCGGTTACTCATTCATAAGGTTTCGAGTCCAAACAATGTAGCTATGCTACTTTTCGTTCTCATTCATTGAGTTGACTTTATCGTCATTTTCCGAGATGATTTCTCAACCATTTTTCAAAGTTATGTAGTCTTTATCGTGCATGAGAGAGTCACGGTTCATAATCCGAAAGCGGATTCAAAATCGGAGTTCGGATGCCCAAGTTACGGCTGAAGAACATGAGAGTGCGCGAGAGAGGTGAGAGTGGCCAAGAGGCCACGTGGGCCACGCCGTGAGGGAGGCCATGGGCCCCACGGCCAGAGACCCTCTCTGGCCCCATGAGGCCCACGTGCCCCCCACAGGGTGGGTGACATGGCCTTTGCTGATTGGCCCAAAAATCTCTTCTCTCTCTTTTTTTTAAACAATTCTCCTTCCCTCCACATGTGTTGAAGATTTTGAAGAACACTTTGAATATTTCTGCAGAAATTCTTCAATTTTAGTTTTAGTATTTTGGTTATATCTTTCTCATACGAACTTGAAATCAATCGATTCAAAAGCCAAAATTGTTGGTCTTGAGGAGAGCTACAAACCCCAAGCATTTTCAGAGGGAACTGACTTCATCATTGTTCCCAGCAGCCTGATCTTCAGTATGAGGTCAAGGTTGTTTGTTCAACTTCTTTTTTTTTCAATTTCATCTTTGATCATCTCTTAATTCTTATTATTTGATTGATGAAATTGGTTGAGAAGTATGTTAGATCATATGCTAGGGGTGTTTGATCATTTGTCAATTGAGTTTTAGCTTTGTGATTTTTCTTGAACATATATGTGCTAAACTTGATTTTGTTTGAAATTGATTCTAGAAAATGTATATATGATATGTCTCATATTATTTTCTAGGTTTTATTTCATGATCTAATAACTAGGTTTTTAGTGTGATATATTGAATATTCATACCTTGTTCTTATTGATTTACATGTCTTGATTTCTAGATAATTTTGTGATTGTGTGTTGGAAGCATATTCTAGATTGTCATTGAACATGTACATTTTGCTTGATTGATCATCTAGCTTAATTTGATTGTGTTTGCATCAATTGCATCACGTAGATCATAGCCTTGCATTAGGTTGAAGTCTCTAGCAAAGTGAGTGAAGCTTTGTTGATAGAGCAAGGAAGTCTTGATTAGAGTCGGGAGGACTCGGATAATCAAGCAAGGAAGACTTGTCTAGGGTCGGGAGGATCTGGATAGGCAAGCGAGAAATCTTCCTAGAGACGTGAGCGTCTTGGATAGGAAGTAGGCTTAGTGATTCACTAGCCCGAGGGTAGATTAGGAGTTGATAGCTTGAGCGGATATCATGAGTTGATAGCTTGAGTGTGTAAGTCCTTTTTTTCACATAGTGGATTGCTTTGCCGGTGGTTGTGGTATCAACCAATGGATGTTTCCTCTTTGAGGTTTTACCACGTAAAAACACTTGTGTTCATTTTTGTTTTTACTTTTCTTTATCTTCCATATCTTACATTGATTGCATATCTTGCAGACCAATTAAAAAGTCTAAATTGGCAACCAGCCACCACTCTTCCTTCTCTTGCCCAAGCATGAATATAATCCTTCTCGCTCGCCAAGTGGAGCAACACATGGTGACTATCCATAAAACTGATCTTTGGGACCTCAGCAAAACCCCAAGTTTTGATAATTTGTACTCTAAGAACATCAATTGATGGTTTGGAAGAGAGGAACTTCAATACCAAAGCATGTTTCAGGTCCTCGGCAGCCCTATCCATCTCTACATTAAAAAAAAAAAAAAAAAGAACAAACCCTAAATCTCCATTAATCAGTTCTGGCCCTCCTCAACGGGATTCTATACTTTGACGAGGGAATAGGTATCTGTAGAGCTTACACGAAAGACTTCCCTCCTCCACCTGCCGAGGTCCTAACAGTACCTGACCCACACCCAACCAGCAGCGCAACCCCATCCTTACAAACCCCCAACCCTCCGACTATAGGCTCTGTCGGAGGCAGCGCGGCCATAGCCGCAATCGCAGCCACAAGGGAAGAAAAGAAGAAACCCTACAGACTAAAAACAATCACCCGCCACGTCAGCTTTTTTCAAAAGAAAAAGAAAAAAAGAAACACTTAAAAATGAGAAGAATAATAAAATAATTATTGGAGTATATCAAAACGAAAGAGAACATTAACAAGCATGACTATATATATAGAAACCCTAAAAATCATCAATTATTGGGTAAAATCATTTGATGGTTGAGCAAGATGGATATAAAAACCCTAAAACCGTCTTTTTTTATTTAGGGGGGGGGGGGGGGGTGGTGGGGGTGTTGTTGTTTAGATGTGATTTTTTGGGATTTATCCCATTTAATTTTGAAAAAACAAAAAAGTTGATGTTTTGGTTGGGTACATTGGATTGAATTCACCTAGGAGTACAATAATTGGATCGGATTGAATCTTGCACATCCCTTTATACATTCATCAAGAGAGTAAATTATAGCATAAATTTCAAGCAACACAAAGTAGTTTATAGAAATCCATAGAGGGGCCTAACATAACACCTTTAGCTGTCCTAGAAAGTTTTCAGGCTTTTTTGTCCAAAAGATATCTTAAAAACAACCAACAAAATACAAAGGTTTTAAAGTTGTTTCTAGTTTATCGTTACTGGTCCAAATTTCAGACAAAAGACCAGTTAATGAACATAAAGTAGATGCAATGAGCAGTCTCGATCTTCTGATCTTCTTCATTCAGTACCTTCCAAGCCACTGCCCGCTCGTAAGAAATGGGTCTCCCCATGCTTGACACATATATACTAGCGTTGAGACAAGCAAAGCCCTTCTAGGAGAACATAAAATTACATCTCAAATCGAAATACGATACAATTTTAAATAAGCATGAGGAAACTACTTAAATAATCACTCCAACATTTGTCAATTTCAAATGCCAGTTTTTGAGGAAAATGACGTACATGTTGCCTTATCTGTGGGAACTCGGAGCAAAGAGTCTTTCATCCCTAGTCATCAAATATTTTTTCCAAAGTTATGTCTTGTAGTGCAACTAAGGTTGTCTCAAGCATATCAAGTCCTGCTTGGTTTGTAAATATGAAGACAGGTAATGCTTGCAAGAATTATAGAGTTTTAGACACAATTGATTTAGTAACAAAAATGAAAAGAGATGTAACATAATCATCTAAACAACTGGAACATGCATGACAGTATGACACGGAACATTTAATATGTCAATTTGAAATATTGGTGAAGAAATAATGTTTTGATGTCAACTCTTGAACAGTACAATTCCCAATCCAAGCATCATATTGCGTAGTTAGAGAAAAAGTGAGAGGGGAAGGTAGTAACAAAGTTGTCATGCGCACCTTTAGATAGCAGCACATGATTGCATCTGAGTGATGCCACAGGGTTTTGAGAATGGAGTCACTTTCTTCGGCGCCTGATTTGAGCAGCTCCACACCCATATAGCACCTACAAATTTTTAAGACAAAAATAAGAACACAACTCTTTGATTTCTAGTAACAGAACATAGCAGAAGTCTTTTTTATTTTTTATTTTTCCTTATTTTTATAACGAACTCAATTGAGGCAAAACTGCCTACCGAGCATGAAATCAATGCTATATCATACAAAATAAACAATCAAATTTAAGTGGTTTTTTTTTTAATAAGCTCAACATCTATGACTCAACCAGCTGCAACTATTTTATGACTCAGAACTGTAAAATAAGTGAATAACTAAGTACAAAGTATTTCTCATATTATCATTTTGGTGGCAAATTAGTTCATTGATTAACATTGACCTCCCAGGTTGCGTTAAACAAGATGGCAGAAAGGCATTTTCCCTAAAGTGATTGTAAACGTACGAAATATCAACTAGTAGATTCAATGACTGACTCTAAAGGGTCCGTGGTTTTCCCAACCCATAAGTGAAGTGCTTCTGAGATTTTCTAAATAGTAGTTTGTAATATGCAGTTCATTGTATTAATGAGCACAATTTCCATTTAATCTCTGTATAGTGGCAGTAATCATATCATATGCATGTGTTAGGTTTTTGGTTTGTCTTGGCATGTATTCCATATCAAAACGTGTTTCTCTTGTAATGTTTAGTGGTCTAAGTTTTGAAGATTCAAGACGTCAAAGAAAGTCTTGGCCACAACTCATGCAAGATGCCGGCTTCAAAGAGAAGTGTGCTTCATCGGTCTACAAAGGTATATAAGACCTCATTTCTCTTACAAGGCTAGACACACACACACACATAGCATTCTTGTGTGTTCCTACAAGGTTAAAAAATCATTTATATATCACTTTCACACACTTGATAATGTATGCTCATGCATTAGATCTAATTTGACAATCTTTGTTATTTGCATGTTCTATGACTATGTCTAGGAAATGACATACGTGTGTGATTTAGTGTTTGTATATTTCCATATTTTTGTATTTGGACTTGAACATGATCTCTTATATTTTCTTATTGAGTCCCGGTCAATTCGGTTACTCATTCATTTAGTTTCGAGTCCAAATGATATAGCTACGCTACTTTTCGTTCTCATTCGTTGAGTTGTTTTCGTTGTCGTATTCCGAGATGATTTCTCAACCTTTTGTCAAAGTTTCATAGTCTTCATTGTGTGCGAGGGAGTCATGATTCATAATCTAAAGACAGATTCAAAATCGAAGTTCAGAGGCCCGAATACGGTTGAAGAACACGAGCGGTGCGCGGGAGAAGCAAGCAAGGCCAAGTGGCCAAGCTTGGCCACCACGTGTAGAGGCCGTGGGCCACACGGCTAGAGCATACCTCTGCCCCCGTGTGGCACACGTGCCCCACACGCCCAGGGGGTGACGTGGACCTCCCTGGTTGGCCAGTTTACTCCTTTCTCTCTCTTCCTTTTAAATGCTCCAATTCCCTCCAATTCATTTTCAAGAAGAAAAAGTTGAAATCCCGCTAGAATTTTCTCTCCAATTTTTCTCACCTTACAAACACCATAACTTTCTCATACAAACTTAGAATTGAGTGATTCAAGTTGTAGATTGTTCATAAAAGAGTCCTTTACCTTTTCCAATTAGTTTGGCAGCTGTTTGATCGATTTTTCTTGTTGCACACAAAAAACCGAACCAACTCGAGAATCCAAGGTAGTGTTCATATCTTTGAGATTTCTTTTTTTATAACCTTCAATTTGCTTGGGGTTTCTTCTTCTGTATGTACTTGTATGTTTGGTGAATGCTATTGAGAAAGATAGCTTCACAATCAATCCTAATCAAAAGTCTAATTAGAGACTTATGTGAACTAGTTTCTTTGATTCTAGGTTTTTGAGATGATTGTGAGTTGTATTGTGATTAGGTTGATATATAAGGTTGTTTGTGACTTGATTGAATCAATTTTGTGATGAATAACCTTGAAATGTATTTTGATCCTTTGATTGATGAAATCTAGGATTATTGTATTTGTATGTGTTTTTAGAGCAATCTAGGATTTAATTGATTTATCATTTAATCCTTGCTCTAAATCTTTGGCTAGAATATTCATTGATTTTATTTTATGATTCTAGCATTTTGTTGTGTATGTTTATAGCATCTTGAATTTGTGCTTCATGAATATGTATTGTTCAAGTGTTATTTGTGTGAATGAAACTATGAGTTTTATGTGTTAGGTGTTTACACATGCTCTAGGTTTTTTATTCATGTTTTGCATCTAGACTTTTATTACTTGTAATATCACATGTTCAGGTCTAGTTGTTCCATGGAATGTATTGATCACATGTTCTATGATGAATTGATTGTTCGCATCATTTGCTTTTACATGATCACACTAGGAAGTCCTTGTAAAAGGCTTAAAGTCTTGGTTAGAGTCGGGAGGACTCGGATAACCAAGCAAGAAGTCTTGTCTAGAGTCGGGAGGACTCGGATAGGCAAGCAAGAAGTCATGGCTAGAGTCGGGAAGACTCGTGTAAGGATTCCCTTTTATTGATTGGCTTATTTCGTGGTCAAACCACAAGTTGGGGTTTGGTTGTAAGGGTAGTCTAGGTGATTAGTTGAAGATCAAGACCCTTTCCAAGACCTCAAAAGGACAAGCACCAAAGGTATATCTTGTGCTTACTTTGGCTTGAAGAGATATAGTTGCACACACACACAACATGCATATCTCTTATTCTTGAATGTTGTGTCTATATTTTGTGTGCATTGTGCCTTATTGATTTATTCAATATCTCTTCTTGCTTGTTGAATTGATTGCATCTTGTTATATGATAATGCCATGTCATGATAGGCATTAGGATGCTTTCAATACCCACACTTGCACTTCATGCATGATTAGCTTTTAGTGTGGAGAAATTCGTTTCCCGAAAGTTGTTCAGAAACGTCCGCGCGTGCACGTTGATGTGCTTTGTTTTGCGCGATGATCGCCGGTGGAGATGCCTTTGGCTTCTCCCTTGATTTCACCATTTTTGGTGAACGGCGGTTTCATTCGGCGGCCTGGCCGCCGTTAGAAACCGCCGAATGAGACCTGATTGAAATTCACTCTCGGGTCCAAAATGGCGGTTGGATCGACGGTCACGAAACCGCCGAACGAAGTCGCCGAATTTCCCCTGTTCTACTCGGGAGCAATTCGGCGGTTCAATTCGGCGGTCTGGCCGCCGAATTGAAACCGCCGATCGTGCGATTTCAGGGGCAAACTTGTCTTTTCACTTGCCCAATTCTTGATGTCTATAAATATCTCACTTTCTCATTATCTGAATGTAGTTCTTGACTCTTAAGAACCCTAAACTTCAAAGTTAGATTTTGAGAGAAAATCAAATCAAGAATTCACCTTTAACCACTCAAATCAAACCCCTTTTGCATCAAATTTCATATTGCATCTCCTATGTCTATATAGAGTGCATCCATGTATGGGTTTGCATCATCACAACTTGCTTGGTAAGATTTTGATTAATTTCATCTTATTTTAGTATTTTAAATACCAAGCCATCTCTTTTAAATTACTTGTATGTTTTAGATCATATGCTAAATACAAGAAAAGAGATTATTTGTGATGTATTGATTGAGTGTTGTTTGTGATAGCTTTGTATCTAGGATTGGTTATCCTTTACTTAGCTAAAGTTATATGCCATGTCATATAGCTACATGTGATATCTAGGATTGATTATATTGTCATCTTATAATCCTAGGTAAGCATTTAGAGTACCCTAGCTCTTATTGCAATATTTGGATATCATTGCATATTCACATAGGGTTGTTTGATCTCTTAGGAGATTGTAAGTCTTGTGCGATTGACCGGGATTAGGTCGGACACCGGGAATAGGTGGTCACATAAGCAATTGGACTAGAGCCACTTTTAAAGGCCCGCGTGGTAGAAGTGGGGGGTTATTGACCGGAGTGTTAGACGAGGTCTACATAGGTTGTAAACTCCATTTCAATTAGTGGATTTCGAGGTCCGAGTGTGGCGCACTAAACAGCCCGTGGTTTTTTCCCTGTTGAGGGTTTCCACGTAAAAATCAAGCGTTCTTTAATTTCCACACTTGTATGCTTGATTTTGTATATTGACTAGATTGGGGCATTTTCGTAAATTTGACTAATTGCGAAAATTGGGTAATAGCGATTAAAATCTATTCACCCCCCCTCTAGATTAATATTGAACACGCCTTGAGAACTTTCAACTCGGATAGTCATGGATGAGAGGCTCTCTAGAGGCATGAGTGCCTTGGATAGGGAGTTGGTTATTTTATTGGTAGGCCTAGGCATATGGATAGACATAGACTCCGAAAGAGCGGGGTACACGGGATGTTTTTGCACTCTTGAGGAATTTCTAATCTACCATTGATGTTGGTTTTGTATGTTGTCCAATAAATGGTGGCTTCGCATCATTAAGGGATTTCGTACTTTCCAATAGGGTTGGGTAAACATAGACTCCAATAGGAAGTTGGTCGAAGTTGGTCAAGGTTGGTCACTTTTGAGGAATTTCTAATTTACCATCCAATATATATAGTACCCAATGGTTGTAGTTCAACCCGTGGATATTTCCTCCTTGGAGGTTTTACCACGTTAAAAAATCTCTTGTGTTAATTCTTCCTATCTCTATCTTTTATATTTTTTATGTGCATGTTATTATCTTGTTATTATATTTTTTATGCACTTGTAATGTATAGTGGAACAAGATTTTGTAAAGAGTGATTTGTGAACTAATTCATTTGATCATTTTTGGATATATGATTCTTTTATATATTGTAATTTTTGTATAGTGATATTTGATCATACTTGTAATACATTGAACATATATTGAAATACAAGTATCCTTTGTTATTGAGTTTATTTGTTCTTATACCTCATACAACTAATTGATATACATAGACTATGCTTATATGATCACATGCTCATATTGTCTATGTATGATTTCTTGGTTTATTTGTTGTATGTAAGGCTACCTTGAGGGACAAATGAAAGTTTGTTCAAGGGATTGAAAAAGGCGTAAAAACCTATTCACCCCCCTCTAGGTATGCCTTAAGCAATTTAACTACGTTTGTATACTTTCAATTGGTATCAGAGCGGGTTGTCGGACGGCACTCGACGAGATTTGGGTTATACTTACTAATGGATTGCTTAGGTTTTTGCAAGTATGGTTTTCCAAGATGATGTGATGACCGAAGGGGCTTCAAATTCTAGACCTCCTCTTCTCAAGGGTCACAATTACGGGTTTTGGAAATTGAGGTTAAAGGCTTACATTCACTCGATTGATGAGAGAGCTTGGATGATCGTTGAAGAAGGTTATCGCTTTCCCAACAAGATTGAGAATGGAGTGACCGTTTCCAACTCTAGGAGTGAGTGGTTTACTAATGAGTTTGAGTTAGCAAAATGGCATAATCGGGCGGTGAATGCTGTTTTCGGAGGTGTGGATAGTAGATAATTTTCCTACATCCAAAATCTAGAAACCGTAAATGAGGCATGGGATGCTCTCCAAGTCACCAATGAGGGGACTAAAATGGTGAAGAAGTCTCGTCTTCAAATGCTCACTTCCCAATTTGAGGCTTTGCAAAATGGGTGAGGAAGATAAGTTTGTTGACTTCCAAGACAAGCTACTAGACATCGCCAATTAATGCCAAGCTCTTGGTACTCCTATCTACTGTGAGAGGCTAAATTGGAAGATTCTTAGATCTCTACCAAAAAGGTTCAAAGCCAAGGTTACCACTATCGAAGAGAGCAAAGACGTCACCCACGGTGAAGAAGTCTCGTCTTCAAATGCTCACTTCCCAATTTGAGGCTTTGCAAAATGGGTGAGGAAGATAAGTTTGTTGACTTCCAAGACAAGCTACTAGACATCGCCAATTAATGCCAAGCTCTTGGTACTCCTATCTCCGGTGAGAGGCTAAATTGGAAGATTCTTAGATCTCTACGAAAAAGGTTCAAAGCCAAGGTTACCACCATCGAAGAGAGCAAAGATATTGACGTCATGAGCTTAGATGAGTTGCTAGGATCTCTCCAAACCTTTGAGGTGTGCTTGAAACCGAAGGCTAAGAACAAGGGTTAGCTCTCAAGGTTATCAAAAAAGCTAGTAGTAGCGATGATGATGAGGAGATGGCTCTATTGGTTAGAAAGTTTAGGAAGTTCATGAGGAAAAGTGCCAAGCCAAGTGGCAAGTACTCAAAGGAAAAGGAAGTCAAGAAGTCCTTTACTCCACCTCATGAGAGGAGTTGCCATGCTAAGAGCAATAGAAAGGTCCAATGCTTTAAGTGCAAGAAGCTAGGACATTATGCTTCAGATTGTCCAAGTGGTGATTCTAAGAAGGATAAGAAGGGAAAAGCTATGGCGGCTATATGGAGTGAAAATGATAACTCTAGTGATGATGAGAGCTCAAGTGATGAGTCTTCTAGTGAAGAAGAGCTAGTGAGCAACTTTGTTGCATTCATGGCTTCTCACTCTACTCTAGAGGATGTGAATCAAGATTCGTTGGATAAGGAGGTTGATCCGAATTATCAAGAGTGCTTAAGTGAAAATCCAACCTACATTGATCTTTTGGCTAAGGTGAAATATCTTGAAGAGAATTTGAAGATAGCCTTAAGAGAGGTTGATGAGAAGGATGATTTGATCAAGCTACAATTGGATGAGTTTGTTTCTACAACTCGGAGGTTCTTGGGTGAAAAGATTGCTCTTGCCAAGAAGCTTAGTGAAGTTGAGGGTATTGTTCTTGAAAAGGATAGGATCATCTCTAATTTGTCATTAGGAAGCTCAAGTGACGTGGTAGTTGAGGAGAAGCTCATAGAAGCATCACTTCCTACAAGCGAAGTTATTATTGAAAAGAAAGCTCCTAAGAAAAGACATTCCAAGAAAAAGAACAAGCTAAAGAACAAGGTAGCCCTTGAAACTCCCATTTGTGCTTCTCCAACTCCGAAAGGTAAAATCTCTCATTTTGTTCCAATATGTCATTTTTGCAATACCATAGGTCATATCAAGCCCAAGTGCTATAAATTTGTTGAATATTGCAGTATAGAAAATGCATCTAGGAATAGAGAGATTGGACCTCATTTAATGCATGTTAAAGCTTTTGAATATGGAAAACATGATAACATCTCAAAGCATGTTAAGAATGTGAAGAATGTGAAGAATACAAATCCTTTTAAATTTGACAATGCATGTGTTGCTAACAATATTGAAAAGAAGAGTTTCAATGATATTATTGTGAATCAAGTTGTGAAAGAACTTTACTCTAGATTCAACATTGTTGTCAAAGACAATCTTGATAATATTTGTGTAGATTCACCCAAGAAAAAATTTGTCAAGGGTGAGTGCTCTTACCATTAGTGTAAGTTAGTTGCACATGTGAGTTAGCTTTAAGATTAGTGTTTTTGTTGTTAAGAAGCTTAGCTTGTTTGCTTTGTATATCTACAACTTGACATGAACTTAGTTATCTCACATTATTGTTATGATAGTCGAAATCTATTGATTAACTTTTTGAGAAGTTGTTTTTATGAAATATATATGGTGACAATCATGTTAAGACTTTTAGAGAAAGTCATTTTTATTTTTGAGTTGAATTGCATAGTCTTTAGTCTCTTGGAATCAACACACTTATAACTTGTAGTCATGAGGACTTACAAGCCAAGAGGACTTATAAAAAAGGGTGAAGGCCTTGCATTTGATGAAAATAGCTTGCGAAGGTATCTCTACATCATATTGCTTGCTTACTTGATTTTTCATCTATCAACTCATTGTTTGTACCACAATCATGAAGCATGTCATAATTGAGAACTAGTATAGTGGTTATATGGTCCTTTTTGACATTTACTAGTTTAAGATCTTTTGATGATAAGTGTTCACATTGATCTTATTCATGATGTGTGTTATTATTTGTATGATTGTTGAGTGGCTTATTTTGAATAATATGAGCTTCATATTCTTTGATAGCTACTCTCTTGAGAAGTAAAGATCTTAAGTAAGTCTTTTTACTTGCTTTTTGATCATGTCCTTTTAAGCCTTAAAATCTTGGTTTCAAAAATGCACTTTGCTTCTCTTGTATGTCTTGTTAAGTATGTTGAGTTTGATTGATGTAAGTTTTGGATACAACTTGAAGTCCTAAGGACTAGTACATTTAAAAATGACCAATGGTTGGTATCCATTTGCTTCGGCAACATAGAACTCAACGAGCACCCTCATGGAAAGAGCTACACACATTGGTTGTGCAGCCGCCCAATGTAGGAAAGGGCTATGCCATTGTGATGAGTGAAAGCTGCCATGAGGTGTATATGTTTATGTTAGAAAAAAATCAAATAAGTGTTGAAATGAATCATTAAAAAAAATAATCTTTGATTCAAGCCTAAAACAAAACAAAACAAAAAGGCTTATGGAGTATAGTTGAATAATCAAATGAGCTCGGGTTGTCAAATAGAAATGGGTTGACAAGCCATATGCACACACACGCTCACATGTTGAAATCTATTCTCTTTATAAGCAAAATTTCGGATGATAACCGGTTTGACCTTTTTATGGAAAGGCCTAAGATGAATAGATGTTGAAAATGTTTGCATACTTGATTATCAAACTACTTCGTTTCATATATTTGAAGCAAAATCTTCACACACTCACTTTTGCTTATTTAGTATTTTGATGTTTTAGTAATTTTTGAAGACATATGAGAGTGATTGAAAATCTTGGTGTAACTCTCTTTGATATGTGAAGCTTATTTGAAAATCTATTAAATTGCTTGTGCTGTGAATGTGTGGTGATTTTTGTGAACATTTGTGTATCTAGATCTTAGATGAGGTATTTGTCAAGGGGGAGCATAATATGTTAAATTTGTGTTCTCTTTTATGACATGTTCACATGTTCTTCAAGATTGTTGTTTGTTTGGAATTTTTTTTATTGATTGAGGAATCATTTAGATGCTCTTATAATTCTTTATTTGCATATTGATTTGTTCAAAAATAATGTTTTGCCTTTGTATATGTTTATTGGTCACTAACTTGTTTGATGTTTCCAGTCATATTTTTTTTTTGTGTTTTTGTGATACAAGATCATGGGAAAAGTAAAGAAAGTTGGTGGTAGCATTTCTTCTAATCCCATTGACAAGTCTAAGCCTACATCTTCTTCCAAGGTTTCCAAAGTTAACAAGGTGAAGGATTTAGGAATATTTGGTTGCAAGAAGATTATTCAAGAGAATGGTATAGATTTGGGAATATTTGGTTGCAAGAAGATTATTCAAGAGAAAGGAAGATTGAAGATCCTAATGCTAAGATAGTTGTTCAAGATGAGAAGATCAAAGAATTGGAAGAAAAAGCAACTACAACAAAGCATTATGAGAGATCATCACATTGCACTACTTTCCTTGGTGGCACAAGTGGCTAGAGAGTATCTTGAGGTATATTTTCTTATTCTTTCCTTTTGGCTTCATATCATGTCAAAAAGGGGGAGAAATATGGGAGCTATCTAGCTTGCTTAGTCTCATTTTTATTTTTATTTTTTATTTTTAGTGTATTTGGTATCAAGTTTGAACTTTATGACATGTAATATTTTTTTTAAGTGTTTGTTGAATCTTGGCTAAGAATATTTTGTTGGATAGCATGTATTAAGGGGGAGCATACATGATCCATTTGAACAATAAATGTTTTTATTTTATTGCCTAAGAATGTATATTGCCATATGTGTTGTCTCTTGTATATTCTTGTGCTTTCAAGTTCATTTTAGGTGATATCAAAAGAAGACCAAGATGAAGTCCAAGACTTGTTGTTTTTAATTTGTGTCTAAATGTGTAACTCATTGTACTCATTGTGACCAAATTTTCTTTGTAATTGTTTTATTATATGTTTAGGGGTTTTGATAAGGAATTTGCCAAAGGGAGAGATTGTTAGGCTTTTGGTTTGTCCTGGCTTGTATTCCATATCAAAACGTGTTTCTCTTATAATGTTTAGTGGTCTAAGTTTTGAAGATTCAAGACGTCAAAGAAAGTCTTGGCCATAACTCATGCAAGATGCCGGCTTCAAAGAGAAGTGTGCTTCATCGGTCTACAAAGGTATATAAGACCTCATTTCTCTTAAAAGACTAGGCACACACACACACATGGCATTCTTGTGTGTTCCTACATGGTTAAACAACATTTATATATCACTTTCACACACTTGATAATGTATGCTCATGCATTAGATCTAATTTGACAATCTTTGTTATTTGCATGTTCTAGGACTATGTCTAGGAAATGGCATGCGTGTGTGATTTTGTGTTTGTATGTTTCCTTATTTTTGTATTTGGACTTGAACATGATCTCTTATGTTTCCTTATTGAGTCCCGGTCATTTTGGTTCTCATTCATTGAGTTATTTTTGTCGTCATATTTCGAGATGATTTCTTAACCTTTTGTCAAAGTTTCATAGTCTTCGTTGTACGTGAGAGAGTCACAATTCGTAATCCAAAGATGGATTTGAAATCGGAGTTCGGAGGCCCGAATACGGTCAAAGAACGCGAGCGGTGCGCGGGAGAAGCAAGCAAGGCCAAGTGGCCAAGCGGCCAAGCTTGGCCACCACGTGTGGAGGCCGTGGGCCACACGGCCAGAGCATGCCTCTGCCCCCGTGGGGCACCAGGGGGTGACGTGGCCCTCTCTGGTTGGCCGGTTTGCTCCTTTCTATCTCTTCCTTTTAAATGCTCCAATTCATTTTCAAGAAGAAAAAGTTGAAATCCAGCTAGAATTTTCTTTCCAATTTTTCTCACCTTCCAAACACTATAACTTTCTCATACGAACTTAGAGTTGAGTGATTCAAGTTGTAGATTGTTCGTAAAAGAGTCCTCTACCTTTTCCAATTAGTTTGGCAGCTGTTTGATCGATTGTTCTTGTTGCACACAAAAAACCGAACCAACTCGAGAATCCAAGGTAGTGTTCATATCTTTGAGATTTCTTTTTTTATAACCTTCAATTTGCTTGGGGTTTCTTCTTCTGTATGTACTTGTATGTTTGGTGAATGCTATTGAGAAAGATAACTTCATAATCAATCCTAATCAAAAGTCTAATTAGAGACTTATGTGAACTAGTTTCTTTGATTCTAGGTTTTTGACATGATTGTGATTAGGTTGATATCTAAGGTTGTTTGTGACTTGATTGAATCAATTTTGTGATGAATAACCTTGAAATGTATTTTGATCCTTTGATTGATGAAATCTAGGATTATTGTATTTGTATGTGTTTTTAGAGCAATCTAGGATTTAATTGATTTATCATTTAATCCTTGCTCTAAATCTTTGGCTAGAATATTCATTGATTTTATTTTATGATTCTAGCATTTTGTTGTGTATGTTTATAGCATCTTGAATTTGTGCTTCATGAATATGTATTGTTCAAGTGTTATTTGTGTGAATAAAACTATGAGTTTTATGTGTTAGGTGTTTACACATGCTCTAGGTTTTTTATTCATGTTTTGCATCTAGACTTTTATTACTTGTGATATCACATGTTCAGGTCTAGTTGTTCCATGGAATGTATTGATCACATGTTCTATGATGAATTGATTGTTCGCATCATTTGCTTTCACATGATCACACTAGGAAGTCCTTGTAAAAGGCATGAAGTCTTGGTTAGAGTCGGGAGGACTCGGATAACCAAGCAAGAAGTCTTATCTAGAGTTGGGAGGACTCGGATAGGCAAGCAAGAAGTCATGGCTAGAGTCGGGAAGACTCAGATAGTCATGCATGGAAGGCTCTTTAGAGGCATGAGTGCCTTGGATAGGGAGTTGGCTATTTTATTGGTAGGCCTAGGCATATGGATAGACATAGACTTCGAAAGAGTGGGGTACAAAGGATGTGTATGCACTCTTGGGGAATTTCTAATCTACTATCGATGTTGGTTTTGTATGTTGTCCAATATATGGTGGCTTCGCATCATTGAGGGATTTCGTACTTCCCAATAGGGTTGGGTAAACATAGACTCCAATAGGAAGTTGGTCAAGGTTGGTCACTTTTAAGGAATTTCTAATTTATCATCCATTATATATAGTATCCAATGGTTATAGTTCAACCCGTGGATGTTTCCTCCTTGAAGATTTTACCACGTTAAAAATCTCGTGTTAATTCTTCCTATCTCTATCTTTTATATTTTTTATGTGCATGTTATTATCTTGTTACATATTATTCACTTGTGATGTATAGTGGAACAAAATTTTGTAAAGTGTGATTTGTGAACTAATTCATTTGATCATTTTTGTATATATGATTCTTTTGTATATTGTAATTTTTGTATAGTGATATTTGATCATACTTGTAATACATTGAACATATATTAAAATACAAGTATCCTTTGTTGTTAAGTTTATTTGTTCTTATACCTTATACAACTGATTGACATACATAGACTATGCTTATATGATCACATGCTCAAATTGTCTATGTATGATTTCTTGGTTTATTTGTTGTATGTAAGGCTACCTTGATGGACAAACGAAAGTTTGTTCAAGGGATTGAGAAAGGCGTAAAAATCTATTCACCCCCCCCTCTAGGTATGCCTTAAGCAATTTAACTACGTTTGTATACTTTCAGCATGATAAACTATATTTAAACTAATGGTTATTGGTTTTGTTAGTAGTAAAATTTTGCATTACAGTTTGATTATTGGTTTGGAGTGCTTTGGTGATAAATAATCAAAAGTAACCTTCAAGTCATTTTCAGTAAAGAAGTGCTTTCTTAAAGAGCACTTGAACTTGCTTTGTTTCCTCCTCATCCTCCATTTATATTTTCATTAACAATTCATCCCCCTTTAAATGGTGGAGAAAATGGTATATTTATAGGCTTGGAAGGTTATGGCACAATTTGGGCATGAAAAGACAAGAATGCCCTTTCGAAATGGCATTAAAAATGTCCCTTCGCTGATTTGGGAAGAATCGCGGCCCAACATTCGTGGTTGGGGAACTGCGGTAGATGATGTGCGATGCTTGCTAGAAATGAAATCGCGGTTGGCTCACGGTTGAAGAGCAGTAGAACTTGGGTCTTGAGATCTTCTAGACTGACTCTCAAGCTTTGGGTTGTAGTTCATGACCATCGACATCATCTGGGTCTCGAGATCTTCTGAAGTGGATTCCGCGGCTGAGGCCTAAAGAAAGTCGCGGTTCGGGACCAGCAAACCTGGAACCACGACTCTAAACTTCTTTTCTCTTTTGCCCTCCAATTCTCTCATTTCTTCACTTTCGACTTAATTTGCCTCCCGATCTTTACTTTAAGCTCAAACACCTTGCATAGAAATATAACCTACACAAGGTTTACTAAACACATTAAATACACAAAAACGCCTGAAAACGAACACAAACACTAGGAAATGGGGACCTCAAATAGGTACATAAATGTAACGATCAAATACCCTCAAACCTGACCTTTGCTCATCCTCGAGCAAAACAAAAAATGAAAAACAAACAAATAAACAAAACAAAACACACTGAAGCATAAATAAGTAAAAACTAAGTTAGTCCACTTTCATAGGAAACACGATAGTACCGACAAGTCGCAAATTGGTGATTGTCATTTAAAATATGCGAGTCAAAAGATATTTCTAAAAGTGTTTAGCAAAGCTTACAAGTTAAAAGACTAGTATAGCGATAAACGAGGATCGTTCCACAAAGATCTTAGGGTAGTATTGATCAAATGCAAGGTGAAATACTATAAGTGCAGAAAAGTAAAGTTCAATGGTTTGATTTGAGAATTATCAACTAAGAAGGCAAATTAAAATTTGTAAGGTTGATAGTTAGTGTTGGCATCAATTCCATATCAAAACGTGTTTATCTTGTAATGTTTAGTGGTTAGTATATTGAAGAATTTTGAAGACGAAGGACGTCTCAACCACAATTCATTCAAGAAGCCGGTTTTTAAGAGATTCGTGCATTATTGGTCGACAAAGGTATTAAAGGACCTTTTATCTCTTACAAGGCTAGGCACACACTCACACATATCATTCTTGTGTGTTCCTTCATGATTTAATTTCATTTATATATCACTTTCACACACTTGGCAAAATATGCTCATGCATTCATATTAAGTTGATAAACTTTGTGTTTCGCATTTTCTAGGACTATGTCCGGAAACTAGCATATGTGTGTGTCTTTGTGTTTGTATATTTCTGTATTTTTGTATTTGGACTTGTATATGCTCTATTATGATTCCTTATTGAGTTCCGGTCGTTTCGGTTACTCATTCATGTAGTTTCGAGTCCAAACGATGTAGCTACGCTACTTTTCGTTCTCATTCATTTTCCGAGATGATTTCTCAACCGTTTTTTCAAATTTGTGTAGTCTTCATCGTGCGTGATAGAGTCACGGTTCATAATCCGGAAACGGATTTGAAATCAGAGTTCGGATGCCCAAGATACGGGCTGAAGAACCGAGGGAGCGCGCGAGAGGACAGCCCAGGCCGTGAGGCCACTTGGGCTGGCCGTTGGTAAGGCCGTGGGCCCCACGGCCTGGAGGAGCCTCTGCCCCTGTGTGGGCCACGCACCCCCCACGGCCAGGGGGTGATGTGGCCTCACATGATTGGTCGGTTTTGGCTTTCTCTCTCCTCCTATTTCTTCCCTCTCTCTCTCCATTTGAAAAATTAAGAAGAAAAGTTGTGTTTTCCCGTCAGAATTCTCTCTCAATTTTTCCCAACTTCCAAACACCATATCTTCCTCATCCGGAGTCGGATTTGAGTGATTCAAGTTGGAGAGTGTTCATATTTGAGTCCTCTATCATCCCCAATTGGTTTGGTGGCTGTTTGATCGTGATTTCTGGTGGTTCAACACTAATTTCCGAACCAGCTGCAGAATCCGAGGTAATGGACTTAACTTTGGGATTTCTTTCTTTTTGACCTTCCATTTGCTTGGGGTTTCTTCTTCTATATCTATGTTTATGTTTGGTAAAAGCTATTGAGAAAGATAGCTTGATTATCATTCTAATTGAAAGTCAATTTATGGACTAATGTTGACTAGATTCTATGATTCTAGGTTTTACATATGTTTGTGAGTTGTATTGTGATTAGAATGACATCTTAGGTTGTTTGGAACTTAATTGAATTAATTTTGTGTTAAATGACCTTGAGATTTGATTTGATCCTTTGATTGAAGAAATCTAGGATTTGTGTATTTGTTTGTGATTTAGAGAATCTAGGTTTTGATTGATGAAAATCTCAAATCCTTGCTCTATATTTTTTTACTAGAATATTGATTGATTTTAATCTCATATATCTAGCATTTAATTGTATATTGATAGCATCTTGAATTTGTACTTGATGAATATATTTTGATTCAAGTGTTGTATATGTGAATGAGACCTTGAGCTTATGTGTTTGGTGTTTCACATGCTTAGGTTTTTATTCGTGTATTTTGCATCTAGACTTGATTGCTTGTGATATCACATGTTTAGTTCTATTTGTGCCATAGAATGTATTGATCACATATTCTATGTTGTATTGATTGTTTGCATCATTTGCATTCACATGATCACACTAGGAAGTCCTTGTAAAAGGCATGAAGTCTTGGTTAGAGTCGGGGTGACTCGGATAGCCAAGCAAGAAGTCTTGCCTAGAGTCGGGATGACTCGGATAGGTAAGCAAGGAGTCATGGCTAGAGTCGGGAGGACTCGGATAGTCATGCATGGGAGGCTCCCTAGAGGCAAGAGTGCCTTGGATAGGGAGTTGGCTATTGTATTGGTAGGCCTAGGCGTATGGTTAGACATAGACTCCGATAGAGCGGGGTACACGGGAGGTGTATGCACTCTTGAGGAATTTCTAATCTACCATCGATGTTGGTTATGTGTGGTGTCTAATATATGGTGGTTTCGCATCATTGAGGGATTTCACACTTTCCAATAGGGTTGGGTAGGCTTAGACTACACTAGGTTGGGTGAGCTAAAGATTGGTCACTTTGTGAATGTTCTATGTTTACTTTCCAATAATATAGTACCCAATGGTTGTAGTTCAACCTGTGGATGTTTCCTCCTTGGAGGTTTTACCACGTTAAAAAATCTCTTGTGTTAATTCTTCCTATCTCTTTCTCTTATATTTTAATTGTATATTTTATTATCTTGATTCATAATCTTCACATGTGATGTATTGTGAAGCAAGACTTTGTATAGTGTGATTAATGAATTCATTATATTGATCAATTTTGTATCTATGATTCTTTTGTATATTGTAATTCTTGTTTAGTGACATTTTGTTCACTCTTGTAACTCATTGAACATCTAATGAAATACAAGCTTACTTTGTTGTTATGTTTATTTGTTCTTATACCTCACATAACTAGTTGATAAACTTAGACTTTGATCTTATGATTGTATTATCGTATTGTCTTTGTATGTCTTCCTTGGCTTATTGTGTTGTGTGTAAGGCTACCTTGAGGGACAAACGAAAGTTTGTTCAAGGGATTGAAAAAGGTGTAAAAACCTATTCCCCCCCCCCTCTAGGTATGCTTTAAGCAATTTAACTTCATTTGTATTGAAATTCCCTTAAGCAATATAGTGTAAGTATACCTAGAGGGGGGGGGGGGGGGGGGGGGGGGGGGTGAATAGGTATAGGCTCCAAAATCTTCCAATTTAAAAATAATGCGGAATATAATAAAGAGAATGCACACTTGAATAGATTTTAGCAAATGAATTGATTTCACTAATACAAGAGTTAATCAATTTACAAGATATGCAATCAATGTAAGATATGGAAGATAAAGAAAAAATAAAAACAAAAATGAACACAAGAGTTTTAACGTGGTAAAACCTCAAAGAGGAAACATCCACGGGTTGATACCACAACCACCGGCAAAGCAATCTACTATGTGAAAAAGGACTTACACACTCAAGCTATCACTCATGATATCCGCTCAAGCTATCAACTCCTAATCTACCCTCGGGCTAGTGAATCACCAAGCCTACTTCCTATCTGAGATGTGTCCTACACCTCTAGAAAGCAACTTCCTATCCAAGATGCTCACGTCTCTAGGAAGATTTCGTGCTTAGCTATCCGAATCACAAAGATCCTAGTTAAGCTTTCCTAGCTCAACCATCCGGAGTACCACACTCCTAGCTAAGACTTTTGCTTGACTATCCGGACCACATGTCCTAGTCAAGACTCCCTTGCTCTACACAAAGCTTCACTCACTTTGCAAGAGACTTCAACCTTATGCAAGGCTATGATCTAAAGTGATGCAAATGATGCAAGCACAATCAAATTAAGCTAGATGATCAATCAAGCAAAATGTACATGTTCAATGATAGTCTAGAATATGATTTCAACACACAATCACAAAACTATCTAGAAATCAAGACATGCAAATCAATAAGAACAAAGGTATGAATATTCAATTTATCACACTAAAAACCTAGTTCTTAGATCATGAAATAAAACATAGAAAATAACATGAAGCACATCACACATATATTTTCTAGAATCAATTTCATGATAAATCAAGTTTAGCACATATATGTTCAAAACACATCACAAAGCTAAAACTCAATTAACAAATGATCAAACAACCCTAGCAAGTGATCTAACATACTTCTCAACAAATTTCATCAATCAAATAGTAAGAATCAAAAGAAGATCAAAGATGAAATTGAAAAAGAAAAAGTTGTATCACACATACTGACCACGGACTGGAAAACGCTCAACTGAGAACAATGGTGAAGTCAGCTGCCTCTGGAAATGCTTGGGGTTTGTAGCTCTCTTCGAGACCAACAATTTTGGTTTTTGAATCGATTGATTTCGAGTTCGTATGAGAGAGATATGATCAAAACAAGTAAACAAAAATTGTAGAAAACTGATGCGGGAAAATCAAATGTTCTTCAAAAAATTGCACAAGTGTGGAGGGAAGGAGGTTAGCTTAAAAGGAGGGAAAAGGAAAGAATTTCCGAGCGAATCACGTGGTGCCACATCAGCACCCCGTGGGGGGCACGTGGGGCCCACGGGAGCAGAGGGTTCCCTTGCCTGTGGGGCCCACGGCCTCCCACACGGGCTGGCCAAGTGGCCACACGTGATTTGCACATCTCTCGAGCGCTCCCTCGGTTCGTTGCCCCATATCTTGAGCAGTCAACTTGTTTGGACTCGAAACCTTATGTATGAGTAACCGAAACGACCGGAACTCAATAAGGCATTAAATAAGAACATGTTCAAGTCCTAAACACAAAATATGAAAACAAATAAACACATATTCACACAAACATGCCATATCAAAGAGATAGTCACAAAGCATGCAATTTCACAATGTTTGTCAATACAAGATCAATGCATGAGCATGCTATGAAGTGTGTGAATGTGTTATACCAAATGTTTGAACCATGATGCAGGGACACACATGTATGAATTGTGTGTGTGTGCGCTAACGCCTTGCAAGAGGGTGGAAGTCAAGATTTACCTTTGACGTTTTTCACCTCTTGAAGACGACTTTTGCACTAGACGTTGCTCTTCACTCTTTGAGCTTCCTTTCTTCAAATAATGTCCTAAGCAACAACTAATACAATCATAGAGTGTTTTGCAATGGAATCAAGCCAATACAAATAGTGAACCTTACATGTATACTTTCAAAATTAACAATTAACTAATCTAAATTATTAACTAACAAATATCAAGAAAGTGATGTGAGAATATGTGAGGTGATTATGGAGTCAATGCAATTAGTAAACAAACGGTGGGTGAACCAATTAAACTCTTTAAGAACTTATCCAATTAATAGGGTCAATCTGCTTTTATGCTTGGCTCAATGAACCAATCAAATCTCTACTACAACTCAACTATGGGTGCATAGCTTGAGTGTAGAGAGATTGTTTTAAGCTTAAGTAGAATTAGAGACCGAGATACATTGGATTGGTGTGCTCTCAATGTATCTATTCCATTCAAGTGAGCTAGTATTCAATTAACATGGGTGTGTGTCTAATTAAAGTCTCAAGTAAATTCAACATCTATCTTGATTAAAAGATTTGGTGTGCCTTTCTAAAACAAGAAGATATCAAAACAATAAAGCACAATGAATGAAACCAATTAATTGAATAACTAAGATAGTTTGGTGGAACACCCACAATTTATGAACTTATTACATTGACCCCCAAATGGGTTTAGCTACTCATCACAAAATTACAAGGAAAGATGGAAGAAGAAGAAGTTTAGAGAAAACCTATGGTGTGTAGTGAATCCTCCTTCCTTCAACGCTCCAATCCAAGCTCCCAAGTTCCTCCTAGTTTGTAGCAAGAGAGTGGTCTTGATGGTAGAGTGAGAATAGAGATGAAGAGGTGTATGTAAGAATGGATTTGGTAAGATAAATGGTGAGGTAACAGGTTGGGAAAGGTTTGGATGAGTTGAGAGAATATTCCTAGATCTAAAATGATGTAAGAGCTGTGTGTATGGTCTGTGAGAGCATGTGCACGAAATCAGAATGAAATGAATTTATATGACTTCCAAAAATAGGTCTGAAATGTTGATGTAACCTGATCTGCAAAGACTCGTGGCCTAACTTTTGCGGTTGGGGACTCGCAAGACTTGATGCATGAGATTTGCTGGAAGTGAGATCGCAATTGCCTTTGCGGTTTCGGAGCTGCGATATATGGGTCTTAAGATCTCCTAGTTTGACTTTTGAGGTTGGAGTCGTGGTTGAGGAACATTGAAGTTTAGTGCATTAGATCTCCTGGCACAGTTTCGCAGTTTTCATCGCTATTCATGACTAGGGAGACTTGAGTCTTGAGAATTCCTAGAAGTAGTTTTGTGGTTGACTCGCGGTTGGGGAGCAATGATACTTGACCTTCAAGATCTTCTAGAGAAACTTTTACGGCTGGCTTGAAGGTTTGTTTGCGGTGAGGGATCATCAAATGGAACCGCGACAATTGTTATTCTTCCTTTAAAAGCTTTAATTCTTCTCGGTTTTTTCCACTTTTGCTTGGTTCTTGGAAACTTTCATAAATGCCTGCAATGACAACTTTTAAACACATTAAATACTCGAGATCGGGCCAAAGTATAAGGAAATGGGGGCCATATTATGGTACTAAAATGATTCGATCAGACACTTAGCATGTGCCACAAGCTTTTAAACCTCTAGGTGACCCTAGTATAAGGAGTTATAGTCTCCTGAGGGTTTACAACTACGATATCCACAAATGTAACTCTGCAAGATAAGGGTTAAGATGCCACTTCACACATACCAACAAAGACTTCATGCATGCTAAATATCTAAAATTATGCTATATAAATCTATACATCACACCATGCATGTATGCCAATATTCAGGATGCTTTCGGCTTACAAAACTAAAATATACAAATGTAGTCAAATTGCCTAAAGTATATCTAGAGGGGGGATTGAATAGGTTTTTATACATTTTTCAACCCCTTGAAACAAACACAAGTTTGCCTCTCAAGGTAGCTTACATTATAACACATAAACCATACATACATGTATAGACAAAATAAGCATGTGATCTTTAAAGCATTGTCTATATATCAGCAAGTAGCAAGAGGAAGAATAACATTAAAACTCAACAACAAGGAATACTTGTATTTCCAATAATGTTCAATATGTTACAAGTATCCATCAAAAATAACTATACAAAAGAATCAATGAACAAAAGAATTATATATACAACTATGATCAAAATGATTTGCTTACATATCACACTTAACAAAATCATGTTTCAAAATATATCACAAGTGAATATTATGCAACAAGATTAAAACATACACATATACAAATATGAAAGAGAGAGATAGAAAGAATTGAAACAAGAGATTTTTTAACGTGGTAAAACCTCCAAGGAGGAAACATCCACAGGTTGAACTACAACCATTGGGTACTATATATATTGGATGATAGATTAGAAATTCCTCAAAAGTGACCAACCTATGCTCTACTTCCTATTGGAGTCTATGTCTACCCAATCCCTATTGGTAGATCAGAAATTCCTCAAAGGTGCGGAGCCACCTCATATTGGAGTCTATGTCCACAGAATATCGTTGGAAGATTAGAAATTCCTCAAGAGTGCATACACATTCTATGTACCACTCTCTATTGGAGTCTATGTCTATCCAAAAGCCTGGGCCTACTAATATTGTAGCCAACTCCCTATTCAAGGCACTCATGTCTCTAGAGAGCCTCACATGCATAACTATCCGGGTCTTCCCGATCCTAGCCATAACTTCTTACTTGGTTATCCGGACCTCTTGTCCTAACCAAGTCTTCCTTACTTGACTATCCGGACACCTTGTCCTAGTCAAGACTTCATGCCTTTTACAACGACTTCCTAATGTGATCAATGAAAGCAAATGATGCAAACAAGCAATTCAACATAGAACATGTGATCAATACATTCCGTGGAAACTAGACTTAATCATGTGAGAACACAATTCAAAATAGTCTAGATGCAAAACTTGAATTAAAATCTAGAGCATGTGAAAACACCTAACACATATGGCTCCTAGTTTCATTCACAAATCTAACACTTGAATAAATCATATCCATGAAACACATATTCAATAGATTAGAAACATACACTAAAAATGTTAGAAACACAAAATATGTTCAATGAATCTTCTAGCCAATATTTAGAGCAAGGATATAATGAATAATCAAATAAATCCTAAAAGGCTCTAAATACAAAATCAAATGTGTTAATCCTAGATTTGTTCAATTAAAGGATCTAAGCACATGTTAAGGTTATTAATCATAAGATGAATCAATCAAGTCACAAATAACCTTAGATATCAAACTAATCACAATACAACTCTCAAACATGTGAAAACCTAGAATCATGGAAAACTAGTTCATATTTGATTATGAAGCTATATTTCTCAATAGCATTCATCATACATATACATACATATAGAAGAAGAAACCCTAAGCTGGTTCGGTTTTGAAGGTAAAGCCACTAAAAAACATGATCAAACAGTTGTAAACTCACTTGGAAAAGTTAGAGGACTTGAATACGAAGCTTCTCCAACTTGAATCACTCAATTTGAAGTCAGAATGAGAAAATTATGGTATTTGGAAGGTGAGAAAGTTTGGAGAGAAAATTATGCATGTGTTTTCAATTTTTCTTCTTGTAATGAAATGAGAGGGAAAAAAGAAATTCAAAAGAGATGAAAGAGAGGGAAAGAAGTGATGAATCAGAAGGTGACACATCACCTGCCCATGAGAGACGCGTGAGCCTCGCGGGGCAAAGGGGCTGCTGGCCTGTGACCCTCACTGCCTCACCACCAAATGGCCTTTGGCCATTCTTGACTCCCTCACGCTCCTCTCACGTTCTTCGGTCGTATTCAGGCCTTTGAACTCTGAATTTGAATTTATCTTCGGATTATGAACCGTGACTCCCTCACATATAAGGAAGACTGTGAAAATTTGATAAAAGGTTGTGAATTCGACTCGATACACGATGACGAAGACAACACATCGTATAGTGTAGCTTCCTAGTTTGGACTCGAAACCTAATGAATAAGTAACCAAAATGATTGGGACTCAATAAGGAATCATATGAGACCATGTTCAAGTCTAAAAACAATAAAACAAAAACAAATAAACACAATACAACACAAGTATGCCATTTCCTAGAGCTAATCCTAGAACATGCAATTTCACAATGTTTATCAAAATAAATTTAATACATGTGCGTACTTCAATAAGTGTGTGAGTGTGTTATACCAATTGTGTACAACTATGCGGGGATACATATGAATGACGTGTGTGTGTATGTGCCTAAGCCTTGTAAGTGGAATGAGGTCAATTATACCTTTGATGAGTAATGTAGCTTATTCCCTTTTTAAGACACCATCTTACATGAACCGTAGCCGAGTCTTTCTTTGAAGCTTTGAATCATCATTTCTAATACCACTAATCAATACAAGAAAACATCATTTTGATATAGAATTTATGCCAACACAAACCAACAACCTAACAAAAACAAATACGCTCGAATGCCCAAGTTAGAATTCGCCTTGACTTCTACTTCTCACAAAAGACAACTCATATTTTCACTCTGAACCTAGGCACACTCTTTATCAAAACATATGCGAATGAGTTTATGTTTTTTGGAAATCAAATTTAATCGCATATGAATATCTTCAAAATGAAGCACATTTTCCGAAAATAGATCTCATGAAGGAATTGAAATGTTATGAACGTGGAAAGAGCATGCATCGACTCACATTCTCAAGCTAGACTTTATAAAAGATTAACTAGGTTGTAATGGGGCCATGGGTGAATTGTGTTGTATGAAAGGAATGGAATGAGATACGAAAAGCTAAAGATCATGTCAAGGTGTTTACACATTACAATGCTACAATTTGATTAGCTCTAATACACATTACACATTACATTCCAAGCGATTAGGCTATAAACTTTGAATTGAACATATCATTCTACTTTGTTACTCTTAATTTGGAGCAACTTTACATGAAGGTTTAAGGATTGAAGTGTTTATTTTTAACACTTATATATATATATATATATATATATAAGCTTTTGCCTTATTCGTCTAAGTACACGCTACTAAACTATTTAGAGCTTTACATGTATTCTACTAAACTTTACACCAAAACATGATCAATAACTGGGGCATGGCTTGTGTTTGAGTTATATGGTTTAGTGGGGAAATGAGTGATGAATGGAAAGTTCAAGTGTTTGGCCTCAAATTTGGCAATGGAAGCACACAATAGGGACATAGCTAATGTTTAGGCTATTTTAGTAGTTATGCACACATATTGCCTAAAATCATTTCTAAAAGTCCATCTATCAAGGGAATACAAATCTCAACAAGAAGTCTACAAGATGAATGTTCTATGGCAATCAACCACAAGATGAATGTTCTATGGCAATCAATGCAAACTTGATGTACAATGAGATCACAATTAAGAACAAAGTTCGAAGAGTGTTTAAAGAGTAGAAACAAAATACACCCTCTCAAACAAAACGTTAAAAAGCACTACAATCTCATAAGGGTAGTCTCCATTATTCTCGTAGGCTAAACAAGTATAGAGGTCTCATCCACCTCAACATCAAAAGTACATGCACATTTAAGTGATGCAAAAAGCATACATGGCATGTCTCTATTGGCACGCTACTCAACAAAAATAGACTAAGCTTCCAAAATTTTCAAAATTGACCCATTTTTACAGAGATTAAAACACACCAAACACAAAATGACGAAAGTTTCCATACCCCCAAACCTAAACTCAACATTGTCCTCAATGTTTCATAACAGAACCATCTCCATAAATAATATATGGACAATGCAAGTAAGAATTGAGAGATAAGGACAAAACACAAAAACTAACAACAAATAAAATATCCTAAGATCAAAGCACAACACATCTCCACTCTAAGATCTAAACAGAACAAAAAAATCACAAACAAAACAAGCAGGACATTTTAATCTTTAAAGCAAATAGGTGATTTTCGCCCTAACATCAACAACTATATTCACAAGTGCTACAATTCATTATCAACAAACACTTCCCAAATCATTTAAGCCCATACATAAATTCATCAACAATCAATTCACTCAAACATGCTTTGACAATACTGAGTAGGGTAATCTAAAAAAGATTGAAACAGTTAGAGGAGTCGATTATTGAAGTTCCTATTTAGGAAGAAATTTGTAGAGGAACTGCCTCTTGTAACTGTGCCTTGATCTCATTCTCCCTATGCACTTTCGTGGTCAATCCCACATCCTTGGTTGTATCCACCACATAAGCCATCAGGGCGTTGCCGTTTCACTTAGTGAAGTTGTTGCAGTGCAATCAATGCACTCACTAGTCTCTTGAGTTGTGCGGTAATGGCCTTCGCGATATATTACATGATTGGTGGTCACAAACACTCTCGGTTCGCTGACCTTGACTTGATTGCTCGCCAACCTAAAAATTTTTCTTTCCTTGCACAAACACAACTCAAACAACATCAAATGCATATGCTTTAAACAAAGAGAAAAATAACAACAACAAAAACACACACAAAACACACAAGAAAAAACACAAGACTCACACCCCCAAACCTAGCCTAAACATTGATTGCATAGACAATGTAAGGCATGTATAAAAGAGGTGTTTATTTTCAACTGTAAATGCCTCACTTTTTGATTGGCTTATTTCGTTGACAAAATCACAATGGGGTTCAAAAATGTAAGGGTAACTTAGGATTGAAGAATCCTTCTCAAATGCTAATGGACCTCATTGTTGATTTCAAGTGCTTCAAGGAAGGTAGCTTACTTGTCTTGACTCTTAATTGAAGAGATTTAGATTGCACACACACACCTCATACATTTACATATCTTAAATATTCTTGTGTGTTCCTTGTTTGATTCTTATGCATGTCATTCACTCTCCTCACATTTGTACAACATGCATATAGATTAGGTGTGCCTTGTTGTTTTGAAAAAGAGAAGTTTTTCTCTTACTACGGCTGGTACCTCCCCTGGTACCACTGCTGGTGCATTGCTTGGACCGCGGTTCTTATTAGGTGTCACCTCTGATATGTTTCACCATGCATACCGCAGTGGGTGCACCATGCCTCTGGAGCGATCCCCCACCACGAAAGATCTCAGAGCCTACACGCCTTGCGTACCGTGGCACATACACACTGTCCGTACCACAGCACGCACATCGGCAGTGACGGCCTTTCATTTTCCAAGTTAAAATGACGTCACTTCCTTTTGAGGCTTCTATAAATATGTTGCTTTCTCTTCTTAGATAACCTAGAGCTCATAATTTGTGTTTCTTGAAAGCTAGAGAGTGACTTGCAAGAAAAGTAAGCAAGACTTGATTTTTATCAACCAAAACACAAATACCCATCATCCTTTCATGTTTCATACATCATCTAGCATCTTCTAGTATGTTCTTCATGGGTTTTCTTTAATGTTACATGACTTGTAGTTAGAACATCATCTTCATATTTTCACATGTTCTTGCTTTACAAGATAGCTCCTTTATGACTTGACTAATATCAAGATTGTTTTGTGTTGTGTTTTGTGCTTTGTTTGTGATAGCTATTGCATCTAGGATGTCTATTTGCTCTTATAGCTAAGTTGTATGCATGTCATATAGCAACATGATATCTAGGAATGTTTGACATGTTCATCCATGGCTAGATAAGCTTAAATGTTTGACCTTACATTTATGCACTTTAAATATTGCTCATATTCACTTTAGGTTTTATATCTCTTCTCTTTGAGAGTTAAGTCTTGTATTTACCTTTGGTAGTTTGCAAGCAAGAGCCTAGAATCACTATTAAAGGCCTGCGGGTAGCAAAGACGGATTAGTAATCATATAGGTGTGATGCGACCTAGATTGTAATCGTATTTACAAATAGTGGATTTGAGGGTTCGATTGACAATTATGCCTGTGAGTTTTTTACCCTTTTGGGGTTTTCTCACGTAAAACAAATCTTTGTGTCATTTAGATTATTTCTGCACTTATTTTACATGATGATTTGTATTAGAGATTAGGGGTGTTTGCGATTAATATTGACTAACCGAAATAGTTGGCAATTAATTTGGTTAAAACCTATTCACCCCCCTCTAGGTTTATTTAGACACTTAATTCATATATTTTCATCAACACACAAACAAAAACAACAAAAGCAAACACAAATAACATACAGATAGAAAATTATAAAATATTTACATTACTACATTATTAGCTAAGACTATAAACAATTAACGAATAGGCCACCTCCTCGGTAGTGGCGCCAATTGATTGATGGTCTAAATACCGGTCTCTAACCAATGATAACCACTTGTAATTGCACGAGAATCGTTTGATTAGCACATCGTGCAAGCAAGGGTATCATTCCACATAGAGGTGTCATCTGTCAACCGTCTCACGTTTTAGAGTGAAACTAAATATACCACGGTGTGTATAAAGCTATCTAGAGGGGGGGTGAATAGATTTTACGCTTTTTACCCAATTTTTCGTGTTAGTCAAAATTACGAAATTACCCTCAAGATAATATAAACAAGCAAGTGTAATATGGTGCGGAAATTAAAATAACACTTGAATTTTTACGTGGAAACCCTCACGGGAAAAACCACGGGCTATGTAAGTAAGCCACACTCGAACCTCGAATCCACTAAATGTGCAAACGATTACAACCTAATCCCGGAAGTAATCACACACCTACCTAATCCCGGTATGAGTGAACCTAGTCCAATTTGCTTGCGATCTAAGCAACCTAATCCCGATTGCTACACACAAGACTTAGCTTCTCTTGAAGAGAATACAACCCTAAGTGAATATATGAAAATATCCAAAATGCAACATAGAGCAAGGGAAACCCTATATGCTTATCTAAGATGATTAATATGCAATTAAGAGCAATCCTAGATATCAAAACTAAATGACATGTCAATTAGTTTAGCTAATCAATATCAAGCACAAAAACCTAATATGCTAGCACAATACAACTTCTCAAACATACATCATACTAATCTCAATCTTGTATTCAACAAATATAAAATCACATACAAGTAATTAAATTGAGATTGCTAGATAAGAGAAACACAAAATATGTAAGATATTAGTGAAAAGCTTACCAAGCAAAGTATGATGAAGAATCCATGCAAGATGTCATCTAGATGATCTAAGATGATGCTAGATGATGATTGATGATCATGGAAAAGGTGTTTGAGTAATTAAAAATGAGTTCTTGGAATTTTTCTTCTCTTTGAAAAATATCCTAAGTATGAAATCTGAATATGAACTCTTGTAATTGACCTAAAGTCAAAGTGGCATATATAAAGGGGGCCAAAACAAAGTGAGGTCGTTTTGATAAGTTTGCCCACTATTTGCCATGGGCGCTGTACGTAGGGCGCCCTTGTACAGCGCCTGTACAGCGCCCTTGCTCTGTTTTCACGAGGAAACAGAGTGGCGCTGTTCGTACAGCGCTTTGTACAGCGCCACGTACAGCGCCCCAACAGCGACCCAACAGCGACCGATTAAATCGATCAGGTCTGAACAGCGCTCAATGGGCGCTGTTCGTACAGCGCTTCTGAACAGCGCTTTTGGGGGCGCCCAATGCAAAAATGCAATCCTAAGTCTAAGCATGACAAGGCAATTGGATATGCAAGATGCAATCAAACTAACATGCAAGAAGAGATGTTAATGAGCATTAAGGCACACATAAAAGACACACAACATATAAGGATTAAACATATGCATGAGTTGTGAGTGTGTGCATCTATCTCTTCAAGACAAGTAAGCACTTAGAATATTACCTTTGGTGCTTGTCAATGGTGAGGTCTTCAAAAGGGCCTAAGCAATAACACAACATCTAAGCTACCCTTACAAAGCATCCCCACATGTGGTTTGATCACGAAATAAGCCAATTAAAAACAACGGGAATCCTAACAATCTCCCCCTTTGGCTATTTCGTGACAAAACCACCACTCACATTGATTCCTCACATAGAATTAGAAACTACGGGACTACAATGATTATCTACATTACAAAGAGATAAGAAAGTAAAAACTTCAAGTCTTCAATCTCTTGTAGAACAATCAAGCCCTGAAAATAAAGTTTCTAGCATTTCCAATACAAGTAAAGTGTGAGATTAATCATGTGAGAACAATACCAAGCATTTGCATTTTTAGAATTTAGGCACAACATTAGCAAATGTATGCAATGAATGATAAATGCAATGCTCCCCCTCAAAGGGTTACTCCCCCTCAATGTATGTTCTCCCCAAAATGCACAAAAGCTTCTATATTTTGCAACTCCCCTTACCATTTCCTACTCCCCCTTTTTGTCATGATATAGGCAAAGGAGTAGTCCCCAACCGGGTCACTCAAAGCAACGAGAGATAGAAGCATGCAAGATATGCATATACATATAAGTCACTTTATGCACTTCAATTAATTTGAGAGAAACAAGGAGATTTATTTGAGAAAATGTGTGAATCCAACATGCTTTGCATACAAGACATATAGCATTCAAGTCCAAAATACAATGGTATTTGGCAAAGCAAATGACAAAGGTTTCTAATTTGAATTCAAACCAATTTCACCAATGTCATGGGAAAAGCAAGGATATAGAGATTATTGATTTCAATTTTAAGAGCAACTATATCCAACTTTATAAGCGAAACATGGCATGAGCGACTTTGCACCCTATTTGATTTTTCCGGATAAGATATCCGTATGATAGTAACCATGTTCAACTAATAAAGAAAGAGAGACATTTGGAATGTAAATTCCTTTGAACGGATACAAGATCCTTTATTCATTTAGAGTCTCATAAGCTTTCACACAAGTTTTGCATTTTTAAGAATATGCAATCATCAATTCATGCTTTTCATGTGAGCATGTTGTATGAATTTCATGCTTTTTCATTTAGCATTAGCATGTTATTAAAGAATCATCATGTCATGGAGATAACTATAGGTCATTCACATCATACTTCCTAAGTAAATCTCCTAGTCCAAAAATGCATGTTTGAACATAAATATGACATGGATTGTAGACAAGCAAGGTTCACACTTATAGAATTTGAAAGCATATATACATATGTACAACCAAGCTTACTCAAGCAATCAAAAGAAGAGGCATAAGTTATTTCAAATTTTTTGCAAGTTACATGAATGCAAAATAGCTCTCTTTGCTTGAGTTCCCCATATGGGGTCAATCATAGAACATCACTCCACAAGACATATCCCAATAGATCTACTAAGAGTTTTAAATCGAGTAGCATCTAAGGGTTTAGTAAATAAGTCCGCAAGTTGATCATTAGTACCTACATGTTCAAGTACTATGCATTTATTTTCAACAAGCTCTCTAATGAAGTGATGGCGGATGTCAATATGCTTAGTTCTAGAATGTTGAACCGGATTCTTGGAAATATTAATAGCACTCATGTTATCACAAAAGAGAGTGAGAGTACCTTGGTTGAATCCGTAGTCTACAAGCATTTGTTTCATCCATAGGAGTTGTGTGCATCCACTCCCCGCGGCTATGTACTCGGCCTCGGCCGTGGACAAGGAAATCGAGTTTTGCTTCTTGCAAAACCAAGACACCAAGTTGTTGCCTAGAAAGAAGCAACCGCCCGATGTGCTCTTCCTATCATCACAATTTCCTGCCCAATCCGCATCACTAAAGCCAACTAGACTAGCATTAGTGTCAAAAGAGTACCAAATCCCATAGTTGGATGTCCCATTCACATAGCGAATGATCCTCTTCACACAAGAGAGGTGGGACTCCTTAGGATCCGCTTGGTACCTAGCACACACACCCACACTAAAAGATATATCGGGCCTACTTGCGGTCAAGTAAAGCAAGCTACCTATCATGCCACGATATAGAGTTTGGTCCACACTTTTACCACTAGCATCCTTGCTTAGCTTCAAAGTTGTACTCATGGGTGTATCACAATGTTTGGCTTTCTCTAAACCAAACTTCTTCACTAGGTTCTTAGCATATTTGGCTTGGGTTATGAAAATCCCATCATGCATTTGCCTAATTTGCAAACCTAGGAAGTAACTAAGCTCACCAACAAGACTCATCTCAAATTCAAGAGACATGACATCAACAAATTGTTGGACTTTGGTGTTGTTGGTGGAGCCAAAAACTATATCATCAACATATATTTGAGCTATGAAAAGCTCATCATTGTCTCTCTTGATGAATAGTGTCTTGTCAACACTACCTCTTGTGTAGTTGTTGTCAACAAGAAATTGAGTGAGGCGCTCATACCAAGCCCTCGGTGCTTGTTTCAACCCATAAAGTGCCTTCTTGAGGCGATAGACATAATTGGGGTGGTGTGCATCCACAAACCCCTTAGGTTGTTCAACAAACACTTCCTCTTGCAAGAAGCCATTGAGGAAGGCACTCTTGACGTCCATTTGGTGCAATTTGAACTTGTGCACACAAGAGATGGACAAGAGAAGCCTAATGGACTCTAAGCGGGCAACGGGAGCAAAAGTCTCCTCAAAGTCGATACCCTCAATTTGAGAGTACCCTTGTGCTACAAGTCTAGCCTTGTTCCGCACTATGTTGCCATCCTCATCGGATTTGTTCCTAAATATCCATTTTGTGCCTATGACATTAGTGGTCTTAGGCCTAGGAACTAGAGTCCAAACCTCATTCCTTTCGAATTGGTTTAGCTCTTCTTGCATGGCAAGAACCCAAAATTCATCATTTAAGGCTTCTTCAACCTTTTTGGGTTCTATTTGAGAGGTGTAGCATGTCAAGCTAATTAGATTAGCTATTTGACGCCTAGTTCTAACACCCTCATTAACATCTCCAATAACATCCTCTTTGTTATGGAGTCTTCTAACCCATGGAGCGGGTTCATTAGAGTCCAAGTTAGGAACTCTAGTACTAGGTTGTGTGACTTCATTAGATGTCCCAACATTGGGAGTCACCACAACCCTCTCCAAAGGAGAGTCATCCTCTAAAACATCCTCCTCCTCATCATTTTTGGACTTGAGCCTTGTATCATCAATGACAACATTTGATGATTCCATGACGGTTCGAGTCTTCAAGTTGAAAACTCTATAGGCTCTACTATTCAAGGCATAGCCAATAAAGATACCCTCATCACTCTTAGCATCAAACTTGCCAAGTTGATCACGGTCATTTAAAATGTAGCATTTGCTCCCAAATGTGTGGAAGTAGCTAACATTTGGCCTCTTGCCTTTCCATAATTCATAGGAGGTGTTTCTAGTACCGGGCCTTAGGAACACTCTATTTCCTATATAGCAAGCCGTGTTGATGGCTTCGGCCCATAGGTTCCTAGGGACATTGTTGCTAAGCAACATCACACGGGCCATCTCTTGGAGGACCCTATTCTTCCTCTCAACAACCCCATTTTGTTGAGGTGTCCTAGGAGCGGAAAACTCATGGGAGATGCCTAGGCTATCACAATAGCTTTCAAAAGAGGCATTCTCAAACTCCCTCCCATGGTCACTTCTAATCCGTTTAATGCTTCTAATATTAGAATTCATTTCATTTTGCAATTTAGTACAAAGCATTTTAAACTTATCAAAAGTTTCGGATTTTTCTCTAAGAAAATATGTCCATGTAAATCTAGAGAAATCATCAACACAAACAAAAATGTATCTCTTTCCACCTAAGCTCTCGGTATTGCATAGGACCCATGAGATCCATGTGGAGAAGCTCTAGGGGCTCCTTGGTGGAGAGATACTTGCCCTTTTTGTGCATGCTTTTGGTTTGTTTTCCTTGTTGGCAAGGTCCACAAATACCATTGGCTTTCTTCCCAAGCTTAGGGAGGCCACGCACACACTCGAACTTTCCAAGGGTTCTTAAATCCCTAAAGTTCATGTGGCCAAGTCTTTCATGCCACAACTCAACTTGCTCATCCATGGACACATTGTTTGAGACTATTCTAGCTTCAAGACAATAGCAATTGTCGCTAGATCTCATACCTTTCAATAAGGTTTGTCCATCGGGCTTTAGGATTGAGCAATCATTTTTACTAAACAAGACGGAATATCCTTCATCACTTAGATGTGAAATGCTTATTAAATTGGCTTTCAAGCCATCAACAAATAAAGCATCGGATAAGGAGGGTAAACCGGGAACGGAAATGGATCCTTTCCCTACAACCTTCTTTTTGGATCCATCACCGAAAGTGACATATCCACCTTCCTCCATAACAAGAGTCTCGAAGAAACTCTTGTTTCCCGTCATGTGCCTAGAGCACCCACTATCCAAATACCAAAAATTAGAAGAATTTGCCTTCAAGGCTATTTGTGCAACATGGCAAACATTTTCATTCTTTCTAATCCACTTAGCAACAATTTTGGCTTTCTTAGTGGTCTTTGGTACATGTGCTCTATTATTCCTAGGATCATGCAAATCAATATTATTATTCCTAGGAACATGCATCATGGCTCTTTTCTTTTTCTTCTCTATCATGCTTCTAGTTTTGCACATTTTTATATAGCGAAAGCATTGTGGTCTAATATGACCAACAAATCCACAAAAGTGACAAATAGGAGTAAAATAAGGAATCATACCTTGTCCTTGTCTTTGTGGATGAAGGGGTTCAATGCGTCTTCGTTGTTGAACCGGTCTAGGTTGCTTCCAAGCTTGAGGTTGCATGATAGGCCTCTTTCCTTTGTGAGCCATTTGAGGAGAAATGTTGGCTTGAGGAACCCTAGGGGGTTGAGCTTGAGGTTGCCTTCTTGGCCCCATCTTCACTTGAGCATTTGAACTTTGTCCTATTTCTAACTTCTTTCTAGGAAGTTGCACAAGTGAAGTTTCTTCTTTCTTCAAGCTCTTGACAAATATGGTCTTGTTAGAGGTTGAGATCTTCTTGTCATCTTCATACCCAAGACCCCTCTTGTCACATGGACTCTTTCCAACACCAAGCATATGGTCAAGCTTCTTGGTGCTAGAATCCATCCTAGTCATAGATTCTCTAACTTCTTCAAGCTCCCTCTTTAGACTATCTTCATTCCTCCTAGATAAGACTAACTCCTCTTTTAGCTTATCTTCCATCTTCTTGAATTTCTCCACTTGTTCACTTAAGTGGTCATTTTGAGATGCAAGTTCAAGATTTTCTTCTCTCAACATCTTGATCTTTCTTGTACTCTTGATTGCTAAATCATTAAATTCGGCATGATATTTAGCAAACTCCTTTTTCTCCATAAATCCATTCATGGAGTTAGAGGAGGAATCACTTTCTACATCACTTGAGTCATTTTCCTCTTGACTCATTTCCTCTCTCTCACTAGCACTTTTGCTTTTATGGGAGGAGGCAAAAGCTAGGAGATTAGCCATGAGCTCTTCATCATCCGAAGACTCATCTCCCTCATAGGAGTCATCACTACTTCCACTCCAAGTGGCGGCCATCACTTTCCCCTTTTTCTTCTCAACATGGTTTGCACAATCGGGGGCAAAATGACCTATGCCACCACACTCGAAACAACGGACCCCTTTCCTTTCGGTCCTTTCTTGCCTAGGTTCAAACTTCTTGAAAGAGCCCTTTTTCTTCAAATCTTGACCTTTTGACCCAAAGCTCTTCCTTCTAAACTTCATAACCTTGTTGAACCTTTTTACAAACAAGGCAAGGTCTTCATCCGAGTCAACCTTCTTTTCCTCCTTTTCATCCTTGGAGGTTTTTAAAGCAATTCCTTTTTGCTTTTTAGTGGGTGTGGAGATAGGCCCTTTCCTAGACTCATAAGCTAGAAGTCTCCCAATCACCTCACTCGGCTTCATATCCTTATAACCACTATTTTCTTCTAAAGCCGTCACCTTCGATTCAAACCTATCGGGTAGAGATCTCATAATCTTTTGCTTGATTCTCCTATCCGAATATGGATCACCAAGTTGATGGCTTTGGTTGACTATATCCATCAACTTGATCTCAAAGTCGTTGAAGCACTCATTCTCCTCCATCTTAAGCGTCTCGAATTGAGTTTGGAGGACTTGAAGCTTGGAGTCCTTCACCACTTCGGTTCCCTCATGTGCAATCTCTAGGATGTCCCAAGCCTCCTTAGCTATCCTAGTATTTTGAATCAACTTGTATTGATTTTCGTCCATGGCACACAAGATGGCATGCAACGCCTTCCTATTCCACTTTGAAGCATCAAACTCTTGCGCGTTCCATTGCGCCTTAGGCTTCAAAACATCTTCTCCTCCACCCGCGGGAGTCATCATAGGGAGATCATATCCGTCTTCCACCGCCATCCATGCACGGTCATGAATTTGGCATATGTAGGATTCCATCTTCCCTTTCCATTGGGAATAGTTCAATCCGGTAAGAAGTGGAGGCCTAGTGCTAGAAGCTCCTTCGTGGCCACCACCATTTCCACCGTTTCCACTCATAGTGTTTATGAATGAATGAAATGAATGCAAATGTATGAATGATCAAAAATCACACAAAATGCAAAACACACCAAAATAAGCAAGGATCACCTATGTATGTCTAGGAACCCGCTCTGATACCAATTGAAACTAAATATACCACGGTGTGTATAAAGCTATCTAGAGGGGGGGTGAATAGATTTTACGCTTTTTACCCAATTTTTCGTGTTAGTCAAAATTACGAAATTACCCTCAAGATAATATAAACAAGCAAGTGTAATATGGTGCGGAAATTAAAATAACACTTGAATTTTTACGTGGAAACCCTCACGGGAAAAACCACGGGCTATGTAAGTAAGCCACACTCGAACCTCGAATCCACTAAATGTGCAAACGATTACAACCTAATCCCGGAAGTAATCACACACCTACCTAATCCCGGTATGAGTGAACCTAGTCCAATTTGCTTGCGATCTAAGCAACCTAATCCCGATTGCTACACACAAGACTTAGCTTCTCTTGAAGAGAATACAACCCTAAGTGAATATATGAAAATATCCAAAATGCAACATAGAGCAAGGGAAACCCTATATGCTTATCTAAGATGATTAATATGCAATTAAGAGCAATCCTAGATATCAAAACTAAATGACATGTCAATTAGTTTAGCTAATCAATATCAAGCACAAAAACCTAATATGCTAGCACAATACAACTTCTCAAACATACATCATACTAATCTCAATCTTGTATTCAACAAATATAAAATCACATACAAGTAATTAAATTGAGATTGCTAGATAAGAGAAACACAAAATATGTAAGATATTAGTGAAAAGCTTACCAAGCAAAGTATGATGAAGAATCCATGCAAGATGTCATCTAGATGATCTAAGATGATGCTAGATGATGATTGATGATCATGGAAAAGGTGTTTGAGTAATTAAAAATGAGTTCTTGGAATTTTTCTTCTCTTTGAAAAATATCCTAAGTATGAAATCTGAATATGAACTCTTGTAATTGACCTAAAGTCAAAGTGGCATATATAAAGGGGGCCAAAACAAAGTGAGGTCGTTTTGATAAGTTTGCCCACTATTTGCCATGGGCGCTGTACGTAGGGCGCCCTTGTACAGCGCCTGTACAGCGCCCTTGCTCTGTTTTCACGAGGAAACAGAGTGGCGCTGTTCGTACAGCGCTTTGTACAGCGCCACGTACAGCGCCCCAACAGCGACCCAACAGCGACCGATTAAATCGATCAGGTCTGAACAGCGCTCAATGGGCGCTGTTCGTACAGCGCTTCTGAACAGCGCTTTTGGGGGCGCCCAATGCAAAAATGCAATCCTAAGTCTAAGCATGACAAGGCAATTGGATATGCAAGATGCAATCAAACTAACATGCAAGAAGAGATGTTAATGAGCATTAAGGCACACATAAAAGACACACAACATATAAGGATTAAACATATGCATGAGTTGTGAGTGTGTGCATCTATCTCTTCAAGACAAGTAAGCACTTAGAATATTACCTTTGGTGCTTGTCAATGGTGAGGTCTTCAAAAGGGCCTAAGCAATAACACAACATCTAAGCTACCCTTACAAAGCATCCCCACATGTGGTTTGATCACGAAATAAGCCAATTAAAAACAACGGGAATCCTAACATAGAGTTTATTGAAAGCAATGTAAATAAGAACATGGAAGAGGTGAGAGTGATGTGTGTGAAATGTAAGCATGTAAAGTGTGTGAGAGCATGGAAATGAAATGAAAATAACTTAAAAACTAAAGATAGAGATGTAATCGGGTGCTTGCCTTTCTAAATTAAACTACTCCTAACTAAATTAATTTACTCCTAAAGGCAAGCACCTTATGTTACGAAAATAAAGGTGGCTAAGAGAGATGCAAGACAATGGACACACAAGGTACTTATGCTCACCATGACATTTATACCACCTATATATAATAATTAACCGCATCAACACTCCGAGCTTGGGTTCAAACTTCAACCTTCCTTTTATACGACTATTATAGTATGGTCGTGGGGTGAGTCATCTAATCCTCGATTACTACTCACAGTTGGTGTGCCGTGATATTCACCTAACCCTAATTCTCAAATTAACCTAATCCCTTCACATGCAACAAGAGTCAAGCTATGAAGCAATTGAATGAAACAAGACTTGAAGAGACTAAACGCAAATTAGTCAAATAGATCGCACTAGTGTTAGGTTTACAAATTTCCTTAATGGGAATAGACATCAAAGAGGAAAAATAACAAAAGAAGAGTAAATAGAGAAAATACAAGTGATGTTCTGAAGTCTTCAAGCTTCCATTGATGTGCCTCTTTGTCATAGACAAGCGAGATGGCTTTTTTCTATTGAATCCTCCTCAAGGATGGATGGAAAAAGGTTGGGTGATGGTGATGGTGATGGTTAGGCACCCATGGTGGAAAACCTCCATGGATGCCTTTGAAGCTTCTCTCTCTCTTTAGTTTGGTGTTTAGATCTAATAATTGTAAGTTGTAGAGGTTGACTCATTTAAATGGTGGAGAAAATGGTATATTTATAGGCTTGGGAGGCTAGGGCATGATTTGAACATGAAAAATACAAGAATGCCCCAATGAAATGGCATTAAAAACATTCTTTCGTTGATATGGGAAGAATCGCGGCCCGACATTTCTGGTTGGGGAACAGCAGTAGATGATACGCGATAATTGTTAGAGATGAAATCGTCGTTGGCTCGCGGTTGAAGAGCAGCAGAACTTGGGTCTTGAGATCTTCTAGACTGACTTTCGAGCTTTGGGTCGTGGTTCATGACCAGCGACATTTGGGTCTCAAGATCTTCTGAAGTGGATTCCGTGATTGAGGTCTAAAGGAAAGTCACGGTTCGGGATCAACGAACCTAAAACCTTGACTTTGAGCTTCTTTTCTCTTTTGCCCTCCAATTCTCTCCTTTCTTCACTTTTGACCTAATTTGCCTTCCGATCTTCACTTTAAGTTCAAACACCTTGCTTAGGGAACATAACCTACACAAGGCTCAACAAACACATTAAATACACAAAAATGCTCGAAAACAAGCACACAAGCTAGGGAATGGAGACCTCAAATAGGTACATAAATGTGACGATCAATCATCAAGCATGGTTGTTCATCATATGTTTACTTGGTAAGTAAGAACAAAAATTACATCTCTTTCATTGTTCTACTTGTCCATGATTACATCTTTATTGCATAGTTTTTGCAAAGATTTCATTTTTATTTCATATCTCGTGAAGCTGTTAAGTTATGATGTTGATTAGGGTTAGCTAAAAGCTAGGTTGTTAGATTTGCATCTTCTACATCTAGTTAAGCATTTAATTTTGTGTGTTTGTCTAATACATATTTGCATTGAGCATTCATATATGTTCACATAGATATTAATTCTCTTCATTGAGTCCAAGTCTTGTGGCTACATGTTGTAGTTTCACAAGCAAGTGTCAAAAGTCACTATAAAAGGCCTCCAGGTAGATAGGTTTAAGTTACGATCCTTGAGAAGAGTGACTAGGATGTCAACTTATGATGTAATTAAACTATCACATAGTGGATTTCTGTGACTAAGTGGCTAGTGAGGCTAGTCCCGTGGGTTTCTCCAGTTGGAGGTTTTCCCACGTAAAAATCAAGTTTTGTTAATTTTCCGCATTATTTACTTTATTTTTATTGTTATTAATTTAATATTGACTAATAAAATTTTTGGTAACTTAACAACCTATTCACCCTCCTTCTAGGTTTATTAGACACCTTTTAGGTTTGTTTTCGTAACTTATCCAAATCAATTCCAAACGTTTCAAATAATAAACCGTTGGAAAGGTACGAATGCCTAGTTTCACATGTTTTCAAAACTCATTTTAAAAGATTACACAAAAGATATGATTGAAAAACTCAACAAAGGTTTGTTTTGAAAACTCTTAATCTATGAAAAACATTTTTGGAACTAGAAAAAAACTCAAAGAATGAACTCCACACAACTTAAACTTAAAAACCACATGGAAACAATTAATAAAGGCCATCTTGAAATGCAATGCATGATATGTGTGTGTGTGAACATCCTATCATTCTCTCAAGTATTTAAAGTTTAGGTTCCAAAAACCTTACCTTTTAAAGTTCCACTTGAGATCACTTTACGACACGTGTTCGATCCTTCAAGATCTTCATGATGATACCATCAAATTAACGAGTATTTTGTTCACAAAATAAAGCCAACTAAAAAACTTATTGACCTTACATATTGATCGATTAATACTTGTTAATCTTAACTTAATGCTATTTAACAAAATAATGTTTGAAAAACAATCAATCAATAGACAATTTGTCCATAACAATGCTAAGACCATCTTAACATAATAGACTATGTTTATAATAGATCTGAACATAATAGGACAGTACATTCAATTATCAATCAATTCAATCAACAATCACAATCAAGCATACATGCAACAAAGTAATAATGATCAGTAATTAAATGACACAAAAAAATTTATATGGAAACCACACGACCTTGTCCAGCCAAAACAATCCACATTGTAAATCGAGTTCCAACAACAAGTATTTCAAATTAGTCTAACCGACAAGTAATAGTAGCCATGCATTCACACAACTCTAAGCTCTAGCACATGGTCTTACTACTCAAACTACACAAATGGAATAGCTCGAGTGCCTAACTAATTTCACACCCTCAAACTCTAGCACATTGTCATGACTTATTACTCAAAGCTGCCCAACAACACATGCAAATGATATTACGCAAGGGCCTAGCTAAGTTCTAATCTGAAAGCTCTTGCACATGGAATTACAACTCCAAACTGCCCAGCAAAGTATGTAATCTAGAAGCTCTAGGAAGACAATTTTATTCCTACTCGTACAAGATTTATTCCTACTCGTACAAGATAGTCCCCCTATGTATCCTAACATACTAGCTGTAGCACATGATTATTACTTACTATTTAAAGCTTCCCAGCATTATATGCACAAGAACTTACGTGAGTGCCTAACTAAGTTCTAACTTTCGGCTTTAGGGATCGGTCTTACTTTCCTCTTACTGTCGTGCCTTGTGTCGAATCTTGATCCACTGATTTACAAAAGTCCTCCATCTTAAATACTAACTTCTTTCATATCTTATTTGCTCTATTTGATCCAACTTCTTTTGTCTTTAGGACTTTTTTCACACTTAAGGAACTAACCAACAACTTTACTTGTATAAATACAAATGTATAAATGTGCAACACGCAACGCAACTATATTAGCAAACAACACAATCACAATACTAGTCAATCACTAACTAGTTCAGGCATCAATGCAAAGTAGATTCACTTTACTGTCTTGACTAAACAATTCACTCACCCACTTGACTACGTAATATAATCTTTGTAGTCAATATAATCAATAAAACTTTAAATGCTCAACACAAAATTGCTCATATAATAACAAATAAGCACATAAACAAAATCAGCAACTTAGAACAAACAAAACATAACATGTATAAGTTAACAACAACTTGGTTTGCATCAAACTTAATCAATATTAATTTCATGCTAACATGCATCAAAGAAACACACTTGAACAAAACAAGCATAAAACAAAGGTACTACAACTATGTTCTCCCCTTTCAACCAACGAAGGACATTATGCTTATAAAAATTGATTCTCATGCAATTTAAATCAAGACACATACAATCAGTAATTATATAATTTATATATTCATCACAAATAAATCATAACATAAATCAAACCCGATTGCAATAAAACTGTCTCAAAACTACTTTCAACCAAAACAATGTTGCATATATATTAAGTATTTAAATCACTATAACCTACTATTATTTAATCAATTAAGACTTAATTGAATCAATCACGAAACATACTAACATATTCATAAACATGGCAGTAACAATGCTTAATCACAAAATCAATCAAAATAGCGAGAACAAAACCGAACAACTCTTGCATATAATCATTCAACACAAAACTAACCATATCAACGTATACGTTGTCCATAATTATTCTAGATCATAAACATAATAATTATATAGTCAAAAGAAATAAGTTCGAACGTAAACATTACCAAAACATAAATTAATCATACAAATTACCTATATGCAATCTATAAATCCAAACTTAACAAAAACAATAAAGGACATCAACTTTAATATATATTTTGGTTGACTTAACCTTAGATAAATGTCTAATTATCCACCTAATGCACCACAAAGATCATGCATAGATTTCAATCTTCCTCGACACAAACCACACATGGAAATAATCAATACAACATAAAAGAAACAATCATACAAACCAAAATTCATACCTTATTCTTTCAGCACATAAACATGTTGTAGACTTAGTTTAATATATTAAGAACACTCAATAAAAGAACTAGACTCAACCTCACACAAATCAAAAACAATCGCACAACTCAGAACAAACAAGAAAACCAACGTATTCTGTTTTTCTATTTATAACACATATAAGTCTTAAAGTCTCTATTAAACAATGTATAATATATATTCAGGTTACCAAGTGATTCAATAGGTTATGTAACTCATAATTATCTTTTATATAAATCAACAATATAAAACATCTCATACACTCATGTTTACATTAACATGTACATATCATAGAAATTATGCCACATAAGAATCAAAGACATTGAAAATAAATACTCACGTGTGTCTAAATACAACCTAAAGGGGGGGGGGGGGGTGGGGGTTGAATGGGTTGTTAATCGATTATTACCAATTTTTTGATTAGTCAATATTAATCACAATTAACCCAATTCAACAAACAATAAAATCAAGTACAAAATGCGAAAATTAAATAACACTTGATTTTTACGTGGAAACCTTCAATAAGGAAAAACCACGGGCTGTTATGTGCACCACACACGAACCTCGAATCCACTAATTGCAATGGTGTTTACAACCTAGGTTGATCTCAACCTCTCACGGTCTATAACCCACCACTACTACCCGTAGGCCTTTAAAAGTGAACCTAGTCCAATTTGCTTGAGCACTACACACTGGTAGTCACAAGACTCAACTCTCAATGAAGAGATCAATAACCTATGTGAATATGTGGCAATATCCAAAATGCAAATAATGCTAGGCTACACTAAATGCTTAACTAGATGTTATAATGCAAATCAACACTCTAGTTATCAACAATGCCTATATGCTCATACATGAGGACTCAATTAGTTGCAAAGAGACTTTAGCAACCTAATTGTCAACAAACAAAGCCAATTCAACACAAGTTGTCAATAATCATGGCAAGGACTAAAAATATGCAATTAACTAATGCAATCAAGGAATTGTCAATCAAAAGCCAATCAACACAAGTTGTCAATGAACATGGTAAGGATAATAAATGCAATTAACAAATGCAATCAATGAGTCCTACAATCAATGTCTAAATGAAAATCATGTAGACTTAGCTAGAGGGCAAAATGGTCCTAAATGCTAGCTATCAACAAACAACTCATCTCAACCAAAAATCAAAGTCTCAAACATGCTAAGAATAACATTAAGCAAGGAGATATGCATTTAATTAACAAATAAATACTAAACCTAGGCATACATGTCATAAGAATGAAATAAGAAGTTCTAGGACATGTAAAAGTTACCTACTCAAAGAAAACAAGAAAGCCCATGCTTGGATGATGCTAGGAAGATGCTAGATGCTCATGAGAAATGGTTTGGTTGAGTAAATATGAGTTCTTGGGAGCTTCTCTCTCTAGGGTTTGAGTTTCTCTCTCTAATATCTGATTTTGAGCTCACAAAAACGAGCTAGGAAAAGGATGGTACTTATATAGGAGCCCTAGATGAAATGGTGTTGTTTTGATAAAAAAACTGTCCAATTCCCGTCAAGTGCGTTGGTCGAGTAGCGCACGACCAGCGCACAGCCTTTGATCCAACAGGCACATGACGACTAGCGCAGACAACCAGTGCAAGACCAGCGGTGATCCTCTGTTCGAGTTGCGCTGGTGTGGCACATGTCGACCAGCGCACGACAGCGCTATGCGTGGGTGTTGCGCGGGATAGAGAACCAGCCCACACCATAACAATGCACAAAAAATTATAAAAAGTGTGCAAGTGTGAAGAGTGAAAATAACATGCATGGAAATAGATGGAATCATGAATATTCACCAAGTATGTGACACACAACAAATATGCAAGATATGAAAATGCATAAGTGTGATGATAAAACATATAAACGCACAATTATGGTAAACACAAATGCAATCATAAAGAATGCAATATGAAAGTGTGTGTGTGCAACTAATCTCTTTAATAAGGGTTAAGCACAAGTAATTCTACCTTCAATGAACTTTTGTGCTTGAGGGCTTAAACTCCAAATAAGCTTGATCACGAGCAAGGAAGCCCTAAACTACCCTTACATTTTAAACCCCCAAAATGTGGTTTGTTATGAAATAAGCCAATCAAAATTAAGGAACTTACAGACATAATAGTCCAATAGACACATCACTCATACATTGTATCTAATATCCAATATAATTGTGACAAGTAAATAATATAACATGTATATTAGTATATACAATGAAAAGCTTTTAAGTACATGATCTTGGATTTTAAGAAATTTTCAGGATCCTATCTTGACTGTTGGATCCAATCCAACAGTCAAAAAGAACACACAAAAAGAAAAAGCAAGAGAGAGAGGAAGTTGATTGGTGGGCCACGTGATAGAGGAAAGATAGGTGAATTAATGAGTGGTGGACTCGCAATAGAGGAAAGGGAGAGGAATTAATGACTAGTGGGTCCCTCTTTTTTTTTTTTTTAATTGACATTCATTTTGGCCATTGGATTGATCCAATCCAGTTGCCAGGATGGGATCCCAGAAATTTATTAAAATCTAGGATCCTCTATTTGAAAGCTGTTAGGATTATGCTCAATAGCAAGAGTGTAATAGTGTTTTTGACAATCTATTCATATTAATAATGTGATTTCTGATTTAACAAATCTTATAGCATTTATAGTTTAATTATTATAATTGTCAAAAGTAAATAATCATAAGGTCAAAAGACTATGAGAAAAGAAGAATTGTTCATACATCTGGATATGTATGAGGTAGATACAATTCTTTAGTTAGTCTCGAATAATGTTCACAACTTAAGTTAAAGGTTGGGTACCTTTATCTTGTTAAAGTTGTAGAATTCTTTTGCTAGCATTTGAGTGGGATCAAATGAGTTATGATGAGTCTAAAATCATCGAAGGGTCTTCGAGTAAAAGAATCTAGTGCACTGGGTGCATTGAACTGGATCACAATGAAATACTTTATCTAGAACCGTCAATAGATAATAGTCTTTTCATTATCAGGACAATCAGAGAGTCTATCTTAATCCTGAGATAAATGATGGACTTATGGTTGCAAGTGGTATCATTTAAGTTATCAATGAGTACAATTATATATCATAGTCTATCCTCGATAGTTTGGTGATATTCATTTGTTAATCGATAGAGGACTTCATTTATAGATATGGATATCGTGGCTCCATTTATTAAATGAGAGTAGAATATCATCATATGGATGTTTTGAGGTATTGGATATTGAATCTTAACGTTAAGTTTTCGATAGAGTCTATTGAAACATGGCTTCTGGACAAGTCAAAATATCTAAGTTCAAAATGTAGTCATATGAGTAAATATGGTAACTTGGAGAGCTATAGGCGGTCTATGAGCTCTTGGCGATTACTGATATTCTTCACGAGGATACACCATCTCTAATAAGATTGTCTAGGGTATGAATGAGAAATATTTACTTATTCTATCTTTATTTAAGAGTTCAATTTTAGCTCTTTAGTGGAATGAGTTAAAATTATTAGATCGGACCTAAGTGAATCATTTGTTGATTGTGATTAGGTTATGTCTATTGAAGCTTAAATTTAGATAGCCCGCCAAGATCCCCAATCCACACGGACTTGCATGGATCACTTGATATATTCTACCGGACCAATTAATGGGTCCATCTAGAATTGTATTTAATATATTAAGAATATAATTTGCACATTATTTATTTAATGGGCTGATCAATTATATTAATATATTAATGAAAGGCAATGGGCTTGTTTCTTTTAGTAAGAATGGGTCTGGTTCACATGTGGGCCTTTTATTAAGGTCCAATGGATTTAATAAAATAGAAAAACAATATATATATATATTAATATATATGGCACATGACCGAGATATATATATGATATTATATTGTTTTATTTTTATTATTTGATTAAATGGAAATTAATTAATTGATTAATTAATTATTTAATTAAAAATCAAAATCTTTTTCTGACTAGGAAATATGTTTCTTAGTAGTATACTATTGTGGTAGTATAAATAAAATAAAAGACTTTATTTGGTAAGTAGATAAATAAGGGATTTATTTATCTAGTCAAATAAGGAAGTCTTTTATATAGTCACAAATACACTAAAGAGTTGGATTAGGGTTTGGAATTCTAAAGAAATCTACCTAAGGTTAGGATTTAGGTCAATAGGCAAAAATCCTATTTGGTAGAGGAATTCGGTCACCCTAATTATGTAATGCAAGTTGAATTCTAAGATATATATATTATATATGCAAGTTTGAATTCTAAGATATATATAATAAATATGCAAGTTGAATTCATGTGCAAGATACATATATAGCAATATATGCTTTTCGATCAAGCAAAGATATATATAAATAATATATTGTGCATTAGATATATATATATTATATATTACGCAAGGATGCAGATATATATATAAATAATATATTGTGCACTAGATATATATACACATATATTATCTTATGCAAGGTGATCGTGATTTACATATATAATATATTGTGCAAGAGCACTAGAGATATATATAATATGTATTGTGCAAGAGTATCGCATATATATATAGATCATATATTCAAAAACCCTAGGTCTTTGGCTTGAGAGTTTTTTCTTTTGCTTGAGAAAAATAGAATCCAACTCTTAGACTAGTGTGAGAATTCGGCCAAGAGGAAAAGAGAGAAAAGTTTGTTCTTATTTCGATAGTGCACTAGTAACTTTTATATCAAAAGGTTTTGTGCACAATTTCGAATAAGGTTCACGCGAGTTTCGATCTAACGATTGTGAATTCAAAAGTGACCGGAACATTCTTTGTAGCCTCTTGGAATTTGTTGTGACTAACGAAAAAGAAAAAGTTTTGTTAATCCATCCTCAGGTACACAATTCAAAGAGAAGGGAGACCACGCTCCTAGGTGATTCACGTTCGTGATTGGATTAGAAGATCTTGCGGATTACCATCGACGCAATGTCAATCGGATCACGCGACAAAGGTATGATATCTTTAGTATTATATGTTAATTAATTAGAGGGTTAAGGTTCAAATTATGGAAAAATTTTAAACTATACTAAACTCCTTTTTAGTCTCGCTTCCGCTGCGCGACCGTATTTTTCCCTACAATTGGTATCAGAGCCCTGGTTGAACCCTTTTAATTAATTAACGTATATATACGTGGATCTATTTCTTTTTATTGTGATTATGCATGTTTAGAAAGAGATGGCACTCTAGGTATTCGCATATATAATTACATGTGGATGTATGGATTTATATATGTTTTATGTGGATTGTTGTTGCTCGATTTTGGTCCTAGATTTTCAATGTAATTTTTGTTTCGGAATTGTAACAAGAAGGGTGGTCTATTATCGCCATAATTCCTTCTTGGTAGTTGCTAAGTTTTTTATTTTTATTTTATTTTAAGTACAGTTTTTACTGCAGTTTTTTATTTATTTATTCTAGTGCAGTTTTTTTTTGTAATATATACTGCAGTGATTAAAAAAAAAAAAAAATACTACAGTATTTTAATTTGTTTAAATACTGCTGTAATGTATTCGGGTATTGAAGATTCGAAGACATGAAGAAAAGGAAGCAACCGGAAACAAGAACGAGCACCGTACGCACCCTAGGAGTGGATTGGGCTGCGCATGGCAAGCCCAAATCTTGGTGGGCTGCGCACAGCAGCCTTGTGTGGCCTCATGGGCTGCACATGGCAGCCCCTTTGTGGGGTTGTGGGCTGTGCACGCCCATGGGAGGAGGCCGAGGGATGAGCGATATGGTTGATGGCCACCTGAAGATCTTATATTCCTGACAATTGTAATTTACTTGCTTTTCTAGGATGGACCAAAATTGTTGCTATTTATTTTTTGCATAAATATTACAATATTTGTTATTGTATGATAACATGACATATAGAATAGGAGTGCCACTCATATATCTCTTTTGGTATGAACATGCATTGAATGATTTAGGTATCTAAATTGGCATCTAGATAACTTGGTAAATCATTCTATGGGATTTAATCACACGCCTTAAATAATTGAGTGGGAGAAGGTGTTTTTGTAACACCTATGGCCTCCAAGGTTAGTTGAGCTTTATTATTTATTAGTAATCCCCCCAAGGGGCATCCATGAATGGAATTTAGCAATATACTTCCTTACAAGGATAGACTAGACAATGGACTCAAACGAGATCTACTCCCCAAGGAGGGATTTTCGTGGGAGAAAATTGAGGGTCGATATCTTGGTAACACACTCAATGTAATTTTATTGATATCCTCCCAAGAGTTCTTGTCAATAAAATTGCAAGGCTAAAATTGAAAACGCTGGTTGTTATGTTAACAATTAGGTGGGGCCTAGTCTAATTAGTAAATGGTGCGAACTCCCAAAGAAGGCGTAACATTTATGGGTGTTGGATCACCGTTGAATTTTTATGATTGAGTTATTTATTTAAATCAAGATAAATATTCGAAAGTGCTTTATCATGATTATTTACTCATATAATTTTGTTATATTCAGAAATCATGACCCCATCCCTAATGAACATCTTAAAAGATAATAATTTAACCGGAGATAATTATGTCCCATGGAAAAGGAAAATTGGGTTGTTGCTGCAAGCTGAAAAACATAAGTTTATTCTGTCTACTCCTAAACCACCTGCTCCTACTTATGAATCTCAGATTCATATGGTTGGTAAAGTTGCTACTGTTAAGGCCCGTCAAAAGGTCAAGGAACAACAGAAGAAAAAGCAACTTGGGCCTACCAAGAAGGAGACCAAGAAAGTAACCAAGATCAAAGGGAAGTGCTCCTTTTGTGGTGAAAAGGGACATTGGAAAAGAAATTGCCCAAAGTCCTAGAACAAGAAGGAACAAGGTAATATTAATTATCTTGAAACATGTTTTCTGGCAGATTCTACAGATTCTTGGATCATAGACTCTGGAACCACAAATCATGTTTGCTATTCCTTACAGGGGTTCCAAGAAAGGAGAAAGTTGAATAAGAATAAAATCAATTTGCGCTTGGGCAACGGAACGTTAGTGTCTGCAAGTGCAGTGGGAGATATTAGAGTTTATTTGGATTCTAGAAGGCATTTAGATTTAATAGACGTTTATTATGTACCTCAATTCAAGAGGAATTTAATTTCAGTTTCTTGTTTGAATAAATTTGGATATTCGGTTACTTTTAATAAAGTTTTTATTATTAGTAAGAATGACAAAATTATTTGCCAAGGTACAATGGAAAACGGTCTATACTTTTTGTATAGAAATATCTCTCACTCGTTAGACACAGAATTAACGGAACCTAAAAGAGTAAAATTATCAATAGATGAAACCTACCTTTGGCATTTACGCCTAGGTCATATTAACCTTAATAGGATTAAAAGATTGGTAAGTGACGGACCTTTAAGTGACTTAAAGGTTGATGATCTACCAACTTGTGAATCTTGTTTGGAAGGTAAAATGACCAAAAGGTCATTCTCTGCCAAAGGTGCAAGAGCCACTGAATGTTTAGGATTGATACACACTGATGTATGTGGACCTATGAGCATTCAAGCTAGAGGTGGATATGAGTACTCCATCACCTTCACAGACGATTACTCGAGATTTGGTTATGTGTATCTCATGCGACATAAGTCGGATGCTTTTGACATGTTCAAAACATTCAAAGCTAAAGTGGAAAATCAGCTTGAGAAACACATAAAAATCTTGAGATCTGATCGTGATGGAGAATATCTATCTGGTGAGTTTCAGCAATATTGTAAGGATTCCCGTTGTTTTTAATTGGCTTATTTCGTGATCAAACCATAAATGGGGATTCTTTGTAAGGGTAGTTTAGATGTTGTTATTAGTGCATTAGGCCCTTTGAAGACCTCATTATTGACAAGCACCAAAGGTAATATTCTAAGTGCTTTCTTGTCTTGAAGAGATAGTTGCACACACTCACAACTCATGCATATGTTTAATCTTTGTATGTTGTGTTTCTTTTTGTTGTGCATAAATGATTATTTATATCTCTTCTTGCTTGATTTTATGATTGCATCTTGTGTTGAAAACATCATAGCATTTAGGCTTTTAGGATGCTTTTTTGCTTAACTTTGTACCCCTTGCAAAATTGCTTGTGGGATACAATTTTGGGGCTGTGCGCTGGTCCACCAGCGCCGGTCGACCAGCGCCGCTCACCGGCGCAAATCGCCCAGTGGCGCGCCGCTGGTCGTGCGCTGGTGTGGACCAGCGTCGGCCACCAGCGCCGATCGCCCAGTTTGGCGCCGCTGGACTGGCGCTGGTGGCAGCGCCTGACGTCCAGCGCTCAAGCCAAAATTGGCTTGTGCGCTGGTCCAGCGCAGGTCCACCAGCGCACAGAGTGTTTTTCTGGCGAGTTTTCAAAACGACCTCACTTCACTTATGGCCTCTATATATATGCTAACTTGATTTTAGGTCATTTACAAGAGTTCTTATTCATGTTTCATACTTAGGATATTTTTCAAGAGAAGAAAAATACACAAAGAACTCATTTTTAATTACTCAAACACAATTTCATGATCATCAATCATCATCTAGCATCATCATAGATCATCTAGATGTCATCTTGCATGGAATCTTCATCATACTTTGCTTGGTAAGCTTTTCACTAATATCTTACATATTTTGTGTTTAATTTATCTAGCAATCTCAATTAATTACTTGATTGTTATTTTGTATGCTTTAGATACAAAATTGAGATTAGTATGATGTATGTTTGAGAAGTTGTATTGTGCTAGCATATTAGGTTTTGTACTTGATATTGATTAGCTTAACTATTTGACATGTCATTTAGTTTTGATATCTAGGATTGTTCTTAATTGCATATTAATCATCTTAGATAAGCATATAGGGTTTCCCTTGCTCTATGTTGCATTTTGGATATTTTCATATATTCACTTAGGGTTGTATTCTCTTCAAGAGAAGGTAAGTCTTGTGTGTAGCAATCGGGATTAGGTTGCTTAGATCACAAGCAAATTGGACTAGGTTCACTCATACCGGGATTAGGTAGGTGTGTGATTACTTCCGGGATTAGGTTGTAATCGTTTGCACATTTAGTGGATTCGAGGTTCGAGTGTGGCTTACTTACATAGCCCGTGGTTTTTCCCGTGAGGGTTTCCACGTAAAAATCAAGTGTTGATTTAATTTCCGCACCATATTACACTTGCTTGTTTATATTATCTTGAGGGTAAATTCGTAATTTTGACTAACACGAAAAATTGGGTAAAAAGCGTAAAATCTATTCACCCCCCCTCTAGATAGGTTTATACACACCATGGTATATTTAGTTTCAATTGGTATCAGAGCGGGTTCCTAGACATACATAGGTGATCCTTGCTTTTTTGGTGTGTTTTGCATTTTGTGTGATTTTTGATTATTCATACATTTGCATTCATTTCATTCATTCATAAACACTATGAGTGGAAACGGTGGAAATGGTGGTGGCCACGAAGGAGCTTCTAGCACAAGGCCTCCACTTCTTACCGGTTTGAACTATTCCCAATGGAAAGGGAAGATGGAATCCTACATATGCCAAATTCATGACCGTGCATGGATGGCGGTGGAAGACGGATATGATCTCCCTATGATGACTCCCGCGGGTGGAGGACAAGATGTTTTGAAGCCTAAGGCGCAATGGAACGCGCAAGAGTTTGAGGCTTCAAAGTGGAATAGGAAGGCGATGCATGCCATTATGTGTGCCATGGATGAGAATCAGTACAAGCTTATTCAGAATACTCAGATTGCCAAAGTGGCATGGGACATCCTTCAAGTTGCACATGAGGGAACCGAGGTGGTGAAGGAGTCCAAGCTTCAAGTCCTCCAAACTCAGTTTGAGTTACTTAGGATGGGAGAGGATGAATGCTTCAACGACTTCGAAATCAAATTGATGGACATAGTAAATCAAAGCCATCAACTCGGTGACCCGTATTCGGATAGGAGAGTCAAGCAAAAAATTATGAGATCTCTCCCCGATAGGTTTGAATCAAAGGTGACGGCCATAGAAGAAAATAGTGGCTACATGGATATGAAGCCAAGTGAGGTAATTGGGCGTCTCCTTGCATATGAGTCTAGGAAGGCTCCTAGCACCACTACCCCTCCTAAGAAGTCTAAAGGAATAGCTTTGAAAGCATCTAAGGATGCAAAGGAGGCAAAGCATGAATCGGATGAAGACCTTGCCTTATTTGTGAAACGGTTCAACAAGGTTATGGGGTTCAAGAAGAAGAAGGGATTTGGGTCAAGAGGACAAGATTTGAAGAAAAAGAGTTCCTTCAAGAAGTTTGAGCCTAGACAAGAGAGGACCGAAAGGAAAGGGGTCCGATGCTTTGAGTGTGGTGGGATTGGTCACTTTGCCCCCGAATGTGCGAATCACAATGAGAGGAAGAAGGGTAAAGTGATGGCCGCCACATGGAGTGGGAGTAGTGATGACTCCAATGAGGAAGATGAGTCTTCTAGTGAGGAAGAGCTCATGGCTAACTTCCTAGCTTTTGCATCTTCTCACAAGAGCAAAAGTGCTAGTGAAAAGGAAGATTTGAGTCAAGAGGAAATTGACTCTAGTGAAGAAGAAAGTGACTCCTCTTCTAGTTCCAAGAAGAAGTTTGTGGAGCAAAAGGTGCTTGCTAAATACCATGCCGAGTTCAATGATTTAGCACTTAAAAGCACAAGAAAGATTGAGAGGTTGAGAGAAGAAAACCTTGAACTTTCGGCTCACAATGACCACTTAAGTGAACAAGTGGAAAGATTGAAGAGGAGAGAGGATAAGCTAATTGAGGAGTTAGACTTGTCCAAGAGAAGTGAAGAAGGCTTGAAGAGGGAACTTGTAGAAGCTAAAGGGTCCTTGGCTAGGAAAGATTCTAGCACCAAGAAGCTTGATCATTTACTTGGTGTTGGAAAGAGTCCAAGTGACAAGAGAGGTCTTGGGTATGAAGATGGCAAGAAAATCTCAACCTCTAACAAGACCGTGTTTGTCAAGAGCTTGAAGAATGAAGAAACTTCATTTGTGCAACCTCCTAGGAAGAAGTTAGAAATAGGACAAAGTTCTAATGCACAAGTGAAAATGGGGCCAAGAAGGAAATCTCAAGCTCAACCTCCTAAGGTTCCTCAAGCCAACACTCCTCCCAAATTGGCTCACAAAGGAAAGAGACCAATCATGCAACCTCAAGCTTGGAAGCAACCAAGACCGGCTCAACAACGAAGATGGATTGAACCCACTTATCCACAAAGACATGGACGTGCTCAAAGGCGAGGTATGATTCCTTTTTTCATCCCTATTTGTCACTTTTGTGGTTGTGGTTGTGATGGTCATATTAGACCAAATTGCTTTCAATATATTAAAATGTGTAGAAAACAAAGCATGATTGAAAAGAGAAAGAATAGAGCCAATATGCATGTTTCTAGGAATGAAAATATTGATTTGCATAATCCTAGAAATAATAGAGCACATGTACCAAAGGCCACTAAGAAAGCTAAAATTGTTGCTAAGTGGATTAGAAAGAATGAAAATGTTTGCCATGTTGCACAAATTGCCTTGAAGGTAATTTTTGGTACTTGGATAGTGGGTGCTCTAGGCACATGACGGGAAACAAGAGTTTCTTCGAGATCTTGTCATGGAGGAAGGTGGAAATGTCACTTTTGGTGATGGATCCAAAAGAAATGTTGTAGGGAAAGGAACCATTTCCGTTCCCGGATTACCCTCCTTATCCAATGCTTTATTTGTTGATGGCTTGAAAGCCAATTTAATTAGCATTTCACATCTTAGTGATGAAGGATATTCCGTCTTGTTCTCTAAAGATTATTGCTCTATCCTTAAACCCGATGGACAAACCTTGTTGAAGGGCATGAGATCTAACGACAATTGTTATTGTCTTGAAGCTAGAATTGTATCTAATCATGTGTCCATGGATGAGCAAATTGAGTTGTGGCATGAAAGACTTGGCCACATGAACTTTAGGGATCTACGGACCCTTGGAAAGTTCAATTGTGTGCGTGGCCTCCCTAAGCTTGGGAAGAAAGCCAATGGTATTTGTGGACCTTGCCAACAAGGAAAGCAAACTAAAAGCATGCACAAAAAGGGTAAGTATCTCACCACCAAGGAGCCTCTTGAGCTTCTCCACATGGACCTCATGGGTCACATGCAAACCGAAAGTTTGGGTGGAAAGAGATACATTTTTGTTTGTGTTGATGATTTCTCTAGGTTCACATGGACATATTTTCTTAGAGAAAAATCCGAAACTTTTGATAAGTTTAAAATGCTTTGTAATAAAATACAAAATGAAATGAACTCAAATATTAAAAGCATAAAACGGATTAGAAGTGACCATGGGAGAGAATTTGAGAATGCCACCTTTGAAACCTTTTGTAATGGTTTAGGCATCTCCCATGAATTTTCTGCTCCTAGGACACCTCAACAAAATGGAGTTGTTGAGAGGAAGAATAGGGTCCTCCAAGAGATGGCCCATGTGATGTTGCTTAGCAACAATGTCCCTAGGAACCTATGGGCCGAAGCCATCAACACGGCTTGCTATATAGGAAATAGAGTGTTCCTAAGGCCCGGTACTAGAAACACCTCCTATGAGTTATGGAAAGGCAAGAGGCCAAATGTTAGCTACTTCCACACTTTTGGAAGCAAATGCTACATTTTGAATGACCGTGATCAACTTGGCAAATTCGATGCTAAGAGTGATGAGGGTATTTTTATTGGCTATGCCTTAAATAGTAGAGCCTATAGAGTTTTCAATTTAAAGACTCTAACTGTTATGGAATCATCCAATGTCGTATTTGATGATACTAGGCTCAAGTCTAATGATCATGAGGAGGAGGTTATTTTTAGTGATGGTTCTCCTTTGGAGGAGGTTGTGGTGTCGCCTAATGTTGGGACATCTAATGTCAACAATGATGGCACACAACCTATTGATAGAGTTCCTCTCTTGGACTCTAAAGAACCCGCTCCATGGGTTAGGAAACTCCATGATAAAGAAGATATCATTGGAGAGGTAAATGAGGGTGTTAGGACTAGACGCCAACTTGCTAATCTTATTAGCTATACATGTTACACCTCTCAAATTAAACCCAAAAAGTTTGAAGAAGCCTTAAATGATGAATTTTGGGTTCTTGCCATGCAAGAAGAGCTAAACCAATTCGAAAGGAATGAGGTTTGGACTCTAGTTCCTAGGCCTAAGACCACTAATGTCATAGGCACTAAATGGATATTTAGGAACAAATCCGATGAGGATGGCAACATAGTGCGGAACAAGGCTAGACTTGTAGCACAAGGGTACTCTCAAATTGAGGGTATCGACTTTGAGGAGACTTTTGCTCCCGTTGCCCGCTTAGAGTCCATTAGGCTTCTCTTGTCCATTTCTTGTGTGCACAAGTTCAAATTGCACCAAATGGACGTCAAGAGTGCCTTCCTCAATGGCTTCTTGCAAGAGGAAGTGTTTGTTGAACAACCTAAGGGGTTTGTGGATGCACACCACCCCAATCATGTTTATCGCCTCAAAAAGGCACTTTATGGGTTGAAACAAGCACCGAGGGCTTGGTATGAGCGCCTCACTCAATTTCTTGTTGACAACAACTACACAAGAGGTAGTGTTGACAAGACGCTATTCATCAAGAGAGACAATGATGAGCTTTTCATAGCTCAAATATATGTTGATGATATAGTTTTTGGCTCCACCAACAACACCAAAGTCCAACAATTTGTTGATGTCATGTCTCTTGAATTTGAGATGAGTCTTGTTGGTGAGCTTAGTTACTTCCTAGGTTTGCAAATTAGGCAACTAGACGATGGGATTTTCATATCCCAAGCCAAATATGCCAAAAACCTAGTGAAGAAGTTTGGTCTTGAAAAAGCCAAACATTGTGACACTCCTATGAGCACCACTTTGAAGCTAAGCAAGGATGCTAGTGGAAAAAGTGTGGACCAAACATTATATCGTGGCATGATAGGGAGCTTGCTCTATTTGACCGCAAGTAGGCCCGATATATCATTTAGTGTAGGAGTTTGTGCTAGGTACCAATCCGATCCCAAGGAGTCCCATCTCTCCTCGGTTAAGAGAGTCATTCGCTTTGTGAATGGGACTTCCAATTATGGGATTTGGTACTCATTTGACACTAATCCTAGTCTTGTAGGATATAGTGATGCGGATTGGGCAGGAAATTGTGATGATAGGAAGAGCACATCGGGCGGTTGCTTCTTTCTAGGCAACAACTTGGTGTCTTGGTTTTGCAAGAAGCAAAACTCAATTTCCTTGTCCACGGTCGAGGCCGAATACATAGCCGCAGGGAGTGGATGCACTCAACTTATGTGGATGAAGCAAATGCTAGTAGACTACGGATTCAACCAAGGTACTCTCACTCTCTTTTGTGATAACATGAGTGCTATTAATATTTCCAAGAATCCGGTTCAACATTCTAGAACTAAGCATATTGACATCCGCCATCACTTCATTAGAGAGCTTGTTGAAAATAAATGCATAGTACTTGAACATGTAGGTACTAATGATCAACTTGCGGACCTATTTACTAAACCCTTAGATGCTACTCGATTTAAAACTCTTAGTAGATCTATTGGGATATGTCTTGTGGAGTGATGTTCTATAATTGACCCCATATGGGGAACTCAAGCAAAGAGAGCTATTTTGCATTCTTGTAACTTGCAAAAAATTTGAAATAACTTATGCTTCTTCTTTTGATTGCTTGAGTAAGCTTGGTTGTACATATGTATATATGCTTTCAAATTCTATAAGTGTGAACCTTGCTTGTTTACAATCCATGTCATATTTATGTTCAAACATGCATTTTTGGACTAGGAGATCTACATAGGAAGTATGATGTGAATGACCTATAGTTATCTCCATGACATGATGTTTCTTAAATAACATGCTAATGCTAAATGAAAAAGCATGAAATTCATACAACATGCTCACTTGAAAAGCATGAATTGATGATTGCATATTCTTAAAAATGCAAAACTTGTGTGAAAGCTAATGAGACTCAAAATGAATAAAGGATCTTGTATCCGTTCAAAGGAATTTACATTCTAAATGTCTCTCTTTCTTTATTAGTTGAACATGGTTACTATCATACGGATATCTTATCCGGAAAAATCAAATAGGGTGCAAAGTCGCTCATGCCATGTTTCGCTTATAAAGTTGGATATAGTTACTCTTAAATTGAAATCAATAATCTCTATATCCTTGCTTTTCCCATGACATTGGTGAAATTGGTTTGAATTCTTATTAGAAACCTTTGTCATTTGCTTTGCCAAATACCATTGTATTTTGGACTTAAATGCTATATGTCTTGTATGCAAAGCATGTTGGATTCACACATTTTCTCAAATAAATCTCCTTGTTTCTCTCAAATTAATTGAAGTGCATACAGTGACTTATATGTATATGCATATCTTGCATGCTTCTATCTCTCGTTGCTTTGAGTGACCCGGTTGGGGACTACTCCTTTGCCTATATCATGACAAAAAGGGGGAGTAGGATATTGTAAGGAGAGTTGCAAAATAGAGAAGCTATTGTGCACTTTGGGGAGATAAAACATTGAGGGGGAGTAACCCTTTGAGGGGGAGCATTGCATTTATCATACATTGCATACATTTGCTAATGTTGTGCCTAAATTCTAAAAATGCAAATGCTTGGTATTATTCTCACATGATTAATCTCACACTTTTCGTAAATTGGAATGTTAGAAACTCTTTTCAGGGATTGATTATTCTACAAGAGGATTGAAGACTTCAAGTTGCATTCTCTTATCTCTTTGTAATGTAGAATATCTTTGTAATCCCGTAGTTTCTATTTTTTTTGTGAGGATTCAATGTGAGTGATGGCTTTGTCACGAAATAGCCAAAGGGGGAGATTGTAAGGATTCCCGTTGTTTTTAATTAGCTTATTTCGTGATCAAACCATAAATGGGGATTCTTTGTAAGGGTAGTTTAGATGTTGTTATTAGTGCATTAGGCCCTTTGAAGACCTCATTATTAACAAGCACCAAAGGTAATATTCTAAGTGCTTTCTTGTCTTGAAGAGATAGTTGCACACACTCACAACTCATGCATATGTTTAATCTTTGTATGTTGTGTTTCTTTTTGTTGTGCATAAATGATTATTTACATCTCTTCTTGCTTGATTTTATGATTGCATCTTGTGTTGAAAACATCATAGCATTTAGGCTTTTAGGATGCATTTTTGCTTAACTTTGTACCCCTTGCAAAATTGCTTGTGGGATACAATTTTGGGGCTGTGCGCTGGTCCACCAGCACCGGTCGACCAGCGCCGCTCACCGGCGCAAATCGCCCAGTGGCGCGCCGCTGGTCGTGCGCTAGTGTGGACCAGCGTCGGCCACCAGCGCCGATCGCCCAGTTTGGCGCCGCTGGACTGGCGCTGGTGGCAGCGCCTGACGTCCAGCGCTCAAGCCAAAATTGGCTTGTGCGCTGGTCCTGCGTTGGTCCATCAGCGCAGGTCCACCAGTGCACAGAGTGTTTTTCTGGCGAGTTTTCAAAACGACCTCACTTCACTTATGGCCTCTATATATATGCTAACTTGATTTTAGGTCATTTACAAGAGTTCTTATTCATGCTTCATACTTAGGATATTTTTCAAGAGAAGAAAAATACACAAAGAACTCATTTTTAATTACTCAAACACAATTTCATGATCATCAATCATCATCTAGCATCATCATAGATCATCTAGATGTCATCTTGCATGGAATCTTCATCATACTTTGCTTGGTAAGCTTTTCACTAATATCGTACATATTTTGTGTTTAATTTATCTAGCAATCTCAATTAATTACTTGATTGTTATTTTGTATGCTTTAGATACAAAATTGAGATTAGTATGATGTATGTTTGAGAAGTTGTATTGTGCTAGCATATTAGGTTTTGTACTTGATATTGATTAGCTTAACTATTTGACATGTCATTTAGTTTTGATATCTAGGATTGTTCTTAATTGCATATTAATCATCTTAGATAAGTATATAGGGTTTCCCTTGCTCTATGTTGCATTTTGGATATTTTCATATATTCACTTAGGGTTGTATTCTCTTCAAGAGAAGGTAAGTCTTGTGTGTAGCAATCGGGATTAGGTTGCTTAGATCACAAGCAAATTGGACTAGGTTCACTCATACCGGGATTAGGTAGGTGTGTGATTACTTCCGGGATTAGGTTGTAATCGTTTGCACATTTAGTGGATTCGAGGTTCGAGTGTGGCTTACTTACATAGCCCGTGGTTTTTCCCGTGAGGGTTTCCACGTAAAAATCAAGTGTTGATTTAATTTCCGCACCATATTACACTTGCTTGTTTATATTATCTTGAGGGTAAATTTCGTAATTTTGACTAACACGAAAAATTGGGTAAAAAGCGTAAAATCTATTCACCCCCCCTCTAGATAGGTTTATACACACCGTGGTATATTTAGTTTCAAATATCTTATTGATAATGGGATAGTTTCTCAGTTTTCTGCACCAGGTACACCTCAACAGAATGGGGTAGCAGGAAGGAGAAATAGAACTCTTTTGGATATGGTTAGATCTATGTTGAGTTATTCAACACTTCCTATTTCTTTTTGGGGATATGCTTTACAAACTGCTATATACATTCTAAACGATGTACCATCTAAGTCTGTTCCTAAAACACCGCATGAGTTGTGGACTGGGCGCAAGCCTAATTTACAACACTTAAGGATATTTGGTTGTCTTGCGCATGTGTTAAAAGGAAAGACAAAAATGATGGAGTCCCGTTCGGAAACATGTATATTTGTAGGGTATCCAAATGAAACTAAAGGGTATTATTTCTATAGTCCTTCAGATCTTAAAGTATTTGTTTCGACAAATGCTAAATTTCTGGAAAAGGACTATATGAATGATTTTGTGCCTAGAAGTAGAATTGTCCTGAATGAGATGTCAGGAGATACAATTCCACGAGAGGTTACACAACCTAACCCAATTGTAAGTTCCGATCCAACACAAGATCAACAACCTACCATTTCTCGTCGTAGTGGGAGGGTTAGAACACAACCCGAAAGATACATCGGTCTGGGAGAATCAGTGGAGAAACTCCCGGACGACGATGATCCCTACACGTACAAGGAAGCTATGGAGGATGTTGATAGTCACCATTGGCAAAAGGCAATGCAATCTGAGATTGAATCTATGTTCGATAACAAAGTCTGGTCCCTTGTAGACTTGCCTAAAGGGATAAAACCCAATGGGTACAAGTGGGTATACAAGAGGAAAAGAGGTATGGATGGAAAGGTGGAAACCTTTAAAGCTAGATTGGTAGCTAAAGGGTATACACAGAAAGAAGGTATCGATTACGAGGAAACCTTCTCTCCTGTGGCCATGCTTAAATCCATTAGGATACTCTTATCCATTGCAGCATCTTTAGATCTAGAGATTTGGCAAATGGACGTCAAGATAGCTTTCCTTAATGGAAGTCTTGACGAAAGCATCTACATGATGCAACCAGAGGGATTCATTGAAAAGGGCCAAATGGAAAAGGTATGCAAGTTGCAGAAATCCATATATGGATTAAAGCAAGCATCCAGATCCTGGAACATAAGGTTCGATCAAGCTGTCAAAGGTTTTGGATTTATTCAGAATCCTGACGAACCTTGTGTATACAAAAGGATTAAGGGTGACAAGTTGGTTTTCCTGATTCTTTATGTTGATGATATACTACTCATTGGAAACGATGTAGGTGTATTGACATCAGTAAAAGAATGGTTAGTAAAACAATTTGATATGAAAGACTTAGGAGAAGCAAGTTTTATTCTAGGTATCCAAGTAATAAGGGATAGAAAGAATAGAACGATTGCATTATCCCAAGCTTCATACATAGACAAGATCTTGTCTAGGTTTTCCATGCAGGATTCCAAGAAAGGTATGTTACCTTTCAGACATGGAATCAAGCTTTCTAAGGAACAAGTTCCTAAGAATGAGCATGAAGAGCAATTCATGAGTAGAGTTCCATATGCCTCGGCAGTTGGAAGTCTCATGTATGCAATGCTCTGTACTAGACCAGATATTTGTTTTGCTGTTGGCATAGTTAGCAGGTTTCAATCGAAACCTGGTCCTGATCACTGGACGGCAGTTAAGCATATTTTCAAGTATCTCAAGAGAACGAGAGATAATATGCTTGTATACTTTGGAGGGGATTTGATTCCCGTTGGGTATACAGATTCTGACTCCAGAAAATCCACATCAAGGGCTGTGTTTACTATTGGAGGAGGAGCAGTCATATGGAGGAGTATCAAGCAATCTTGTATTGCTGATTCCACCATGGAAGCTGAGTATGTTGCTGCATGCGAGGCTGCCAAAGAGGCTGTTTGGCTCCGCCAATTCTTGATTGACTTGGAAGTGGTTCCTAGTGCGAATAAGCAGATCACTATCTACTGTGACAACAGTGGAGCAGTAGCTAATTCGAAAGAACCAAGAAGTCACAAGATAGGAAAACACATTGAAAGAAAGTATCATCTTTTAAGAGAGATTGTTCAAAGAGGTGACGTGACGATTACCAAAATCGCGTCAGCAGAAAATCTAGCGGATCCCTTCACAAAGGCTCTACCTCAGAAGAGTTTCGATGGGCATCTAGAGAACATGGGCATGAGAGATATGACACATTTGCTATAGCGCAAGTGGGAGATTGTTAGGATTATGCTCAATAGCAAGAGTGTAATAGTGTTTTTGACAATCTATTCATATTAATAATGTGATTTCTGGTTTAACAAATCTTATAGCATTTATAATTTAATTATTATAATTGTCAAAAGTAAATAATCATAAGGTCAAAAGACTATGAGAAAAGAAGAATTGTTCGTACATCTGGATATGTATGAGGTAGACACAATTCTTTAGTTAGTCTTGAATAATGTTCACAACTTAAGTTAAAGGTTGGGCACCTTTATCTTGTTAAAGTTGTAGAATTCTTTTGCTAGCATTTGAGTGGGATCAAATGAGTTATGATGAGTCTAAAATCATCGAAGGGTCTTCGAGTAAAAGAATCTAGTGCACTGGGTGCATTGAACTGGATCACAATGAAATACTTTATCTAGAACCGTCAATAGATAATAGTCTTTTCATTATCAAGACAATCGGAGAGTCTATCTTAATCTTGAGATAAATGATGGACTTATGGTTGCAAGTGATATCATTTGAGTTATCAATGAGTACGATTATATAGCATAGTCTATCCTCGATAGTTTGGTGATATTCATTTGTTAATCGATAGAGGACTTCATTTATAGATATGGACATCGTGGCTCCATTTATTAAATGAGAGTAGAATATCATCATATGGATGTTTTGAGGTATTGGATATTGAATCTTAACGTTAAGTTTTCGATAGAGTCTATTGAAACATGGCTTCTGGACAATTCAAAATATCTAAGTTCAAAATGTGGTCATATGAGTAAATATGGTAACTTGGAGAGCTATAGGCGGTCTATGAGCTCTTGGCGATTACTGATATTCTCACGAGGATACACACACCATCTCTAATAAGATTGTCTAGGGTACGAATGAGAAATATTTACTTATTCTATCTTTATTTAAGAGTTCAATTTTAGCTCTTTAGTGGAATGAGTTAAAATTAATAGATCGGACCTAAGTGAATCATTTGTTGATTGTGATTGGTTATGTCTATTGAAGCTTAAATTTAGATAGCCTACCAAGATCCTCAATCCACACGGACTTGCATGGATCACTTGATATATTCTACCGGACCAATTAATTGGTCCATCTAGAATTGTATTTAATATATTAAGAATATAATTTGCACATTATTTATTTAATGGGCTGATCAATTATATTAATATATTAATGAAAGGCATGTGGGCTTGTTTCTTTTAGTAAGAATGGGTCTGGTTCACATGTGGGCCTTTTATTAAGGTCCAATGGATTTAATAAAATAAAAAAACAATATATAGGTATATTAATATATATGGCACATGACCGAGATATATATATGATATTATATTGTTTTATTTTTATTATTTGATTAAATGGAAATTAATTAATTGATTAATTAATTATTTAATTAAAAATCAAAATCTTTTTCTGACTAGGAAATATGTTTCTTAGTAGTATACTATTGTGGTAGTATAAATAAAATAAAAGACTTTATTTGGTAAGTAGATAAATAAGGGATTTATTTATCTAGTCAAATAAGGAAGCCTTTTATATAGTCACAAATACACTAAAGAGTTGGATTAGGGTTTGGAATTCTAAAGAAATCTACCTAAGGTTAGGATTTAGGTCAATAGGCAAAAATCCTATTTGGTAGAGGAATTCGGTCACCCTAATTATGTAATGCAAGTTGAATTCTAAGATATATATATTATATATGCAAGTTTGAATTCTAAGATATATATAATAAATATGCAAGTTGAATTCATGTGCAAGATACATATATAGCAATATATGCTTTTCGATCAAGCAAAGATATATATAAATAATATATTGTGCATTAGATATATATATATTATATATTACGCAAGGATGCAGATATATATATAAATAATATATTGTGCACTAGATATATATACACATATATTCTCTTATGCAAGGTGATCGTGATTTACATATATAATATATTGTGCAAGAGCACTAGAGATGTATATAATATGTATTGTGCAAGAGTATCGCATATATATATATAGATCATATATTCAAAAACCCTAGGTCTTTGGCTTGAGAGTTTTTTCTTTTGCTTGAGAAAAATAGAATCCAACTCTTAGACTAGTGTGAGAATTCGGCCAAGAGGAAAAGAGAGAAAAGTTTATTCTTATTTCGATAGTGCACTAGTAACTTTTATATCAAAAGGTTTTGTGCATAATTTCGAATAAGGTTCACGCGAGTTTCGATCTAACGATTGTGAATTCAAAAGTGACCGGAACATTCTTTGTAGCCTCTTGGAATTTGTTGTGACTAACGAAAAAGAAAAAGTTTTGTTAATCCATCATCAGGTACACAATTCAAAGAGAAGGGAGACCACGCTCCTAGGTGATTCACGTTCGTGATTGGATTGGAAGATCTTGCGGATTACCATCGACGCAATGTCAATTGGATCACGCGACAAAGGTATGATATCTTTAGTATTATATGTTAATTAATTAGAGGGTTAAGGTTCAAATTATGGAAAAATTTTAAACTATACTAAACTCCTTTTTAGTCTCGCTTCCGCTGCGCAACCGTATTTTTCCCTACAAAAGCTTCTCTTATATAATATACTCAAACAATAAATTAGCTAGAAATAATATATTTAAATCATACATGGAATCCAAATCTAATAGAAATCTCAAACACAAAGTTACTTAATAAATAAGGACTCCTACAAGCTGTAAAACACAGTATACTTAATATATATAAATAATAAATCCGAAAATGGTTTTTTAATAATTAAAAATACAATTTAGGCTTCTAAAAACTATTTTGAAGTGAAATAACCAAAGAGATCAAAGACATTTACCACAAGTAACACACAAGTGCTTTTAGACCTAATGCCATTTTTCTCAGATATCACTTTGATGAAAATAATATAATTTATATGAAAATAATCCTCATAATTTTCTCTTTAAAACAAGTACCATGTTGACTATATAAATTCACAATATCAATGTCATCGTAATTATTCTAGGAAGAATTATACTCAGACTGGGAATTCTATGTTTACATAACTAATTAAACATATATCGTAGAATATAGTACAACCTCGGCGATAATGTTTAGATACATCTAAACATTACCTGACAGTATTTTCATATTCAAATAATAAATTCAAACACTAATCAATAATAAACAGTATAACCTATATGCTTCTATATGCAATGCGTACTTACATACCTTATTGTAATAGTCAATACTTATTCATATATCTACTCTTTAGCAAGTCTTACTTGGTGCTTTCACATGTAATCTTCATTCATCTTCATATCAACTTGAATTTGATACTCTTCTTCTTCAACTCATAGACACAGCACTAAACTAATCTCATTACCACAATAAGAATGTTTTATACATGGAATTAAACAATACATTGATTGAGGGAACCAATAGATCAAATGTCTTAGCATTCACATATTATAATTTATTGTAAAACTTGTAATAATGGACAGTTGCAAAATCTATGTAATTACTAGTGAACTCATAAAATATTCCAAGAGATTGAATCACCAACACTTTATTATTCTCCCTTATATAATACTTTCATTGGCAATCCAATGAAAACATCAATTAATGACCGAAAGTCCTCAAGCCAATTATAGAAAACTGATCGAACCAAATATGGTATGATTTTGGCCCTCATTCTTGTCTCCTTATGCTTGATTCTTGGGCATTTCCCCATGTTTTAATGTTGTTAATTAAGTATTTTCAGGTATTTACAAAGTTCAAGGGCATTGAAGTAATTTGGAGAAACTGGGGGTAAAAGTGTAAAGTAGGAGGAAAGATTGAAGTTATAGCAAATAGGGAAGAGATCAGGGGAGCATTACGTAAATAACCACGCAAAGCTGACAGCGCGCCACATCACTTAGTGATGTTGTGCGTTGTGAGGTTGAACCTCTGATTGCACCCCAAACCTCTTCTAATTGCACCCCATTAGTGGTAAAAGAGCAGGCCGGGTGCAACCTGGCCCAAACCCAGGTGCCAGCCGGTCCAATATCAAGTTGTCTTCAACCTCTAGCCACACCTACCTCCATTAATGCACTGTTAACCCTAGATGTTCAGTCGCCTGAAGATTGGCCCTCCCGCGCCTGTTTCCGGTCGATTCCCGATGTAAAAAAATGGCGATCTCGCCATGACCAGATTGGCGTCATTTCAAGCTCACCACTGGAGCACTTCAGTAGACCACGGCCATCTCATCTCGTTGGTGTCACGCCTCCATCGCCCTTTTTGTCGCCATTTAGTCGCTCGATGTCGCCATGACGATAGGGAGTGATTTCCACACTTGATTGCATCGCCCCTTCATATCGCCAAAACATCGCCACAAAGCTTATAGCGACCATCTCTGTGTTCACGCCTGATTGGCTAAACTTGGATGGAAAATTACAAGAAGGCCCCCTAGAGGGGCCAAAATAGCAATATTGCAAAGTCTGAGGGGTCTTTTGGTAATTAGCCATTCGTGACCTATTTCAAAAACACTATAAATTCATCCCTATTTTCAATTTGAAAACTATCCTATTCTCTCCTACCTATCTCTTCTTCAACCTAGGATCACCATCAATCATCTCCCAAACTCCTCCATTTATATACTTGAACTAATCTTTTCCATCCAAAAACTCACACCAAATCTTGATTACTTCCCTAAATTATTCCTCTCTTACCATTCTCTACATCCCGATACCTCTATCACTCACCATTAGCCATCCACCTATCTAGACACATCCTCTTCTACCACTCTTTACACTAGGAGCACTCTTGGAAAGGAAGGAGCAAACACTAAAGAAGGAGACCTAAGGGTAATTTCCTTATATATTACTTGCTTTCTATTTGAGTGTAACTATGTGTAACTAAACCCCTAATTTAGAGGATGGATTTGAGGAACATTTGGTTGTGGGTATTTGCTTAAGCTTTGTAATGAATCTCTATATGTGTTCTATTTATTTATTCATTAGATTATATTCACTATGTGATTGACTTGTATATCCACTTGTTAATTACAATCTTGTTAGAATAACATGTTATGCAATCATCCTTGGATTGACACCCTTGTGTGATTAAGAACCCAATAAATATGATAGATTAGTGGAGGGTATATCAACCACACTAATCTAAACCTAGATTTGTAACCAACCAATCCCACCATGACCCCCTTTCCTTAATTAGTTAGGCATTGTGGTGGGAAGATGTTTAGGGTTCATAGTAATGATCTAAACACATCTTAGAAAACAAATGGTTTGAAACAAATATTGCACGGTGTGTATAAAACTATCTAGAGGGGGGGTGAATAGATTTTAAACGTATTACCCAATTTTTCGTGTAAGGTCAAGATTATGAAAATGCCCCTGACTAGTCAATTTATATAACAAGTGTAATATGTGCGGAATTTAAATAACACTTGATATTTACGTGGAAACCTTCACGGGAAAAACCACGGGCTGGTAAGTGCACCACACTCGAACCTCGAATCCACTAATGATAATGAAGATTACAACCTAATCTCGGTATGTAACTCACTACCACTACCACTACCACTACCACTACCTACTCCCGGTATGAGTGAACCTAGTCCAATTGCTTATGTGAACACCTAATCCCGGTGTACAACCTAATCCCGGTCATCACACAAGACTCACAATTGCTTGTGACAAAAGGCAACCTAATCCCGGAAGCCACACAAGTCTTACTTCTCAATGAAGAGATTAACAGCCTAAGTGAATATATGAATATCCAAAATGCAACATAGAGCAAGGGAAACCCTATATGCTTATCTAAGATGATGAATATGCAATTAGAACAATCCTAGATATTAAAACTAAATGACATGTCAAATAGTTTAGCTAATCAAGATTAAGCACAAAACCTAATTAGCTATCACAATACAACTTCTCAAACATTCAACACACTAATCTCAAACTTGTATCAAAAGATATGTGAAAATCATACAAGTAATAAATTGAGATTGCTTGTTAAGAAAAACACAAAATATGTAAGATACTAGTGAAAAGCTTACCAAGCAAAGTATGATGAAGAATCCATGCAAAAAGACATCTAGATTATCAAAGATGATGCTAGATGATGATTGATGATCATGAAAAAGTGTTTGAGTAATTAAAAATGAGTTCTTGGAATTTTTCTTCTTTTTGAAAATTATCCTAAGTATGAAATCTGAATATGAACTCTCTTAATTGACCTAAAGTCAAAGTGGCATATATATATGGGGCCAAATCAAAGTGTGGTCGTTTTGAGTAAGTTGGCCTAAAATTGCCTTAGGCGCTATACGTAGAGCGCCTCTGTACAACGCTTGTACAAAGCCCCAACTCTGTTCTCTCGGGAAAACAGAGTGGCGCTGTACGTACAGCGCTTTGTACAGCGCCTGTACAGCGACCGAATTAAATCGATCAGGTCTGTACAGCGCTCGATGGGCGCTGTTCGTACAGCGCTTCTGTAGAGCGCTTTTGAGAGCGCCCATTGCAAAAATGCAATCCTAATTCTAAGCATGACAAGGCAATTGGATACGCAAGATACAATCAGCATAACATGCAAGAAGAGATGTTATTGAACATTAATGCACAAAAATAAGACACACAACATACAAGGATTGAACATATGCATGAGTTGTGAGTGTGTGAAACTATCTCTTCAAGACAAGTAAGCACATAGAAATTTACCTTCGGTGCTTATCAAGAAGAGGTCTTCAAAGGGCTTTAGCAATAACACCAACACTTAAGCTACCCTTACAAAGAACCCCAACATGTGGTTTGTCCACGAAATGAGCCAATCAACAAATGGGAACTTTACATGGTTAACATGTAGAGATTGGTCCATTAAAGTGGCTTAAAAAGCACAACCCATACCCACTTGCTAATCCATCTATTCCCTAACATCTATATTAATTGTTTATATCCATTTCTCTTATCAAGATTGTTGAGCATTCTATTTGTCCTATCACTTTTAGTTACATTTACTTTTATGCATGTTTGGTGGTCTATCAAACCACACACTATCCACCTACTATGATTTGCTTAATTGCATTTAGGATTAGTTAAGTTATTCAACTCATTACTCTGATTCCCTGTGGAACGAATCCTTACTTACCGTTTTACTAATCTTTACATCCTAAAAGGATTTTCTAGTGGTAAAAACATGGTTTTCTAAAGATCACATTTATACATAAATATTGTATTTTGTTGAGTACCAAAACGACCTCATCAAAAACAAAAGGAAAATTAATTCAATAGTCAATGAAAATGTCAGAAGAAATACTACTACGCACAGACCATACAAAATAAGATCATGGTACATAAAGCAAATGATGATTTAGAGATTTCACATTCGAAATCTATGAAGATCCAAATGGAAAATTCATGTTATGAAGATTAAGCCGCATTTGTTGCTGATATGCATATAATTGTTTCAATCCATCTTTTTCTTTCTTCAACTCTGCATATTGAGCTGCATAAAAAATAATCTCATTACGATTAAACTTTACATATTTTTATTGGTTTGTCAATCAAAATAGAGAGAAAGAGAAAGAGATCAAGAAGGTCACCTTCTTTGAAGCTTTTTTCACCACTACACATGTTGAATTTTTGCTTCAATGTACCATTCTCGACTTGCAACAATGATCTATGGCACTCCACATATTTGATTCTTGGAACCTTAATCGCTATCTCAGTCTGCATATATACATGTTTTTAACACATGAATTGAGAAATATTTCAACATACAATTGAACATATATATATACTAAGCAATATGTATGTATATCTCATTTAATTAATTACTTGGAGAGCTTTCACTTTTGTTTCAAGTTGCTCAACATATTTGTGCTGCTGAAGTTTATATTTATGCGAATACTTTTTGCTTGCAAGAGCTCTGCAACACATGAAAGAAATCGGATATGTACAATCCATTTCAAGTAAGATCATTTGATGATGTGTGAATAATTAAGGTTTCAAAGAGCTATTTTAGAGCGAAAATCACAGCAGTAGTCAAATTTGAAATTTTCCTACAAGAAGAATGTTTAACATATCCAACTAGAGATTATACATCTTTGACAATAAATAGAGGATGAATCTACAAGTTATATTAAATTTTGGATATTAAATCATTGATTGTCAAGTAGATCTTGAAATGAGAATATTTTGTCATTTTTTCTATTATTATTTAAATCTCACCGATCTCATATGCTATATGTATCTAATAGTTGAAATTTGATATCTAGAGATTTTGTAAAATTTGGAAGTTTGCACAAAAAAACGATTATATATGCCGAAAAGTAGATATATAACCAATAAAAGATAAACGTATTTGAAAAATACCTTTTGAGCTTCTTATCATTAGCATTTTCGAGGTCCTGGCCGCCAAGAGCCACAGCTCGCTCAAAATCAGTGGTTGGACAAACCTCACAAGCAGGTGCTATTCCACGATTTTTGTTAGATAGTGACGTAAATGGATTTGGAGGCAACTCATGGACAATATTTTTGCTACCAGTGCCCTCCATTTTGTACCAACAAAAATTAAAAGCAATTATGAAAATAATTTAGCCCAATGTATTTTATATATACTGAACTTAAAAGAATAGAAAAGCTTGTATTAAATATTTTTTTTGCCTACAATAATATACTTACCATAACTAAAAAGCAGATATGAGGATGAGTGCTTTGAGAGCAAGAGGTGAATTGCTTAAATTACCTTTCCTTTCATAGATGATTAATTTCCTTCTAAATTATTACAATGCAAGGAATTGTTAACATAAAAAATCACAGATTCCATATATGACCAAGCCTTCTTTTTTTATACAATTACATACCCAAATCATCCAAATTACCTAATATGGAGAATATTTTATTTAAACCTAGTTTTTTATCAAGAAATTTCAGAATTTACACTGAACTCTAATTTGAGAATCCACACTATGCTAGCCCGTACTTCGCGTAATTAGTTAAATTGTAGACGTGAAAAAATTTACTTGCATGGAAACACACCAACATTCTTAAATGTGAGATATTAATAAATACGTGCATACTATCAAAAGTAGAAACAAAAAAAAATTGAGTTATGGCCATTAGTTTGGCTAATCACTACAAGAAAATTAGGGGTTAGTTGACAGTTAAAAACTGTCAAGAATGATATTCTTGACAGTTTTTACAACTGTCAACAAAGCCCATGTCAAGGATTATAATGACAGTTTTTTTTTTTTATTATTATTTTTTCTTGACAGTTTTTAACTGTCATGATAATTTTTTTTTTTTTTTTTTTTAATTTTCATTATTTAATGATAATAACATTTTTTATTTTTATACACACCACCCCCTGCCGGAGACCACAATCGCCGGCCAGATGCCGCCGCCGGAGTTGCCCGACCACCGTCACCGGACCACCATTGCCGGCCACACCTTCACCACCGCCGGTGCCGGACGCCTACGCCGGACCACCGCTGCCACCACCACCACCGAACCAGCAGCCACCTGCTGCCGGACCACCACCACCGGCCACACTTACGCCGCCGCCGGTCACCAGCCACCCGCTGCCGCCGCACCACCACAGCCTGCCGCCGCCGCCGATGCCGGACCACCACCGCCGGGCCGCCGGACCACCGCTGCCCACCACCACCACCGCCGGACCAGCAGCCGCCTGCTGCCGGACCACCGCTGCCCCCCGCCACCGCCACCGTCGCCACACCACCACAACCGCCGGTGCTGGACGCCTCCTCCGCCTGCCCTCGCCGGACCACCACCTCCTGCCGCCACCTGCCACCTGTGATAATAATAACAATTAAATGTTAGTAGTGGGAGTTGAACTTGAGACCTTAGGTCTCAAGTTCAACTCTTTACCACTTGACTAAAACCTTTATATGTTTACAATTAAACAATATTTATATATAAACTATATAAGTTGTTAGAAATTAAACCTTGTTAGATAAATTTAAATTTATTCAACTAATCAAAATTCGAATTTCCATAGACATATATTTAAAAATATTTACTAAAACTTTTAATAAAATTATATTTTTTAAAATATATATAGTTGAGTTATTGGTCAATACTCTATGGTCACGTTTGGTTACATGGTGGAATGGTAATCGGAATAGGAATGGGAATGAAAATGAAAATGCAAAGAAAAGGAAAACTAAATTTTTTGTTTGGTTGGAACTTTAGAATTAGTCTCTGAATCAGTATTATTTTGTTTTGTTAATAACATAATGGAATGAAGTTAACTGTATTTTGACCAAAATACCCCTAAGTATGAATGTATAATAGCATGATATATTACGGATAATAATAATAAAATATAAAAGTATATATAATTATATATTATTTAATATAATAATATAATAATATTATATATAATAATCTAATATATAAATATATTAGATTATCAATTTTTCTATTATCAGTTTAAACTGACAAAAGATATATCAGGACAAAGAATGTGGACCACTAGTTTTACATACTTTGACTCAAAGTGTATGCACTTGTCAAAACTTATATAAAACTAGTGGTTCACATTCTTTGTCTTAATATATTTATTGTCAGTTCGAACTGATAATAGAAAGACTGATTAGATTATATATGTTTATATATCGTTATATATATTATAATAATATATTATTTTTGGAAAGGAGCTGAGGGTATTTTTGTAATGGGGTTGGGGCATATGAGGGTATCTATGGAATATAAATTTTAGTTTAGAATGGAATAACTTTCCATTGGTTTTTAGATGGAATGCCCATTCCACCAAAATGGTGGAATCCCCATTCTAATGGAATCACAATTCCAATGGAATCATTACATTTTAACAATTCCATTATATATTATTATTATATATTATATTAATGATGTATAAATATATATATTATATATGTATTATATATTATATTATTATATATTATATATATATTATATATAACATATATATATTATATTATATAATATATATAATATATATAATATTAATATATTAGTATATATGTATTATATTATATTATATAAATATATTATTATTATATATATTATATAATAATATATATATATATATATATATACTATTATATGTATTATATAATATATATACATGTATTATCATATATATTATATATTTATATTATATATTATTTAATATATTAATAATATATATAAAAAAAATGTTTGTTATTTGTTGACAGTTTTTAACTGTCAACAATCCTTGACAGTTAAAAACTGTCAAGTAAGTTAATATATATTATATATATATATATATATATATATATTCATATATTAATATATATTATACTATATATTATATAATATATATAATATTAATATATTAGTATATATGTATTATATTATATTAATATATATATTATATATATAATATAATATACATTATATTATATAATATTAATAAATTAGTATATATGTATTATATTATATTAATATATATATATAATATAATATAATATAATATATGTTATATATATATTATATAATATTAATAAATTAGTATATATGTATTATATTATATTAATATATATATATATATATATTATATATAAAATATAATATATATATATATATTATTATATGTATTATATATAATATATATATTATATTATATATTATTTAATATATTAATAATATATATAAAAAAATGTTTATTATTTGTTGACAGTTTTTAACTGTCAACAATTCTTGACAGTTAAAAACTGTCAAGAAACTCAATAACTGTCAAGAATTGTTGACAGTTAAAAACTGTCAACAAACAACTGTCATTAAAGGCCTATTTTCTTGTAGTGAATTAAGGATGATTAGGATCAACAACATGATACTTTATTTGCTAGGTTTCATCACCTTGCTTTGTACATGAAATTTTCAAATATTTTTAATATTGGTTGCAAAATAGCAAACAAAAATAATATGAACCTTACAAGTGAACAAATCCTAAATGATAGTATAGTAGATAAGCAAGGATCATTCTCACAAGGAATTAATTACTGACTAAAGTTATGTGTAAGTTCCTTAATTGTGATTGACTTATTTTTGTGACAAACCATTAATGCGGTCAATGTTATAAGGGTAGATTTAGGTGATTGGACTTGATCGTGATCAAAGCACCCTTCAGCACCCTTAAAGCTTCAAGAGTGACAAGCTACAAAGGTATAACACTTAACTTGTACTGTTGAAGAGATTAGGTGCACACACACACTCTCATGACACTCATGTGTATTCTTTTATTGTCTTTTTTGTGTACATTTCACCTTTCACACGCTTGCACATGTTGCATTTAGGTTAGTGTATTTGACCGCATGATGAAATTTCCCTTAAGTAGTAATGAAATATACCTAGAGGGGGGGTGAATAGGTATAGACTCCAAATTCTCCCAATTTAAAAATAATACAGAATATATCAATGAAAATGCACACTTGATTAAATTTGACAAATTAATTGATTTCACTTATACGAGAGTTAATCAATTTACAAGATATGCAATCAATGAAAGATATGGAAGATAAAGAAAAGTAAAAGCAAAAATGAACACAAGTGTTTTAACGTGGTAAAACCTCAAAGAGGAAACATCCACAGGTTGATACCACAACCACCGGCAAAGCAATCCACTATGTGAAAAATGACTTACACACTCAAGCTATCACTCGTGATATCCGCTCAAGCTATCAACTCCTAATCTACCCTCGGGCTAGTGAATCACCAAGCCTACTTCCTATCCGAGATGTATCCTACACCTCTAGAAAGCAACTTCCTATCCAAGACGCTCACGTCTCTAGGAAGATTTCTTGCTTGTCTATTTGGATCCTCCCGACCCTAGACAAGACTTCCTTGCTTGATTATCCAAGTCCTCCCGACTCTAATCAAGACTTCCTTGCTCTATCCACAAAGCTTCACTCACTTTGCTAGAGACTTCAACCTTATGCAAGGCTATGATCTAAAGTGATGCAAGTGATGCAAACACAAACAAATTAAGCTAGATGATCAATCAAGCAAAATGTACATGTTCAATGATAAACTAGAATATGCTTTCAATACACAAACACAAGATTATCTAGAAATCAAGACATGCAAATCAATAAGAACAAAGGTATGAATATTCAATTTATCACACTAAAAACCTAGTTCTTAGATCATGAAATAAAATCTAGAAAATAATATGAGACATATCATATATTCATTTTCTAGAATCAATTTCACACAAAATCAAGTTTAGCACATATATGTTCAAAACAAATCACAAAGCTAAATCTCAATTAACAAATGATCAAACACCCCTAGCATATGATCTAACATGCTTCTCAACAAATTTCATCAATCAAATAGTAAGAATCAAAAGAAGATCAAAGATGAAATTGAAAAAGAAGAAGTTAAACAAACAACCTTGACCTCGGACTGAAAATCGATCAACTGAGAAAAATGGCGAAGTCAACTGCCTCTGGAAATGCTTAGGGTTTGTAGCTCTCTTCAAGACCAATAATTTTGGTTTTTGAATCGATTGATTTCAAGTTCGTATGAGAGAGATATGATCAAAATGAGAAAACACAAAATTGGAGAATTCTGCAGAAATTTCGTGAGTGTTCTTCAAAATTCAACAACAAGTGTGGAGGGAAGGAGATGAGTTTAAAAGGAGGAGAGAGAGAGCATTTTTGGGCAAATCAGCATGTGCCATGTCACCTCCCCGTGGGGGGCGCGTGGGGCACACGGGGGCAGAGGGCTCCCTTGGCCGTGGGGCCCACGGCCTCCCTCACGGCCAGGCCTTGTGGCCTCACGCGCTCCAGACTTCTCTCACGTGCTCCTTCGGTTCTTCAGCCCATATCTTGGGTATCCGAACTCTGATTTCGAATCTTTTTTCGGATTACGAACCATGACTCCCTCACGCACGACGAAGACTACACAACTTTGAAAAATGGTTGAGAAATCATCTCAGAAACCGACGATGAAGTCAACTCAACGAATGAGAACGAAAAGTAGCATAGTCATATTGTTTGGACTCAAAACCTTATGAATGAGTAACCGAAATGACCAGAACTCAATAAGGCATTAAATAAGAACATGTTCAAGTCCTAAACACAAAATACACAAACAAATAAACACATATTCACACAAGCATGCCATATCAAAGAGATAATCACAAAGCATGCAATTTCACAATGTTTGTCTATTAAAGAACAATGCATGAGCATACTATGAAGTGTGTGAAAGTGTTATACAAAATGTTTGAACCACGATGCAAGGACACACATGTATGAATTGTGTGTGTGTGCGCTAACGCCTTGCAAGAGGATGGAAGTCAAGATATATCTTTGACGCTTTTCACCTCTTAAAGATGACTTTTGCACTAGACATTGCTCTTCACCTTTTAAGCTTCCTTTCTTCAAAGAACATCTTAAGCAATAACTAATACAAATATAGAGCATTTTGCAATGGAATCAAGCCAATACAAATCATAAACCTTACACATGAGAAGGCCTCTTTCTTCACATTGTCGTGGTCTTGGTGTCTTCTTGGTGAACCACGAAAAACCCTGTAGTGGTTTTCAAGGTCCAAGTGCCGTCTTGGACCACCGTAAAAAACGACTACGAAAAACCCTTCAGTGGTTTTCACTATCGTTCTGGTCATGAAGAACCGCGACAATTAGCGCAAAGTTTCTCTAGTGGTTTTCGCAATCCATGTGTCGTTATGGACCACCGTGAAAAAAGGGAACCGCGACTTTCTGGCGACGCTTCAGTTATCTTGTCACGGCGGATTGTCGTCTTGGTCAACCGTAAAATCAGGACCACGACAATCCTTTTTTTGGCCAAAACGATGTAGTTTTGCTTGACCCTAGTTAAAGCCCAAGACACTTTGGTGTTCACCAAGAACTCTAGATTTCAAACTCCTTAGAGAGAATATAGTTCCTATAGAGAGAAATCACCAAGATTGTGTTTTTAACTCTCGAACCCAAAATCCATGTGCATTTGACATCATCAAGCATTATTCAAGCATGGTTTCATAGGTTTCATCACTTGGTAAGTTAGAAAAAACACTCCTCTTTGTTCATTCTTCTTCTTAGCCAAGACATTTCATTTATTGCATTTTGTTTACAAAGACTTCATATTAAATGTATATTCTTTGAATTCATAATGATTGATTGGGGTTGATTAATAGCTATGTTGTTAGATTGCATTTTCTTCATCTAGTTAAGTCTACTTGTATGTTCATTTAGACATCTTTGATAACTAGGATTGTTAGATTGTATTTATATCTTTCTAGTTAAGCATATTGTGTGTTGTCTTGCATTATATTGCATATAGGACATTGTTACATGTTCACTTAGACATTGATTCTCTACATTAGAGTCCAAGTCTTGTGGCTACATGTGGTAGTTGCACAAGCATCGTCAAGACCACTTTTAACGAACCTTGAGAAGAGTGACTAGAATGTCAACTTAGGTTGTAAACAAATAAACAATTAGTGGAGTTTCTGTGACTAAGTGGCTAGTGAAGCTAGTCCCGTGAGTTTTTCTTGGTTAGAGGGTTTCTCATGTAAATATCAAGTGTCATTTAATTTCCGCACTTATATTTGATTTTTGTTATTATTTTGAATTAGTTTTTGTTATTAATTTTGACTAACAGAAAAAAAACTTGGTAATTAATCGATTAACAATCCATCCCCCTTTTAGGTTGTTTAGACACATATTAGGGTAGTTTTGTTAGGTTTTAGATTTATGTTGGCTTGATTCCATAACAAAACTCTCCTTGTTTGTATTGACTAGTTGCTTAAGTGGTTCGTGTTTGATATGAGCTTTAATGAAGGAAAGTAAGTTCTCATGCAAAGTTCGTCTTCAAGAGGAAAGATGCTTACTTGGATGCTAAGGTATCAAGATTCTTTCTCCTCTTGCAAGGCGTAAGTGCACACACATACACATTACATACATTTTTTTCCATGCATCATTGTGTTCTATTGCTATAACACATACACACACATATTGTTGTATGCACATGCATTAGATTTATTTTGGCGACTTTTATGAAATTGCATGTTTTAGGACTATTTCTAGGAAATGGCATACTTGTGTGTTATTGTATTTATTTGTTTGTGTTTTAATGATATCAGACTTGAACATGTTCTCATATTGTTCCTTATTGAGTTCCGAACGTTTTAGTTACTCATTCACAAGTTTTCGAGCTCTTAGTTGGATTTTATGAAACTTTCCATGTGTTTATCGTACGTGGTTTTTGTTCTTGTGTATCGAGTTGATTTCCAAGTTTTTGATTAAACTTTCATAGACATCCATGTCAGTGAGTGAGTGAGTTAGAGTTCATAATCCAAAAAAGGATTCGAATTCTGTGTTTCGAGGTCAAAGAACGCTCGAGGAGCATGAAATGGGAAGAGGGTGGCAAATTGCCAAAACGTTATAGCCTTCGCAAGATGGAAGTTCTGCACATGAACTTCTCCAAACTTCTCTAGAATCACAATTTATCTTCAAACTCATTTGAAGAGCTATTTTCTACACAAACACATTGAAATGTCCAATTTCACACAAGAACTAGAAAGAAAAAAAAAAGTGTGTCTAAACAACCTAGAGAAAGGGTGAATGGGTTGTTAATCAAGATTAATTACCAACTTTCGATTAGTTAAGATTATCAAAATTCAAGCCACCACAACCAATCACAACACACAATCAACGTAATAAAAATGAGAAAAACAATAAAAATACATTGAATTGATTTACGTGAGAAACCCTCCAACTAGGAAAAACTCATGGGCTAGCCCATCTAGCCAATCTGGTCCTCAAATCCACTATTTGAATACTTGTTTATAACCTAAGTTGACATCCTAGTCACACTATTCTTGGAAGTAACACAAGTTATTCTACCTACGGGTTTTTAATAGTGATTCTAGACCATCTGCTTGTCAATCAACCCTTTGATTGCAAGGCTTTCTTGCTTGTGCAACTTCAACTAGAATCCATAAGACTTTGACTCTATGAAGAGATTAAGTCTAAGTGAATATGTAGAAATATTCAAGATGCAATATAGTGCAAGACCACACATAATATGCTTAAATAAAATTCTAGATATGCAATCTAACAATCCTAGTTATCAATATGCCCCAATGTTCATGCAAAAAGACTTAGCTAAAAGAGGTAAATGCAACCTAACATGTTTAGCTATTAAATAACCCCAATCAAATCTCAAGTCTTCAATATTTATCCATCAACGACGAAGACTTTGCAAACAATATGCAATAAAAGAGATTTCATGGCTAAGAAGAACAATAAACTAAGAAGGGTGTTTGTTCAAACTTACCAAGTGAAGAAACCTAAGTACCCATACTTGAATGATGCTTGATGATGCTTAAATCTCATAAATTTGGGGTTGGGGTGTTAAAGAAGGTTTCTTGGAACTTCTCACTCTTGAAAATTTCACTCTTACTCTAAAGATGAATTTTTGAAGTTCTAAATCGGCTGGGAGAAAAAAGAGAAGTATTTAAAGAAGCCCTAATCAAAACTACGTTGTTTTGACAAAAATAGGATTTTTTTTGCAGCTTGTTTTTTGTTGCCTAAGTCCACAAAATTTGAGTAGCAAAAATCACTGATAATTTTTTCATTGCCTATTTTTTCGTTGGTCAAGTCAACAACACTTGGGTCACAAACATGACCAAAAGACATCGAAACCTGTCGTATAATATACCGTTAGAAAGGTATATATGTCTACTTTATACGCCATTTTACAAAACAATATTTGAGTGTCTATAGAAAGAGTTATAGTCATTTGAGTGACAAATGGTTAGATTTGGACAACAACAAAGTTCCCCTGAATTAGTGATGTCTTTGGAGATTTCAAAACTAATCAAACGGTTATGAAATTTTATGAATAATATACTGTTCGAACACAACACAATCTAATGATGCAACAAGTCTAGAATCAGTCTAAATGCTTAATGCATGAAGTCATGAACACATGATCTGAAAATATATAAACATGTCTAATACAACCAGGGGGGGTGGGGTGAATGGGTTGTTAATCCAATTAGTTACTAATTTTTCAGATTAGTCAATATTATAAAAAAAATAACTCAATACAATCAAATACAATCAATATCAAATTTGCATTGATTGCCATAGAACACTCATATGGACTACTTGTTGAGACTTGTATTCCCTTGGTAGATGGATTTTTAGAAATGATCTTAGGCTAGTGTCATGTGAAATTTCCTTAAGCAATATAGCGTATAACATACCTAGGGGGGCTTGAATAGGTATAGGCCCAAACTTCTTTTAAATTCAAGATTTGCGGAATACAAGAATGAAATGTACATTTGATGTGTTTTAACAATTGTATTGTATGAGTCAACACATGCAAAAATCAATATTCAAGTTATACAATCAATACATGTTATGGAAGAAAAAGAAACATAAAAACGAAAAAAAGACACCATTGTTTTTACGTGGTAAAACCTCAAAAAGGAAACGTCAACGGGTTGATACCACAACCACCGAAAAAGCAATTCACTATGATGAAAAGGACTTACACACTCAAGGTTATCAACTCATGATATCCACCTTAAGCTATCAATCCTTGATCTACCCTCGGGCCTAGTGAACCACCTAGCCTACTCCATATCCAAGGTGTGTCCTACACCTCTAGGAAGCAACTTCCTATCTAAGACTCTCAAGCCTCTAGGAAGATTTCGTGCTTAGCTATCCGGATCACAAAGATCCTAATCAAGCTTCCCTAGCGCAACTATCTGGAGTACCACACTCCTAGCTAAGACTTTTGCTTGACTATCCGGACCTCATGTCCTAGTCAAGACTTCTTGCTCTACACAAAGTTTCACTCACTTTGCAAGAGACTTCCACCTATTACAAGGCTATGATCTAGGTGATGCAAATGATGCAGAACACAAACAAATAAAGCAAGATGATCAATCAAAGCTCTATGAACATACTTAGTGATATTCCAGGATATGCTCTCAACAAACAATCACAAATATATCTAGAAATCAAGGCATGTGTATCAATAAGAACAAGATAAGAATATTCAATATTTCACTCAAAAATCTTGGTTCTTAGATCATGAAATTAAACCTAGAAATTATGATGAGGCACATCATACAAGATATTTCTAGAATCAATTTCAAGTTTAGTCAAGTTTAGCTAAAATATGTTCAAATGAGATCACAAGGCTAAAACTCAACAATTAATCAATCATACAAATCTAGAGTGTGAACTAACATCATTCTTAATACATTTCATCTATCAAATAGGAAGATTAAAAGAGATGATCAAAAGAGAAAGTAAGAAGAAGATGTTTCACCTACAAAAATTAAGACTTGGACTGAAATCAGCTTGCTGCGAAACATCACAAACTCAAATGACTCTGAAAATGCTTGAGGTTTGTAGCTCTCTTCAAGACCAACATTTTTGGCTTTTGAATCACTCAATTTCGAGTTAAAATGAGAGAGTCATGATCAAAACAAGAAACCTAAAATCATGAAGAAATTATGCACTTCTTTCTTTTGAAATTTTCTTCTTAGGATGAATGGGAGGGAAAAAGAGATTTTAAAAGAGATGAAAGAGAGGGAGAAGGGCAGCCAATCAACTCGTGCCACCTCAACACCCCGTGAGGGTTGCGTGAGGCACCCGGCAGCAGAAGAGGTGCCTGGCCGTGAGGCACACGGCCTCCTCACGCACCCTCCTTGCTTGGCCAACGGCCAAGCAAGCTTCCCTCGCACTCCACTCGCGTTCTTCAGCCTTATCCGGGCCTCCGAACTCCAATTTTGAATCCGTCTTCGAATTACGAATTGTGACTCCCTCACGCACAAGGAAGACTATGAAACTCTGACAAAAGGTTGAGAATTTGACTCGATACACAAAGACGAAGACAACTCAACAAATGAGAACGTAAAGTAGCGTAGCTTCCTAGTATGGACTTGAAACCTAATGGATGAGTAACTAAAATGACCGGGACTCAATAAAAAATCATAAGAGATCATGTTCAAGTCCAAAATACAAGAAACACAATGTCACACAAGTATGCCATATCCAAGCAATAGTCATAAAACATGCAATTCTACAATGTTTGTCAATATGAGACAAATGCATGTGCATACTTAAATGAGTGTGAATGTGTTATACCAAATGTTGCACAATGATGTAGGGACACACATGTATGAATTGTGTGTATGTGTGCGCATATGCCTTGCAAGAGGAAGAAGAATCTAGATAACTTAGCATCCAAATATGCGTTATTCCTCTTGAAGACGATATTTGCATAAGACGTTGATTTCCACCTTTGAAGCTTCTTTTCACCAAGAACCACCTAAGCAACAACTATTACAAATATTGAGAGTTTTGCAATGGAATCAAGCCAATACAAATCAAGGACTTTACATCATGCTTAACTACTAAAATAGCCTAAACACTTGTCCTTAGATATGTTTGCTTTCATCAGTAAAAATTGAGGCCAAATACTAAACCTCCATACACCTACACAACCCAAACACTTAACCACATTCCCTAGTTATTGATCATGTTAATGTGTATAGCTTAAGAGAAGCTCACTTTAAAATGTGTAAAGCGTGTACTTAGGCAAAAATATGTAAATTGTGCAAGGAAAAAGGTTTTTTTTTTTAAAAAAGTGTGCAATATAAACACTTAAGCCTTCAAGTTCTTAAATTGTAAAATTACTCTAAAAAAAATGAGTACAAATGTAACACAAATGTTCAATGTAAAGTTTATAGCCTAGACGCTCAAATTGTCATAATTATAATGTATAAATACCTTGGCATGGTTAGTAGCTTTATCTACCCACTCCTACCATATCCTCCATCCCGTTCACCACCACAACCACCTTGGCCACAATACAAATTAGGGAAAAGCCCATTTGATCTCTTAGGAAGTCTATCTTAGGAATGTGAGTCAATGCATGTCTTTTCACGTTCATGGCAAATCAATTCCTTCCATGAGATCCATTTTCAGAAAATGTGTGACATTGGAAAATACTCATATGCATATTTGATTCCTTATACTTAAACTCCAAATCACACGTGTTTGCTAGAGAGTGAGCCTAAGTTCTAAGTGAAAACATGACTAAAATCCGAAGAGAATTAGAGTCGAGGTGAATTTTATCTTGGGCATACAAGCGTAGTTGTTTTGTAAACCAAAAACATCTTAAGTATTAGCATACTTGCATTGTGTGATGCATTGTTATTAATTGGTATATTTGAGATTCTAGCATGCGTGTGTTGTCTTTGCTTGGTATGTGTGGATTGCATCTCAACTTTTATTGCAGAGTAAACGTTTGTGGGTGTTGTGGCTGTAAACCCTCAAAAGACTATAACTCCTCCATCTAGGGCCACCTAGTGGTTTAAAGGCTTGTGGCACATGCTAAGTGCCACCGTGTTTCCTACGGAAGTGGACTAGCTTAGTTTTTATCTTTTATTTGTTTTTATGTGTTGTTTTTATTTTTGTTTTGTTATTTGTATTTTTGTTCTTTTGTTTTGCTCGAGGACGAGCAAAAGATAGGTTTGAGAGTATTTGATCGGACTATTTTATACCATTTGAAATCCCCCAATTCCGATCGTTTGTCTCGTTTCGAGCATATTTTTGTATATAATGTTTTGTTTGAGCCATGTGTAGGTACATATTCCCTACCAATGGTATTTGAGCTTAAAGGAAAGATTGGGAGGCTAAAATGAGCCAAAAACGGAATAATTGGAGAATATGTTGAGTGTCGCGCCTCATTGTTGACATAGTCCGTGGCATGATCTAAACCTAGCCGTGGCCAAGTGAATCTAAATGTCTCCACAGTTGATCCGCTACTAAGCTAGAACGCGACACCAAGACTTCGGCAGAACCCCCTCAGCATTCCAACAGCTTATGGATGAAGTACAAAAAATCAGGCATTTAGTGATCCCCACCGTCGATTTACAAACTTCTGTTCAATTCCAGAGATGTCTAAGAAGCTAAAAGGGCTGAAGTTGTATAGGCTTATGCAGAACGTTCAACTTGTGGAGGCCATAACTCCCTTCTCAGATCGAACCATGATGAGATCCATATATATTCGGAAAGTCTCGAAAGTCTAGTTTCCAGAACATTTTACATATTGCAATTCTGGGCTTTCTAGAGGAAGTTATGCTCGTTTGAGTGACTGGTGTGTGATGTTGAAATACTGAAAAGTCCAAACAGCTACTTCAAGTGGCGGTGCCAGGCCATCGATTTTGACCGTCGTTCAACTCCAGAAGGTCCACAAATGCGAGAATCATTCGGCGGCCAGGTCGCCGAACCAAATTGTCGATCACCTCTAGAAGGTCGTTTTTTGGCCGAAATTGAAGGGCAGTCTCCTCCTTTCACCTAGATTTCTAGCCCTAACCTCCCCACAATATATAAACATCTTCTTCTCTTCTCTTCCACCATCATCCAACATCCCCATCTTCCCCAAAAACTCTCCCAACTTCATCTTCTTCAAATAAGAGAGAGAGAGGCTTTCAAGGGCATCCATGAAGGTTTTTCCTCTATGTATGTCTTCCATTTCATCTTCTACCCATCATCCATCTTCTACCCATCATCCACCATCTTTAGGAGTAGATTGCATAGAGATAGGAGTGGGCTTTGGCCAAATTCGAGCTAGACAAAGGAAGGAGCTCTTGGAAGGGGTTTTCTTCAAGGGTTGTATCTATTTCTCACTCTATGTATTTCTTGTTTTCTTGAATATGTAATCCCCACTTGGGAATATTTATAAACCTAATTTGTGCTCAATATATATGTTGGTTGTTTTTTATATCTAATTTGTGTTTTGATTCACTCCTGTTATTTATTGATATATCTCTTATCTTGAAATGCATGTTTATGGATGATTGGAAATTGATATATGTTCATGGATGGGATTAGGAGTATATTAACTTAATTGTAGGAGTAGTTGTAATCAAATATTCCATTTGTGTGTGTATGTCTTTGGAAGGTCGAAATTGTATGTCATGAATAGGTTTGAGTGACTTAGAGTTAGGATTGTACCTTTGGAGAGCCTTCCGGGCATAGTCTTAACTAATTAGCTAAAAAGAATGGATGAAACTAATAATTGCCATATTAGAAGAGTTTTGGTTCATTGTTCTTGTTAGCAATTGGACTTTAGCTATTTCCCACTCTAGGGGTTCTAGGTGAGTCATAGTTGGAGTTACAATCATTGTCTTTGGTTATTCCTCATTCTAAGGGATCTAGGTGAGTTATGGTTGGAGATACAATCACTCTTTCCACATTCATTGTACCTAACGTTACCATTTTATATTACCGTGTTAATATTGGGACTCAATTTAGTATCAGTTTTTAGAATGTGTTCACAAATGTTGGTTGCGGTTTTGTGTACGAAAGGCTCTCGGCACACTCTTCAACCATTAGCTCTATGAATAGGTATCAATCGGATCGAGGCAAGAACGAACCCTTAACTAAAATTGGATACACTTAATGCCTAACAACCAACTATTTGTGCACTTATGTATGGTGAACTTGTTGAACCTTATGTGACCATTTTCATGCATCTCTCCTATCTGCCATTTTATTTATCACTTTAAACACCATTCTCACCCTTTCATATTCTTTTTGTTTTTAATTATTTTCGTTTCCATTCTCTACACACACACACACACACACACACCTCATTGTACATACATTTCACACACACCATTCACACCTTTCCACATTCTATTTACATGTTTACAACAAACTCTAGAACTCGAAACGGTTAACGGAAACACCTCCCTACGGAACAATACCCTCACTTGCCGCTTTACTAGTCTTTAGCACTTGTGAGGTTGAACTTAAATATTAATATTTTGACATGCAAAACGACACTTGTCAACTACCTCCGGATTTGCAAGACTTCAACTCAAATCAGAAGATTTGGTCTAAGTGTATAATGCATGCCACAATTTAACAAATGGGCATGACATACAATCAAATTGATTGAACAATCAATCACTATATGAAGTCTAGTCAAATGTCGACAACATTAGGTCATACACAATATCAATCAAATTGAAACCTAATTTATCAACAACCCACAAATCCTAACAACCAACTCGCATCAAGAAATCAATGATTTCTAGGTCAAGAAGAGCTCTTAAGAAAGCTAACTCAAGACTACCGTCAAGGAATCTTGTGAGTGATGGAGTGTCGGAATCCGCTTGGGAGTGATCGAGAATCACTTTGAGACTGTCTACGGTTGGATTATCTCTCTCTCTCTCTCTCTCTCTCAGAGTGATTTCTAGGTTTTTCTCTTTTTAAAGTTGAGTTTGTGATAGATTATGAGAGCCAGCAGCGAGAATTTATTTATAAGCAAAACAAATAAATGAGTCACGTGAATCACTTTGAGACAATCTACGGTTGGACTCTCTCTCTCTCTCTCTCTCTCTCTCTCTCTCTCTCTCTCTCTCTCTCTCTCTCTCTCTCTCTCTCTCTGATTTCTAGGTTTTTCTCTTTTTAAAGTTGAGTTTGTGATAGATTATGAGAGCCAGCAACGAGAATTTATTTATAAGCAAAACAAATAAATGAGTCACGTGAATCACTTCGAGACATTCTACGGTTGGATTCTCTCTCTCTCTCTCTCAATGTGATTTCTAGCTCTCTCTCTCTCTCTCTCTCTCTCTCTCTCTCTCTCTCTCTCTCAATGTGATTTCTAGCTTTTTCTCTTTTTTAAGTTGAGTTTGTGGTAGATTGTGAGAGCTAGCAGAGAGAATTTATTTATAAGCAAAACAAATAAATGAGTCACGTTAGGTACTGCGTTGCCGCGCTAGGTAAAAATGCCTTGGTGCAACAACACACTGTGTTGACATCATCATGGTCTCACGTCGTGAGGTGACATGATCTAGGCCGGATTTCCGCAACCAATATTGGTCTACATTTTGCAAGACTTCTACGACATCAACGTTGCGATATGATCCTCGCGGCCAGAACTTACAGCCAGAAAAACGAAGTCTCTACGACCTTAATCTGTGACGAGCATGTCACAGTTATGTCCTCGCAGTGATGAACATAAACTTTTTTTTCAAGTTCCAGGAAGTAATAGCGCAACAAGGACATCACGGTCTACTAGTCGCGATAGCATAGAGACTTGCTATCTTTTGAGACGAGACGTGCTAGTGCAATGTGGACCTTGCATTCCAATAAACTTGAACCCGCACAACACATAGCTCAAACACAAATACAAGGCTTCTGGAAATCTTCCGTATGGAGAAGCTGTTTCCATAAAGCCAAACACAAACAATACACTACACAACAATCGTGAATCTAAATACAGACACAGATCAACCAATGTGAGTTCACAGAATTCAACTAACGCAGCACATACAAATATGATCAATGCAATTCGTGATGCAAGTGTAGGTAGAATGTTGCACATCAATTTTATACTACATGTATTTCTGCAAGCTTTAAAATCCACAACTCTGGTGTAACTATACCAATATTCATGTTGTAGTGTAGGTGTGTAGCATAATTTTCCAATTTGGTGTACAGGAGAATAAATACAGTCCAGACGAAGCTCTATTCCACAAGTGCTTCTGAATCTTCTAAAAACGGTAACCTTTAGGTCAAGCTAAAGCTCATCCTTCCCTGAGTAATAATGTCGAAAAACACAAGAAAAGTCTTGTGTTTCATGACCATCCTTGCAGAGCTTCGTGTATCTGCACCAAAGCAACAATTTCATTAGTACATAACAATTCACCATAATGTTGTTATAAAGGTTAATGTAGATCAAACTTTTCATAATCTTTGCTAGGAATTTGCACAAGTGAAATTTATCTAAATATGGTTCAACTCTTATCAATAAGGTAATGCTGAAGATTTACGTAAAAGGAGTTCAGAAGAGGATGTCACAAGAACAGTTACTAAAAAAGAGTTGTAACGAGAATGTAAATGAGGCTGAACAAATTACAGTTCCCAACTTAGAAATTCCATGAACAGCTGCTTCATCCAGGAGCAGAAGTCCGACAAATATTAATATTACATCCAAGAAAAAGTCAACCACATTCCAAACAAATCCCTAGGTATGTCACCAAACTTAATGGCCAGATCTTGCTTTTGGAATATATCGAATATGCAAAGAGCTAAAAGTTGCACAAACTGAATGTAATTCAAGCAAAATATCAAAAATTCCTAGCAAATACATCATTAGGCAGACAAAGGGTTGCATCAGATCTCCAATTTGTTCCTACGCTTTTCAGGAAATATTTACATTGATAATGATATCCTTGCCAATTATTAAACTTTATTTCATCTATCAACTAACTGAAAGCATATAATGATAGATTTTTCGTTTTTCTCAGCTTAACAAATGCATGACCCATCAAAGGTGAAGATTCCTAGATAAGAAATACATCTGTAACCTAGTGCATTCCCATGTAATATAGCTTCTCCATCTCAAGTTCATTGAACTCATGACAAAACGACAATGTACACCAGAATCTTTAAAGTTCAGAGGTTAGCTTGTATCAGCATAGGTACTTACATCTCTCGTGCTTGGGATGTTAATGGACATTTAAGACCAACCTGTTTTGCTGATTCAGAAGCAAGGTTTAAGTCTTTAGCCTGAACAATCAGAAGAGTATATCTATTAGTTCCCATGATTAGTCCAGCATATAAAAAAACTAACAAATCTAGGAGAGGAATGAAAGCCATTAGTTGGACAAATCTTAGCTATGTGATGCAATCAGACTGCCGAAAAGAAAACTGCTACATGGTCACTATGGTTAACAACTCTTGCACATGTTTAGCACTTAAATTGGCAATTACAGTCAGTGATATAAATCATTTGAAACAAAGAATTTGCTACTTAAGAAAAATATTGAGACATGACTAAAACACTAAAATGAACCAATAGAATGTAGATACTGCTATAATTGGTGAAGGAACATACATAACCGCTGCATGATTTTTATTATTGGGAAATCAATCCACATATGAGTCCGTAATGCAAATCATACTAGGTCTGTCCAGAACCCATGACATGAAATTTTCTGCTAAGATGTACACATGAAACATGTATTTCTGAGTTTCATGGCACGTTAAAGTGAAAACAAAACAACATGGTGCAACATTTAGTTTATATATTATCTCATGTTAGTATGTTGTCATAAGCATTTTCTATCAATTAACTGAATGAAGATAAAATGAAAATAGATGAGTTGATAATTGAGTAATTGTTCTACAAAATTTTGAAAAATTTATCTAAACTTTAGAAGGAGATAGTGATACAAGTTAAACGCAGAAACAATTTGATTAATAGAGGTAATAGATCTACTTTAATAAGGTTCTTACCTCCAAGTGATAAAATGAGCAACCTACTGAAGTATGAGTTCAGGTATCCATTTAACAGAAGGTAAATGTTGAGTGCAGAAAGCAATACGATAAAAGAGGAATATATTCATACTATAATAAGATGCCTACCTCTTAGTTATTAATTAAATTGAGATGCCTAGTCAAGTATTGAATAAAAGCCTAGTTCGTCGTTTTGGAATCATAAAAAGCAATTATTGTTCAAGAAAAATATAAGGCAACACTATACCATGAGCTTAGATGCAAACCCACCACCATAATTCTGTGAAGATGGTACCCCTTCCATCACTCCGGGAACTGGATTATAACTATCACTGTCATTTTAAGAATGTTGATAAAATTATAAACTATGTCAAAAGAAAATTTGAGCAAAATCTGACTTAATTTTAATAAAGTATCTCAATGAAAGAAGAGAATAACTACTTTTGAACTCTGTATTATAGTAGAATGCTGTAGACTTGCCGGACAGACAAATGCAATTTTTCATACATAATTTATCATTGCAATTTTTCATACATAATTTATCATAACACACACATACTTACTTCAAACATTTTGTCTAATGAAAATAAATTATGTCCGAAGTATTCTTACAAACAAATAAAAAGGCCCTCAAGTCACACACCAGAAGATGACATGAGAGAACCATTGAGAAGGAAAAATGATTAACTGACGTGGAATATTGATTAATTTAGTTTCCCGGAATGCATGTTTTAAGTTACAGCCACTACTTTATGTGGATTATAAGTCCATGGTTTAATATATTTGGGGACATTTAATGCACTCTTTCGTGCAGAATGAGTAATATACTGAGTAAGAAATTCTATTCTTTTCTCAAAAAAAAAATTCTGCCATGATCTTGGTTGTTCTAAACCTTGAGAAAGAAGAGAATAACTACTTTTGCACTCTGTATTATAGTAGAATGCTGTAGAATTGCCAGACAGACAAATGTGATTTGTCATACATAATTTATCACAACATACATACATACATATATACATAAATAAATTATGTCCGAAGTATTCTTACAAACAAATAAAAAGGCCCTCAAGTTACACACCGGAAGATGACATGAGAAAACCATTGGCAAGGAAAAATGATTAACTGACATGGAATATTTATAAATTTAGTTTCCTTGAATCTATGTTTCAAGGGGTACAAGTTACAGACACTACTTTATGTGGATTAGAAGTCAATGGTTTAAAATATTTTGGGATATTTAATGCACTCTTTTGTGCAGAATGAATAATATACTGAGTAAGAAATTATATTCTTTTGTGTATTTTTTTTCCCATGATCTTGTTTGTTCTAAACCTAGTGCTTGTATTATTGCCTCACTCAAAAAGGTATCCATCTCACTAATATGAGACAGAATATAGAAGTATGGGGATACCTACTCCAACAGCGAGCACTTGAGGAGTTAAATATCTTTGTTAGCGTACTAGCAGCAATTCCTAGTGACTGACCGAGAACAAGGGCTTCTGACACCCCAAGCATACTCACAGCCAGTGCCAAGTTGTTGCAAATCTTTGCTGCCTAAATGACAAAACCATGTATAAGATATCAGATGCTGAAAAACAAATTCTAGTAGGTAAAAGTATAAACCACTACAGCCTGCACACATGCTATTACTTTATTGTCCATTGGACTAGTAAATACAACTCAGACGTATCTTGTGGAAGGCATTGAGGAACCTGACAAATATGTTTATAGATAATGGCCCCAATTTGCGAAATATGCATTTTCTCAAGCAAGAATACATAACGGCCAAAGGATCATGATAAGGACTTAAGCACAGTTTTTCATGGTGTTTGTTTAATAATATGGGGTATTATCAATTTAGTCCCTAAGTTTTGGTGAAAGATTAATTTTTTAAATGAGTTTGCTTTTGTACAATCCAACTTGGTTCCTTACTTTTCAAAAATACAGCAAATTGGTCCATCTATTAGTCAACCATTAGTCCAACTTAACAGTTCCAAGGGATATTTTTGTCTTTAAACATAAAAAAAGGCCATATGTCAAAAAATATATATATATATATTTATCACAAAATAAAATTAATATAAAATTGTAAATTAAAAAAAAAAAGTTAAAAAAGAAAAAAGAAAAAAAAAATGGTGGAGATTGGATCTCCACCAACATCCATGGAGATCTCCGGTTTCATGAAACCCATAACAAAATCCATCGCATAATCTTTTTAAATATTTCACGAAACGCAGTACAACTATGAACATCTTCCTCTCCGGTTTCAATTTTTTCAAGAATCCAATTCACAAAAATCTTTCTTTTTTTTTTTTTCTTTTTAAATTTTCCATGAGCAAAGAGAGACTCATGAGCAAGCCCAAGAATTTCTTTTGAAATATAATCAGACCATTCTCTTTTAGTTCAAGAAAAGGTAACAAACAAAACCCAGGAATACCAGTTGAATTCTTTAGTGATATGTTGTGATCTGCTGCTTCAGTGTCCATGCTTAGATGTCAACAATCTCGAATTCAAGAATAGGGAAAGTGAGACGCGGCTGAGTGAGGCCAAAGCCTCCCCGCCGTGAACCGGGGGAGGCGATAGTGCGATACCTCCCCCACCGCGCCTCCCCAGTCCCCCTTTCGCAGTGGGGGAGGATCTCCTTCCATGGAGATCTCCATGGATGTTGGTGGAGATCCAAACTCCATATTGGATCTCCACACACTTTCTTCTTCTTTTTTTAAAAAGAAAATTCTCTTAATCTCCAACCGTCCATCGTGTGATGGACGGTTAGAGATATTTAAAAAAAATTAATTATGGATTTAAAAAAATAAAATAAAATAAAATATCATTTCATCCCCACCGTCCATTTTGAGATGGATGGTGGAGGTCAATTTAAGAAAATAAAAAAATAAATAAATAAAAAATCATTTTTCAAATTAATTTGTCTTTATTAATGGATTTCAATTTTAAAAAATAAATAAATAGTTTTATGTTATCTGAAGAGTTAATATATATTTATAGGTTTTTTATTTTAAAAAATTGTAATATTTTTATGATATTATTTATTTTTGTTTTGTATTTTATTAATTTTCTGTTATTATTTAATTTTTGAAGAATTTTTTTTGAATAAGTTTTATAACACATGTCAATTTTGTATTGGACAATCCAAATTGGTAAAGTTGTCAAATTGTAAAAGGTTGGAAGGCAAAAGTATCATTCTCATTCAATAATTAAATACAAAGGGTAAAATGGTCGATTTGTATTTTTTGTCACATTTGACCGTCAAAATTTTGGTCAGAGAGACCAATTTGATGTATTTTTGAAAAGTAAAGGACCAAGTGTTGTAAGAAAGTAAACTCGTTTAAAAAATTTATCTTTCACCAAAACTTAGGGACTAAATTGATAATACTCCTAATAATATTACTAATCAGGCTATTCTGTTTGATGAGTCTGATCATGTCTGGCTCATATCCATGTATGTCACATGGATGTAGACATCGTCAGCATTCGAAATTGAATTCAAAATAGTGGTCAAAACAACACAAAACAGGTATGAAGGATGGTGAAATGAAAGGACAAGAAAGATGGTTTCTTCAAATCTGACATACTGAGTCAGTAGAAATCATCAATCAATTGAAGCAGCATATCTCATATTATTGAGACACCAAATATACTAGTTGTGTATTTTAGGCAGAAAGAGAAAGAATCTATCTTAGACCAAATCAACTAACATCTGAATTCATAAAACTTCTAATCAGTACAAACTATTTCAAATGTTGGAGTTATACAGCTTTTCAGCTCTCAGTTGGGCAAACTAGGATTACTCCAGCAATGGATTCTTACTGCCTCCTATTTAATGAATGGTTGATGTATATGGTTTTGTGTTGGTTGTGTTACAGTGTGCATCACATTTTTTTCGTTCCAATTCCACAATGACTATAAATCTCAATTGCCAAGAAAAAACAAAAGGATGCAGAGCTGAGAATCACATGTAAATATATACATCTGGAAAATTTTAAATTGACATTTTCAAAGTTTTAAAATAAATTTTAGGTCATAGTCCTTATCTTAACATGCTGTAGTAACATGAATTCTTCATCCTTAGAATCACCGGAATCTCAGCAAAAAACAAAGCTACTCCTATGGCTAATTCACCACCATACAAGTTTTATCACAAGGCAAAAAAGACAAAATACAAAAACAATACACAAATGGATATATAAAAGCAAAAAACCTCAAGATTACTAGCTTTGAATATTCAATGAAACTTACTGAACCATTTCCTGCTCCACCACAATAAATTGAGTTTCTGCCCATTGAAAGGAATAAGGGTTTGGCAGCTAGATATGCATCCTCCGAGCCACCAACCTGAATGACATGCCATCTTTCATTCATAAGTCATTTAACTTCAGTGTTGCTAACCTAACATGACTCTCATCAAAAATATATGGGTTCATTCATAACATATATGACTAAACTTCTTGAATGTGTTACAACCAAAAAAAAAAGGGATGCAAGCTAAACAACTCTGACGAGAGTGGTAAGATAATTGCAAAAGAATTACTACCTATGGAAAATAAGCAACAGTTAGAGAAGTCGGGTGCTATACAGTTGACATTATATTTAGTGTGGTCAAAGTACAAAGCTACCCAGATTAAATGAGCTCAGGTTGGAACTACTACCTATTCAGTTTAAAGATGATGGATTATGCAAGTAACCGATTTTATAATAATCATTTTTACAGATTTTACAATTAATTTAACATATTTTGAAATTATTTACATCATTCTAATATTCTCCTGAATTACCAGATTGACAAGTTGGCTAATGTTGGAGTTTACATAAGGCTTACCAACAGAGTTTAAAGTTTCCAGCTCATTCATTAGCAAACCAGCCCCAGAATAAATTGTCAGCCAAACCCATTGAATATTAGATGTTGTACCACTCTTTTAAGCACAACAGGACCGAACCATAAAAGTTGAATGCTTTTTTATTTTGGTAAAAGCATAGATAAGATTTAACATGCTACATTTGTGGTGAAAAGAAAATATACTCTGCAGAAGCTTTAGTTCAGTAAAACCCTATAAGGCTATAACAGAAAAAATGATAAATGCCAGGTTGCTAAACATGATTGGTATGGTAGCAGATGAAAGAACCTAGAAAATATCACAAAGGTGCCAGATTTAAAAATTTACCCAAAATATAAATTACTACAGTTTATAAGAGAACTATTCTAGAAATAAAAGCGTCAGAAGTTATCATAATGTGTCATCTCCAGCCATATATCATATCAACAACATATAATTGAGAAAATAAATAGTGTATGGATAAATATAGAATAGTAGTATAGTACACAAACAGGTTCAACAAGGGCAGCCTAGGGCCTATTCAGTAATGCTTTTTTTTTTTTGTTTTGGTTATTGTTTTATCAATTTTCATTTGAAAATGAGAAATTGATTTTTTTATGTTTTAGAATCTAAAAATACCATGGATCTTTCAAAAAAAATAATAAATCATACCATGAATGTAAGTGTACCAGTTTCTGCAGCAACAACCCCTCCCGACACAGGAGCATCCAACATGACAGGGTTCTCCCACAAATCTACATAAAGATATTGTTAGATTTTTAAAGGAGAATAGGAAATTTTAAATCCTACATATGAAAGATAGAAATCTCATTATTCAGAGACTGGGTTTTGATCCTGATTCTAACCATTCAATTTATTGAAGGTTTAAAGGCAAGAGGAAACTGTGTTCGCAATATGGAAGAAGATTACATAGCTAAAATGTGTATAGTAGTTTCTCAAGTTTATACTAAAGGAACTTGAAGAGTAGCTAATTTCTGATAACAAAATAATGAATTGTATGAATGTATGATAATGATGGTTGAGTAAGCATGAGTAAATCAATGGCTAATATTCCCATAAAAGAACTTGAATGTTGCTTTAGTTCACTAAGTAGTACCTTTCTTTTCTTTTAGACTACAGTTAGATACAGCGGCAGAAATATTTCTAGACGTTTGGGGATCAACAGTAGATGAGTCTATTAATATTCGCGGTCTTAGGATATTCCCTCCTTGAAGTAAACCATTTGGTCCATTGTAAACATCCAATACCTACAAGTAAGGTGGAGGTTCATAATATTTGCATAGTTTGTAAAACAGAAAGTTTGGGAGCAAAAGCTCAGTAGTTAATTATATATGACATTAAAACTTACAAATTTTAAGGAGAAAACCAGAGTTGATTCATCTGAAGTGTAAACAGCATACAATTGCGATAAAACAACAGATAAAAATAATTTTTTTTGTTCTTTTTTTGGTGCTGGGAAATGCGGAAAAAAGTTGCATGATCTTCCATGACAATGCTATGATCTTCCATGTTAAAGCGGAAAAGAGAAGGGGTGGATGTGGGAAATTAAAGCATATAGATAGAGGAATACAGTACAGGTGATTTAAAATTGTCCCAGCGAATGTCTAGTCCTTATATATACCATGAAAACATACAATGTTTAACAATTTTCATAGTACTAGGAATCATAAACTAAATTCACAGTTTAAGTTGAATAAAATTCACTTGCTTTACATTTCAATCTCATGGCCCAACTAGATACACTTACACAAGGACCACTTCTATAAACACTATGGAGACCCATAAATATTGTATGCTTTCACATTAAACAAGAGTATTTCCACATTAAGCTCCAATAAATTGTTAAACATAATGATGACATTTAACAATATTTTTGGCATATTAGTGGGTGAAAAACCAGGCAACAGATAGTATAGATCTTCATTTCAAGAAGAAAAGCCAAAATAGGTAATAATACTCACGTGAGATGATGAAGGCAACATTGTAATTACAATGTCACTTGTTTCTCCAACTTCGAAAGGTGTTTCTTTTGTAGCGACTCCCATGTCAAAGAACGTCTTCATGACATCAAAGTTTCTGAATTACAGCAAACTTGACAATTTGGTTCAAAGTAGTGATGTTTATGGTATAATTTTTATAAATTGTACAAACCGATTAAATTTACAACATAAATTAATGGGACATATCACTAGAAATACGTGTTTATATCTCTTTATAACACATATTCAACAATTGGATCCATATAACCTAGAGAATGAGAAAAAAAAATTAGGAACAAAAGGATGTAATCAGACCAACAGGCTTGAGCTTTATTTATATCGGTCTAATATATGTAAAATTACATCTTTGTCCAACATGTATATATAAAAAATAAAACACACTCAAACACTTAAAAATATTTTAACACTCCTCCTCAAGCTAGGGCAAATATATTTTGAATCCCCATCATGGAACACAAATTTGAACTCACTCTTACTTAAGGCCTTAGTAACAACATCTTCTATTTGATCAGCAGACATAACATAAGGTGTGGAAATTTCACCACTGATCACCATCTCTCAAATAAAATAACAATCCATTATTTCATTAAAAAAAAATGGGTTAATAGCTATATGAATTACCTAATTATCACTTGTCAAAAAAAAAAAAAGGCTGCCTAATTATCACAGTACATAACTAAGAAGTTCAGTTCTTGAAGAGGATTTTTAATCCACATAACCACCAAACTGTATGAGCCATTGCTCTCTACTCTGCTTCAACACTTGATCTAACTACCACATTTTTGTTTCTTATTTCTCCATGTAACTAAGATACCCCCTAGACATGTGCAATAGTTGCTAGTTGATATTCTATCAGTCATAACACCTACCCAATCAATATCAGAAAAAAGTAACGACATCAAATGGAAACAAAAAATCATTTTGTATGCTAAACCCACTCCCATTGTGCCTTTCAAGGATCTTAAGATCTTGCATACAGTGTCCCAATGTATTTGTTTAGGATTTTCCATGAAATGGCTCATAGCACTTGTAGAAAATGTAATATGTGGACAAGTAACAGTCAAATAAATCAACTTCCCAACCAAGCTTCTAGACCTTCTTTTCTATGAGAAGTCTGGACTTTCTTTATCAAGTATCTCCCTAATGAACTGGTTATTAATCACACTAAAACACACCCAAAAACTTTAAAGTACACTATAACATAACCAATATATTTCTAATAACATTATAAACAAATTAAACACTTAGCTCAATAGGAGCACTTCAAAGAAAACATAGTGCTGTAAGGGCAAGAAAAGGTTTGAATGCATTACATGTCATGAACAGTCAACTTGTATCCAGCCTTCATTAAGTTATTTGCCATTCTGTATCCCATATTTCCCAGCCCTATAAATCCAACACTCTGTGTACATTAAAAACCAATAAACATAACCAGTCAAGGAGAAAACTTCATCACACAAAAATATAAGAAGAAAAAACTGATATAAGTTTTCATTAATTGATTCTGAAAGATGGAATTGAGGCCAAATTTGTAAGTCAAATTTATATTAAACTGCAGACAGGTATATGTATATATTATTCATTAATTTCACTATGGGAGCAAATTGAGGTCTCAAAACAATTCAAATTGAATAGCGAGGTTGCATCCTGTAACTAAACACTAAAATTAAATATAAAATTGACAAAAAGATCCACAACTTTCCCAAGCAAAGATCAAATTTCCAGAGTATCACAGCACTAAAGTGAAAATAAATCCACGTAATGCAAAACAACCTTACAAAGAAAGCTATTAGTCTATCGATCATCTGAAGTGCCGAATTAGTCTATCGATCATGAACCATTCACAAATTCAAACTCAATTTGAGAGATGAAAGTAAAACGTCAAATTTATCTCAACCTAAATGAGCTTGATAATGTATAATTCTTGCAGAGCGCGAATAACCCAAACACCAGAGTTTGAAGAAAAGAAGTATAAAATTCAAGACTGTAGAAAAAGAAGCAGTTACCTCGAACTGGCATGATGAAGAGAATGTACGCATTGGGGATATGAATGCAGAATTACGTTTGGCAAGAGAAACAAGTGCTCTGACTCTGCAAATCGCCATTGATTGATAGATTATAGAGCTCTCTTGCTTCACTTCTGGCACAGTAGAATCGTAGAAAATGCATGCGAGGTGCGGACTTTTGTCAGTGCGTGAGAACTGAGAGGCTCTGATGCTGATGCTGATGCAGTGATGCCAGCTTTGCCTCTTTTTTTAATTGCAAATATACCTCTAATTTTAGGTAAAATTGCACTTCCAGGAAATTCCTATGTGATTTTTAGGGGTGGGTGTGAGTCGATCCAGTTCGGTTTTCAGCCGAAACCGTTCATGACTCACTTATACTCGGTTTACTTTTTTTTTAATCGGATTGACTCGCCTTGACTTGAACCTACTTTTTCTAGTTCGAGTCGGTTCAGTTTAGTTGTATGCACTTTTTAGATCATAATTCAACAACACCAAGTATTAAAAAAAATTTTAACTTCATTTCAAATATATATATATATAGTCCCGATCTAGTCGGTGCATCCTAATATAACTTTATCAGAATATTGAATGTGAGCCACTAGTTTTGACAAGTGCATACACACTTGAGTCAAAGTACGTAAAACGAGTGACTCACATTCAATATCCTCACGAAGTTATATCAGGATGCACTGACTTGAAATTTCTGTATATATATTTATTTAACTTCATAATATAAACGGAAGTCCAAATAGTCCATAATACATTCCATCATAATTTAAAATATATTCTATAAATAACTTTTAGAAGTGGCAATGTTGCTGTGGATTTCCTTGCTAAGTTAGGTTCTTTGAGTGGCTTGATCTAGGAAGTTTGGGCTGGCTGAGGTTTGTGGTCCATTGTTCCTTTGTTATTTTGGGGGTTGTTGTGGGCAAGTTCTTGCTTGTTTGTTCCTTTCTGTTTCTGTTGAATATAATGCCTTTTCAAAAAAAAATAACTTTAAGAAAAAATATATATATATATATAACAATAATAACAATCATGACTAAATGTTAATAACATGGTCCAAACTAAAGATAAGTTTTTATCTTCCATCTAAAAAAAAAAAGTCATTCGTGCAATTAACAACAAAAAATTAGAGGAAAAATACAAAGTACAAAGTTAAGTCAAGTCATTATATATATATATATATATATATATATATATATAGGGGCAAAATCCATGGCCCCATTTTTTTACACAATTTTTGACACAATTTCTTGGTCATTAGATCTTACTTCTTTTAATTGATAGGATTTATTTTCTTTTTCTTTCCTTATTTATTATAAACATTGTCTCTCACCTAATTAATACTTTATCTCTCCAACATATTATTATTTTATTAAATTCTCTCACCTTATTTAATTGATGTCTTTAATTTATTTTTCTTTTCTTTTCTTTTTTCCTTTACACGTTTTCTTTTTCTTTTTCTTTTTTTACTTCTAAAACCAGAATATATCACTCTGACCTTTTCAGTCTTTAAAATCCCCTTTTTTTTTCACTATTCTTATTTCTCAATTTACTTCATTTAAAATCAAAAAATTTATACATGTAATCACTGTCTTCTTAGAAATTACTTTTGTATAAGTACTGTATATAGATTTAACTATCATAAAATCTATTTTCAAAAGTAGATATCATCACATCTATTCGAAAAGAAGAAAAATAAACTAAATCAATTTTTTCCAAAGCAAAAAATTAAAAAGAAATCTAACATGTCAAATCTTACGACAAAAATTTTAACAAGATTGTAACAACCTTATATAAACAATTCCTAAAGAACCAAAATATTTGTTCTTTCAATCTTTTTATTTTTTATTTTTTATTTATATCATTATTAACTAGAAAACAAAAAGATACAACATAACAAAAATAATTAAATAAATATAAAAATTCGAAGAATAGAAAAAATACCTTAGATAAACCTTGAGCATCTACTGATAAGTCTTTCAATTCCAAATTTTTTGACATTTTTGAATATGATAAAATCAGTTGAAGCTAATGCAATGAAAGGGAAAGAAAATGAAAGATAAGAAAATGAAAGATTTAAAAGATTGAAGAGTGAAAGTCTGATAAAAAATAAAAAAATAAAAAAAATAAAAAAAATAAAAAGGTGTAAAGGAAAAAAGAAAAGAAAAAAAAATAAAGACAAAAAGTTAAATAAGGTGAGAGAATTAAAAAAAAAAAATGGAGAGATAAGGTATTAATTAGGTGAGAGAGACAATATATGTAATAAATAAGGAAAGAAAAAAAAGAATAAATCTTATCCATTAAAAGAAGTAAGATCCAATGGCCAAAAAGTTGTGTCAAAAATTGTGTAAAAAAATGGGGTCATGGATCCTACCCCATATATATATATATATATTAATAAAACAATATTCATTAACCGGAATCATTATAAATCTAATATTTAATAAAATAATCAATAAACAAGTATGATTACTTAAAATAAACATTATATTTATTTATATTTAGTTTTATAATATATATATATATATATATATATAGTATTTACTCCATTTAGTCGGATTGGTTCGGTTCGGTTTTTGGTACGGCAAAACCATTCATGACTCATTTAAACTCGGTTTTCATTTTTTAGAATCAAATTGACTCGTCTCAACAGGGTGACTCGACTTGAACACGTATTTTTTGTTTGGTTTGGTTCGGTTAACCATGGATCGTAAATTGTGCCCACCCCTAGTGATTTTTAAGGGCAATCACAAATAAGTCCTAAAAAAAAATTTTAAAACAAATTACAAGTAATTTGCGACCTTTTCATAAGTGACCAAATTAGTCCTCTTCCAAGTGCAAAATTAGTCTCTGGCCTTTCAAAAATATAAAACTAGTCCTTGTTGACTATTAGGTTAAAGATTTAATTTTGACAAGTTGTGAAATTACTTTTTTCGAATCTAGATGAAGGAGGCCGTCTTCCAAATCTGAGTTTAGATTCTATCCAATTCATTGGGCCAATCAAGCTGTGAGGGATAGAGAAAAAAAAAAGTTATTTCAAAGTTCGAATACATGCGCATAAAGAAAAACTAGTAGAGAAAGCTAGTTAGTCTCTCACCTAATGATTGGAGGAGAGCGGAACAGCGACGCCATTTCGGTAGAGGACGGCATGAGAGTTGTCGCTTTTGGAGACAATGACCTTGTCAGGTGTGACTTTGACGACCGCGACAGTGGATTTTTGGACCTCACAGCAGCATTTTGAGACAATTGAATTCTTCTACCACATTTTCATCTCTCAAGTGTAATTTCACAATTTGTTAGGGTTATTAGTGCAATTTTCCTTTCTTATGATGATATAAACATTGAAATATGCTTGTAAAATTCATTACCTTTTTAATACTTAATATATGTAGCGAATGAAAAGACTATTTTGCCACTAATTTGTTAGCAATAAATAGAAATCAATCATTGGTACGATTCAAAGTGGTTATTTCTACAATTACACCATATGTAACTATATGTTGGTGCATTTTGCCCTTGTTTTGATCATCCATATAAAAACAATCACGTAACAGTTCATTGAATTTTATTGGATTTAATCAAAATCTTTGAGGATGTTAATATAAGGGTTTAAATTATATTTATATATAGAGCAAATAACACCACACCTCCTTGAGGTTAATATTGTCATTTTACCCTTAATTTAATAAAACCATAAAAAAAAAAATTAAAAAAAATGATCTCTGTAAGGTTCTTGTGTTTATGCTAAAACAAGCCAATTTGGGGGGGGGGGGGGGGGGGGGGGGGGGGGGGGGGGGGGGGGGGGGGGGGGGGGGGTGAATAGGTCTTTACCAAATATTCACGGAATTAAATCGAACTTTTTAATAAATATATCAAAGTGCAACACAACTTTAACCTGATACACTTGTATTAATAGATTAGTACTTGGTTAAACTTAACACAATATTGCTTAACAAAATAATACTTGACAAACAATCAACTAATAAACAATCTATCGACAACAATGTTTAGATCATCTGAACGTTGCATTCATTTATGTGTGATAGTCTAACTTCCTTAGATAAGCATTCTAGTTCTCTACCACAACGTGTGACGCAATGTCATCCTCATGAAATTGTCTAATTCTTTGCAGTAACTTTTGTTCATTCACCAAGACATAATATCGCGAGATTCTCATCAAGGAGGCAGGTCGCGGAATTGCCAAAATCTTGGCATTAAATTTTGATCATTTGATGCAACATATTAACGCAACGTACATGTCGTTGATTAAGGTCGCAGAATTCGCAAAAACTTGGTAGTAACGTTTGCCTATTTTAGCGTGACTTAGGACTGCAAGGTCTAGATCGTTAAATTGTCAAAATCTTGGTAGTCAGTGTCTAGTGTTTTGGCGCGACATAATACTGCGATATGGAGGTTGCATCAGGTTATTTTGCCTTGCACGACTCGCAGCGTTTTTCCTATGTCGCAACGCACAATCACAACGGACTCTCCAAGTTGTTTTAATGATCGCTTTTTCAGTCCTATGTATAAAAGAAATTGCTCTTTTGGAATCATTATCACTTCATACACACAAAAAAAAAAAATGAAATTTTCAAAAGAGATGTGCTTTCAGTCCATTGTCTCTCACTCATCATCCCTCAACCTTAGACTATGTGCTAGAGTTCATGTTGGTTGGGTCTCATTTTTCCATTGTGTTCATAGGTCATGTAAGTATTTGTATTTCATCTTGACTTGTTCTTACTATTCTTAGACTTCATTTATATATGTTTTGAAGTTTTTTGAGAATGTATTTAAGGATTAGTGATAGCTAAGTTGTTAGGTTTGTTTGTGACAATTAAGGGTTCTTAATTTAGAACATTGTGTTCATTAATAGTCTTTGTAGAATCATTTGGTCTTGCATTCTACAGTATATGTTCATGTTGCATTGAGCACATAGGCCATATTATTTTCTTTGTGAATCCAAGTCTCGTTATCCAAAGGTGTTAGATTAAGTGAGCAATTTATTGGTAAAAGTCTTGTTATCATAAGGTGTAAAATTATGTAAGCATTAAGTGAAACAATAGTCACTATAAAAGGTTCGTGAAGTAGATTTAGGCTATAGTCCTAGCATGGTGTGATTAGGTGAGTCAAGTGCTTGAGGGTGTTACTAAATTATCATATAGTGGATTTTTGTGACGAAAGTGGCCGACGGTGATTGGTCCCGTGGTTTTTACCAATTAAGGTTTTTCACATAAAAATCAAGTGTCAATTGCTCTATCTCTAAACTTGATTTTATTTGTATATATTCTCAATTGTTTGTATTCCGCTAGAGTTTCATAAAATAAAAAAAAATGGGTATAAACCTATTCATCATTCCTCCAGGTTAATAGTACGTACCATACTTTTACACACTTTCATTATCAAATAAAATATTACATTTAAAACTCAATATCACTTTAGTGAGATAAAATATAAAAATATTTATTTAATTTTTAATCTCCTTTTATCTAAATATTTTGTGAATATATGTTTCATATTAGAGGTTCAATCAATAAAAAAATATATGAATCCGTAAAATACCGTGACACGTGTTATAATATTGGAAAATCTTCAAGCAAATCCATTAGATTGAGATTTACATACCAAAAATGGTCTTCAAATTCACACCAGCCACACCGAAAACTCGATAAATTGAGCTTAGACCTCTCTCTCTTATTCACGCTGCAACCATCACTAGCTAGTCGTGTAAGCCTCTCCTCTGTTTTTCTTCCAAAATCATCCCCTCAATCACCCTCTTTTTCATTTCCAGACATCTTTGTATGTCTAGATTTATGCATATTTTTACATGGTAGGATAGGTGATATTGTTTCATCACTTCATTTCAATATATATCATAAGAGCAAACACTTATTTCTTCATTTATTTTATTCATTTTTTAAATTTCTAAAGAAGATATATAAATATATTTTTCATATTTTTTATCTCATATTTTAACACCATTGATGTATATGCATAATATTTATGTAATATATCGGTATATTATATCATTTGTTTGATGTATTTTACCACAGATCTGTTTGATATTGGTCAGATCTTAGATTTGATCGGATATATTATTATATATTGATCTTACACCGTTGATAATAAAAACTATATATGAAATAATACCTAAATAAATATAATTTGACTCGTCTTATCTCGTGATGATTTTTATAATATTCACATAAAAAGTGTGTCAATTTGTAAGTTATTTGTTAGGCTTATAGGTCATTTGATTTGATGTATTTAGTGCTTTTGATTTTGACTAACCTTTCTAGTATTTCTTGGTTTTATAGTTTTTCTTTATTGTGGATCCTCGATTTAACAATAATCTTAAAAAGTTTTAATCGATGTTAAGAAGTTTTGATCTTGATCATTGAGACTGTTTTGGATTTTGTTAGAATTCCGAATCCCACACCTAAAACTTTTTGTAAATATTGTTTTTATTTTATACTAAACTTCTTCTCTCTAAATTTTGTTAATTCTAGATCTTGTACTTGAGAATTTTTATCATTATTAGTTTTTTCTTTTAGTAAGATTTTGTTCTCTTGGAATATACAAATCAGGTCTAAGGTACTCACCAAATAATAACTATATATATTTTGGGTAGTAACAATTTGCTTCTTCTTTTTTTATAACAGGAATCAATTTCAATTCATCAGATACTAAGTGATCAAATTTATGGATTCTCAGTGGATTAATCACCAACGACGCAGTGAAATGAATGACTATGTTGGAAATCTTAATCTGAACCTAACCCTTAACTTAGGGCTACAAAATAGTGATGATCAAAATCAACTCCAACATGATTTTGTTCTCAAAACGGCCCCACATTGCCATACCGACCTCAACATTGGTGGCCCTAAATATACTCAGGTATGATAATATATTCATACTTTTGTATTGTTTTTTTCGTTTCTAAATAAGAATAAAAAAGCATTTAGCTATTGAATTAATTTTTCTACCATAGAATTGGGTTAAAACATGATCATGACAGTCTTACTTCATCTAGTGATCACTTATATTGTAAAATCTCATAAATTAGAAGAAATTTACAATTCAGTTCCTAATTTTGGTGAAAAATCATTTTTTAAAACGAGGAGAATGTAGATGAGGTGTGTTTTTTTTTTCTCCATTGACATGAGTTCATTTTGAACCAATGATGATGACATTATGAAATGTTTTTTAAATTGTGTTTTGTGTTTTTTTTTTTTTTTAAACCAATTATTGGCTTTTGTTTTGATTCTACAAACTATGTTTGTGTTCCATGTTGATCCATCCTCCTTTTTTATTTTCGTTTTTTAATTTTTATATATTTTAAATTTAATTTTTTATTTCAAAAAATTTGTGTCACGCGTTACATTTTCATTGGATTATAAGTTAGATTAAATTGTAAAATTTTAAAATGTTATAGGGTAAAATAATATTTTTAAACCCCTCAATTAAAGTTAAGGGTAAAATCATCAATTTACATATTATGTGATATTTGACAATTAAACTCTAAGAGATTTATTTAATGTATTTAAAAAATGTTAGGGACCATGGGTACTATAAAATTAAAGACCTTTAAAAAGCTAATATTTTGTCAAAAGTTAAAGACTAAATTGTAAATCTATAAACCGATTTCATTTATCTATTTTTTTTTTTAATAATAAAATAATTTTTTAAAACTTCATTATTTTGTAAATGTTTCTAAACATCTTTGTAAACATGGTGCTTTAAAAATTGTTATAATTATTATTGTTTTACAAAGTAGGTATTGTTAAGAAATTTTTTAACAATCCACATATGTATAAGACATGGGTGCCTTTTGCCAAGAATATATATAGTAATTTTATAATTCTTTTGGCAAGAAAGTTGATTTCTTACCGATGTAACTGTTGTCTTCGATGTCATCTTTATATATAGAAGTCTTTAACAATAACATCTATTCTATTGTTATTTTTACATTTGTTACTATGATCTTCATTGTCATATATATTTACATAAATTATTTTGTTTTTTTCTATATTTAAACTCTTAAATATATATAGATTATATATATATAACTTAAAATTTAATTTTTCCTTTGAATTGTGTCTAAGTGTTATGCTTGTTTAATATTACAGGGAATAAATACTCACTATGAAATGCATAATGCCGAAATAGGAAGTCACAATAATATCAGTAGACATACCTTTAACAATAATGATATCAACAACCCCTTATATGCATGGCCACCATCGAAAATGGAAAAACATGTTGGCCAATTTATAGGCTCTTCAACGTCTACTTCTCTCCACACAAACCATTATCAACCACACACCAACTTCAATGTGAACCCTAACAACCACCATATTATGCCACCGCCACCGCCACCACCACCACCTCCACCATCGGAGGCCATAAATGCTTACACAGTAATCAATGTTCCAGCAAGGAGGGCTGGTCGTAAGCTTGGAAATATAAGCTCGAGTGCTGGTTGTGCGAAAAAGAAACCAGGACAACTGACCTTGGTACATCCTAATAAGAGATGCAATAATCTCAATTGCAAGACTAATGACACCCCCATGTGGCGCAGAGGTCCTCATGGGAAGAATGTAAGTGATAATAATTAAAACTCCAGTTTTTGTTATTATTATTATCACTATTATCATTTAAATTTTTATTGATTTGACTTTTCATATTTATGTTTAGACTTTATGCAACGCATGTGGCATACAGTACCAGAAGGATAAGAAGAAAAGGAAGTACAGAGAAGCAACAGGCAACGGGTCTCGTGGTTAGGTGTCCGATAAGAAGAAATTTAAATTTTTATCTCATTTGAATGTTATTTCCTTTTATTTTTGATTAAATAATATTTTAAACCCAAATTTTGGTTCAATTGCTATGTTAAAATATGAAATTGGGGAATATCTTAATCTCTTAAGTATAACATGGACAATTGTAAGAGAATTTGCTCTTATTTTAATTAATGTGATAATCTTTTCATAGTTCTTCGTTAGTTGTGAGGGGAATATAAATTCATTATATTTGGGTAATATTAAATTTACTTCCAAATATTTTGCGAAAAGTGCTAAATTTTGATAATCTGAGTTGATTTGACAATAATTTTAAAAAGTATGAATGTAAGAGAGTTATTTTTGTAAAATGATTATGAAATAATTTAGTGTGAGATTTAATAAATCTTTTAAATGATCAAATCATCCACTATAATTTTAACAAAAAGACACTTTTTAAATGACCCTCAAAGTTGTGAGTTGTAATCATAATTAGTTTTGCTAATTTGGATATGTATTGAATTAAGTTGTGATAAATAATTGAAATAGAATCTGAAAACTAAAAAGATGTTTTAACTTGTGTTAGAGATAGTTTGCCCATTAGTGTTAGCTCAAGCTCTATCAGAGCCTGCTTCCTTTTCATGGTACCAGAGCCTCTTAATGACTAATCATCTATGGCTAACGGTTCCGGTAGATCTTCGACAATCAGAGATGGTGATCACAATTCTTCATCGTCCTTATTGGCCAACTTCACCGTTCTTGCAAAGTGCGGTCAACTTCAATATGCTTGTCAAGTTAGATAGAAAGAACTGCATATATTGGAAAGCAAGAGTATTACTTGCAATCAAAGCTTTTGAGTTAGACGATTTCATAACTGGTTTAAAAAATATTCCTCCTAAGTTTGTTGAGATACAATCAAGTTATGGTTGTGAAAAACAAGATGAAGTCTAATAAAATGTTGTTGTGCTGGCTATTATCAACATAAGTCCTAGTATAACTGGAGAAGTTACTAGTTGTACTGCTTTATAAGAAGTATAGAGTGTTTTGGAGAATAGTTAGTGAGTTTGTTCTTAAGGCCAAGACAATAGGTGATGCTCTTAAATCAGCTGGTGAGAAGATTAGAGATTATGATTTGTTGCTCAACATGCTCAATTGGCTAGGACATGAGTATGATCTTGTAGTTGTGTTAATTTCTTCACATAAACAAACAATGAGCATTCAAGAAGCTCAATACTTGTTAAAGATTCATGAGCAAAGAATTGCTCGCCTAAATACTGTGTCACAAGTTGATACCAAGAGTGTAAGTGCTTGTTTGGTTGAGTGTTCTACTGCCTCAAAAAGTCTACAAACGTCTATTTGAGTTTTTTAGAGTTGTTTGGTTGCAATTTTAAGATTGTTTATTTTAAATTGAGTAGAGGCTAGTAGAGTTTAAAACTTTACTAGGCAAAAATTCATGTGTTGGTACTTCTCCAAATAGATTTTTTTTTTAAATAAAAAAAAAAAGTCTACCAACCAAACAACTATATATATATATTTTAAAAACTCTATTTCTAATAAATCTACTACAAGTAGATCTTTTATCAATAGATCTTTTATCAATAGAGGTTTTTCAAAAGCTTAACCAAACAAGCTCTAAGTGCAAATCCAAATTCACTCATGAAGCCTTTGCTGAGTTCATAACAATTGTTGTGTTAAAGGACAAGAACACTAAGAAAGTACTACTCACATGGGTTCTTGAAAGTGGTCTCTGATCGTTCTTTTTGTAAGTACCAAAATTCCACACTTAGAATACACAAATCGGAGTGAAATGTATAATGGCAAGCGGGATCATTTCTCAGGGAAAGGGAGGATACTTGGCTATAACTAAGATATTTACACTAATCTAAACTACGTGTAGGAAAGTAAAGTTCATTTTTGGTTTGGAAGTTCTTTTGAAAACTAAATTAAGCAATTTTAAAAACAAGTAATTAAAGTTGAGTAAGTGTGAATGTATGGGAATGGATATTGGGGAATTGAGTTGACAACTAAAAGATCTCCTAATGTAATGAACTAGTCCAATTAAGTACTTCAATCCAACTCAAGATTTGTTCTAAAATTGATGTAAATCATTCATAGTCCAAATTCAAACCCTTAACTCAAGTAAACCCTACTATGAGTCTTGGTAAGAATATAACTTCAAGTTCCTACTCAAGTGAACCCCACTATGAGTATTCACCTAAACAATTTCTTAAGAACACATTCAAGGTCTCTTACCATGTAAAACATTCAAATCATATATATATATTCCTATTCATAATGCTCAAGGTTGTAGAATGAGTTGAAAACCATTCAAACCCTAAACCACAACCTTCATATGTGAACCATTTTACAAACAAGCTAAATTGAGCCCCAATGTTAAATTAGTAAAATAAAATGACAACTTCAAGACAATGAAAATGGAATCTACCAAGCAAGGATTTATAATTACATGTGACTAGTTCAAATAAATGGGATTATCATATAAGTTGTCTCATCAATTCCCCGATATGAGGGTTTAGTTACACATACTAGGAATATAGGTAAAAAGAGTAAAGTTGTAGAGGAAACCCATGAAAGCCTTCAAAGAGTCCTCTTGTTCCTTGATGTACTTGAGACTCCCTTAGCCTTGGTGAATCTCCTCTTCTCTCTTCAATTAATTCCCAAGATATGGATGGGTTTTGGTGGGAAAGTTAGGTATATCGTGGTTTGAAGTGAGGTTAATGGGAAAGTTAAAGTGTTTTGGTGGTTATGGTAGAGATTTGTTTAATGGAAGTTTTTGAGAGAGATTAGGGTTTTTAAGAATGGTGGAGGGTTGTTTAGGGAATAGGAAAGAGGGATATTTATAGGGGAATCTTAAAAGATAAGGTTGCAATTTGGAAATGTTGATGTGGTGCTAAAACGACGATTAAAAATGGTGGCCAGACCGCTATTTGGTGACTGCCGAATGGTAGTTGGGAACCATTGGAATTGATCCGCGGTTTCGATCCGCAGTTGAATTATGACTGCCGAATTGCATCTAACTTCTCTAGAGATAAACGACGGTTTCAATCTGCGACCGGGCCGCCGATAACAACCACTGAATGCTACTTCTCTTTTAAAGTGACCATTTTACCCCAAAAAGCTCTCCTTTTATCGCCTTTAATCCAAAATCTCCGAGTTTCTTTATTGATCAACCCTGAATCATGAAAGTACCTGCACAGTCAAAATCGAGCCATAAAATACATAAGTTTACTTGAAAATTGAACATAAGCATCGGAAATAGGGGGTGTATTCTTATGTATGAAATTGCTCGATCAAATACCCTAAAACCTAGAGTTTGCTCGCCATCGAGCAAACTCAAACTTATCATGGATACCAAACAAAATTCTCATAAAAGGTGTGTATGTGTGTGCCTAAACGTCTTGCAAGAGGATTGAGGTATAAAAATACCTTTGATGAACAATAATGCTTACTACTCTTGAAGGATTCACTTTGCTAGATGAGTTGCCCAACTTCCTTGAAGCTTGATACATTGTGAATCCTATACAACTAATCAATACAAAGGAAATGTTGATTTGATATAGAATAATGCCATAAAATCCTAACAAATTTAAGAAATGTTTAGATTTCTAGAATTCATAAATAGATTTATTATTGAGTTAGATATATTGAACAAGATTTTACAAGAAGAATTAGTACAAGTATTTTTAGACAGATTTCCAGATTTCCAAATTCAAGTTATTTATGATAATTTTCAGAAAAGAATATTTATGCATGTTTTGAGAAAAAGTAATTTTAAAAAATTATAAATATGTTCAGAAAGAGATTTCAAAACACCAGATGTGTACCCGTTCCCAGCAGTATTAGTTTCAGATTATTGGCCTTTGGGGCTTATGAACATGTGTATGTCAAAATTGCTCTACACATGTATGATAGATGTTCAGTCAGAGTTAGAGTCGCTCTGCACATGTATGACGGATGTTTATCCTCAGCTCTGCATAAGTCCAAAGAGATCAGAGACATGTATGACAAATTTCCATGGGTACTAGTTTGGTGTAGATTTTCAAATTATATATATATATATATATATATATATATATATATTATACTGATTACAATCTGTAAAGAAAGAAAAGAGATTATTAGATTTACATCAGATATTTGAGAATGAGAAATTCAGCAGTACTTGATTTACATCGCTAAATATTTTAGAGAAAAGAGATTTCTTCATGAAGCATGCCAAAGATACTTTTAATGGCTTTGTTGCATAATTTGTAAAGATTTATAGCAACAAAAGATTTGATTGGAGTAAACCTTTTTATACAGTAGCATAATATTTTATTAAACAGATTTGTAAATGATATATATATATATATGGACAATCTATATATGGACAATCTATAGAACACCGATGTACCCGTACACCGTGTAAAAAATATTGCGATCAAAGCTTGGATCACACTTTTTCAAATTACGATCACAGTATTTCCTACACGGTGTTCAGAAGCACCGGTGTTCTATAGCCTAAACCATATATATATATATATACGGTCCCGTTTCTATCAGTGCATCCTGATATAACTTTATCAGAATATTGAATGTGAGCCACTCATTTATAACAGTGATTTGACAAGTGCATACATACCAAGTCAAAGTATGTAAAACGAGTGGTTCACATTCAATATCCTTATATAATTCTATCAGTGTGCATTGATAGAATAATTTCCGTATATATATATATATATATATATATATATAAGATTTGTAAAGAAAGAATATTTAAAGTTTCTTAAAGAAAAGTATTATTTGATTTTAAGATTGTAAGTTATTTTATAAAAGGAAATAAAGATTTTACTATAGATTTATAGAAAATGGGTTTTATTTATAGAGAAGATATGTAGTAAGTTTTTAGCCCATATCACAGGACGGATTCAGGTTACATAACAGTTCAGATTAAATCCTGATCAGTTTCAGGAAGAGATACAGATTCAGAAAGAGATATAGAAAAAGATACAAATTTAGAATAGATATAGAAATAGATACATAATAGTTTTCTATAGACTAGATTAATTTTAGCCAATGTAAGTTTATTAAGCATTAATGTTTCAGAAAGATACTTATTAATTTCAGAAGCTTAGAGAAAAAATATGTTTCCAGATTTATTCAGAGAAAATAGTTTTAGTAAAGTTTCTAAGAAAGAAAAGACGTTTTCGAAGCTTATTTCCACTCACTAGGTGTTAGCGCTCATTCTTTTATTTTAAACTATTTTTCCCAGGTGATTACCAGGTTCATATAGATTCTTTGGTATCGTGAGATGGGCAACATGTGATGACATAAATTGGTAGTTCATGATTTAATTAAAGCATGCAAATGTGTATATTTTCAGCAGCATTTTGCATAGTCGGTTTTGTACTATTCGATTTTTGACTGGTCGGTTTTTGGATTGTCAGTTTTGTATGGATTTCATGTCATATTTTTCATAACTAGTTTTGAGTATTTAACAAGAAAAAGCAAATTTCAAAAGATTTTGTTAAGTTTAATTAAATAAATTTGAAGTAATCGACGCGCATTGATCTGACAGATCTATTATAATCATATAATTCATTACAGGAAAATGGAAAATCAATGCAACTGTGTAACAAATTGTTTGTGATTACTGATTATTTGAGCATTAAAGCAAAAATGTCCAAAATTAAAATATGTTTGAAATTAATGGGTTATAAACGGGTTTTAAGAGATTTGAACAATTATTTTTGGGTTTTTGTAACCCAACCTATTAATGCCTTGACCCAAATAGAGCTAGACCCAAATCGTTTTATTTGGATCGAATTAGTGATGACAGCCGTACAAAAACCGAGTCAAATACTTCTAAAAAAGCCCCACCAACTTACGTGTGTAAATGATGATTAGATAAAAAAATAAAAAATAAAAAACAAAAAAACAAAAGTATATATACAGAGTGTATTTACAAAAATCAAATATTAAAGAGTACTAAAGAATATAGCCGTTGCAACCTACTTGCTTTCTCTCTCTCTCTCTCTCTGCAACCGACCGACCCACTTCTTCTGCTCTCTCTCTCTGCTCACCAATCCAATTGATCTTTTGATTGTATTGTTTCTTTTTTGTTTCTTTCATCTCTAATTCTCTTTATTTCTGTGTTTTTTTTTTTCTATGGATTCAGGCCTAATGAGACGATCCAGATGCTCACGTCTTCTTCACCGAAAGAAGAAATCTGATGAAAATGTTAGGAATTTTTAATCTTGGGCAACTTTGTTTTTGTTTTTTTTTGTTGTATTTTGATTTTTGACATCTGATTGATGTTTCTTGATCGCAGTTGGACAGATTCATTCCAAACAGATCTGCAACGGACTTCAATTATGCCCATTACATGCTCAATGGAGGGAAGAAGAAAGTTGAAGAGCACCTGAACGCGGATTCTTGCTTTGGCATGAGCTCGCCGTCCAGGGAGGAATACCGGAGGCAACTGAGGGAGATCTTTAATATGAACCGCTGTCGGATTCTTGCTTTCAAGAACAAGCCACCGAACCCGGTTGAACTCATCCCACAATCACATTCTGGAAGTGGAAATCATCACTCTAAACCCACCAAACCTCGCAAACGCATTATCCCTCGGGTGGGTCATAATCCATTGCATTATTTAAAGTAATGAGTCACTTGATTTTCTTTCAAGTGTGTGTGTGTTTGATTTATTTAATCTGATTATTATTTTGATTTCGTTTGTACAGAAACCTGAGCAAACATTGTATGCTCCTGGTCTTGTGGACGATTACCGCATGAACTTGTTGGATTGGGGAAGCAGCAATGTTTTGGCAATTGCTCTGGAAAGTACAGTCTTCTTGAGGGATCCTTGGCTTCCTTCGGATGAGGAGGATGAGGAGGTTGAGGACACCTCAGTACTTGTCACCATCGATGATCAACTTGTCACAAGTGTCAGTTGGGCTCCTGATGGTCGTCATATCGCTATTGGCTGGAACAATTCTGAAGTACAAATATGGGATTCTACTGCTAAAAGAAAGGTTTGTTGGGATAAAATTTACATTCTGTATGGATGGGTTCCTTTGAGGTTTTAGATGAATTTACATTCTGTATCCATTCCCTGTATTTGTTGTGCGTGTTGGTGCAGCTAACAACTCTGAGAGGTGGACACAGTTCAGGAGTAGGGTCTCTTGCATGGAACAACCAAATCCTCACAACAGGAGATATGGATGGGAACGTCGTTAACAATGATGTGAGAATTCGAGATCATGTGGTTGAAACATACAGAGGTCACACTCAAGAGGTTTGTGGCTTGAAATGGTCGCCCTCAGGCCAACAACTAGCCAGTGGAGGCAATGACAATCTCCTCCACATATGGGACAACAGAAGATCCATGGATCCTGCCACACAATGGCTTCATAGGTTGGAGGAACACACTTCTGCTGTCAGGGCTCTTGCTTGGTGTCCTTTCCAGGGAAATTTGCTGGCAACTGGAGGAGGAGAAGGTGATAGGTGTATAAAGTTCTGGAACACCCACAATGGTGCTTGCTTGAACTCTATAGATACCGGCTCTCAAGTCTGTGCTCTGCTATGGAACAACAATGAGAGAGAGCTGCTTAGCTCTCATGGCGGATTTACTCAGAATCAGCTCGCTTTATGGAAGTACCCATCTATGGTCAAGACAGCAGTGCTCACTGAGCATACCTCCAGAGTCCTTTTTATGGCACAGGTAAAACAGTCTAATGTCTTGTTTGATATCAACATTTTACTTGGCTTCATGAATATATTTTGATAACTTATTTTTTCTTCAGAGCCCAAATGGTTGCACAGTGGCATCAGCAGCACCAGACGAAACGCTAAGGCTTTGGAATGTTTTCGGGGACCCCCAAGTGGCTAAACCTGCTCCGAAAGCAATCCCTGAATCATTTCCTCACATGTATCGTACCAGTATTAGATGATGAGAAGCAGATATGTGCATATCTGCATGATATGATTAATGATAATGTTTAAATGGATTGACAAGTAAAAGAAACTACGAAACTATGTCAACAGGATTTTAGATGTTGCTCCCAACTACGTCATTGATTGATGATGTTTAAATGGATTGACAAGTAAAATAAACTACAAAACCAATTCTCTTATGTTGGCATTATGTCTCTGAATGATACTGTACTAAAAAATCCATTATTCCAATAATGTGTTTAGCCCAATATGTGTTTTGCTACATGAACGTAGTCTCCCTTATTCTAAAATTATGCTTCAACCAGGGCTATACCTTAAGTCCCCTTTTAATGTTTAGTCTTCAATCTTGCTTAACTAATGGATATTAACATGATGATGGTTGGGTGATCCTTCTGTTGCCATGTCTCAACTTTTGAGAGCAATTATGAATATTGCTCCATTGGCCATTTCAACAAACTGGTCAGGGTTCTTCTGGGGTTGGTTTGACAACCACTTCAATGAGTTATAGCAACTTAGCTTTAATTGCTAGTTTTTCAGGAAAATAAATATACTTGTGTACAGGAGAAAGAAGGCTCGAAGCTGGGGCCATGGTTCTTGCTGATTGAGGTGTTGTCTGCATAGATGAGTTTGACAAAATGAATGATCAAGATCGTGTTGCTATACATGAAGTTATGGAGCAGCAGACTGTAACTATTGCCAAAGCTGGTTTTCATGCATCTCTGAATGCTCGATGTAGCGTGGTGGACTGGTGGCTGCTGATAATCCTATATATGGAAGTGTAAGTGGAACGTTTGTTTCAATCTAGTGAGTCGGCTGTTGTGAAATGTCTTCAACATATTTGTAAGGTGGCAAGTACATTTATGAAATATAATGTAGCTCTTGTGAAATTAATGCCTTCTCTATATTGACACATGTTTGTAAGGTGGCAAGTCTTTTTATAAAATATAATGTTGGTGGAATGTAGTGTAGCATAACTTAACTTGAACCTGGACCGGAAGATATATTTATATAAATAAATAAATGTTCTCATGTTGATTTAGTCAAATTTTATGTCTACAATGTGATAGTAACTTTTATAAGTATTGTTCAGTAACAGTCAATATATACCTTGAACGGTTGGACCATAAAAGTTCTTGGTCCATGTAACAGCCAATAGCTTTAATAAGTATTTTTTTTTCGTTTCATTTCAATTTGTTTTTTTTTTTTTAAATTGAACCATTAATATGTTCTTCCATTTTATATTAGGAAATCGGTCACTATGTTTTCAATCGAGGAACGTGGTTGTGAAGCCTGTTGCGCCGTAGAAGGGAGATTTCTAGATTCTAGGAGGGTGTTGTTTTGTTGGGTATGTTCTGGTCCTGGTGTTTTCTTTGTGTGCTGGCAGTTTTCTTTTCTTTCGGTTGTGCCTATGTTTCTAGTTGGTTCTTCAGGAGGCTGTCCTCTATTTTGTTTTGCTTTGCTTTGCTTTTCTTTGGTTTCGTTTTGTGTGGCCTGCTCTGTTTTTTATTATATAATGTAGGTTTTATTATTTACTTAAAACTTTGCCTTATGTTTTTACCACCCATAAGCAATGGAAGTCTGCGGATGCTCACCTTTTGTTTCCATAAAGAATGCAAGGATTTAATATGTATGTAAAATCCTACTAGTGAGTCGGCTGTTGTGAAATGTCTTTAACATGTTTGTAAGGTGGCAAGTACTTTTATGAAATATAATGGAGCTCTTGTGAAATTAATGCCTTCTCTATATTGACACATGTTTTTAAGGTGGCAAGTCTTTTTTTATAATATAATGTTGGTGGAATGTAGTGTAGCCTAACTTAACTTGAACCTGGACTGGAAGATATATATATATATAAATAAATAAATGTCCTCATGTTGATTTAGTCAAATTTTATGTCTACAGTGTGATAGTAACTTTTATAAGTATTATTATGTAACAGTCAATATATACCTTGAACGGTTGGACCATAAAAATTCTTGGTCCATGTAACGGCCAATAGCTATTTGAGGTTGGGTTGGAGAATCCTAACTTTAATTTGGTTGCCATAACTTCACAAGTAAATTAATTGCAAAGAGATTCAATGAACCTTATATCAAAGCCTTGCATTCATTTATGATAGATCAGGACGATGAGTTGGTTTCAAGTATTTAAAGCTAAAAGGTTAAACAAGAGACAGATGCCTAAAACCATCCATGATCCATCATATTTTCTTTCTTCAAGAAAAAGATAAAAGCTTTAGTGCATCATTGGACAATCCACCATCTACAACACAACCTTAAATAGGGTTGTTATTAAAACAGAATAGCGGGGGAGATTTAAAAGAAGATTTCCTAATTCCACCTGTACTATTGGAAATTCAGTTACATTATAACAATGTATCCCCATTAGATTCTAAGCCTAAATTATAATGTTTGTCCTGAATATTATGGCTACTTGGATTTACTACAAAGTTTGAGGAGTGGAGACTGCTCCTAAATATACATTTCTTCCCTTGCAAGCATTGGGTTTTAAGATCAGCTGTATCATTAATTCATTAGGTATGCAGGTCGATGTATGTATGCTTTCTTTACAAAACTAAATAAAACTAAGAAATTACAATGCCCAAACAGAAATAATCACCCTGATGATGCAAATGTATAACTAGATTCTAAATTCATAAGTCAAGCTGGAGAGAAAGTAGATGCAAAAGAAGCTAGTTGCGTGCCGAGGTCTTTTATAGTTATTATATAAATGGCTTTTGGATGGAATTTCACTAGCGAGAGAATCTACAAGACAACATTGTGACTTTGTGAGGAAGACATTTTCTTTGTTCAAAACAAAGGTTTACTAAGATATCCTAATTTTCTCTCCTATAACATACCATTATGTATGAAATTTCAAGAGAGATGGATATCTACAAAAACATAGTACCTCGTTTTCATTTTTCTTCTCCACCTTATTTTTTTACCTCACTTTCTATACCAACCGAAGATGGAAAGTAAACTCTCCTTATTTCCTCTGTATTTTATTCAAAATAGAGTATGGTTGTCCAACATATAGCTCCCAGGATACATGACCTAGATGATCAAATGATAAATTCAGAGTCCTATCCAGAAAAACCACAATACAGAAACATGTAACAAACTAACAATGCAAAACTGGAATGGAGTTGTGCATAATTAGTTTATATCCTGAAGCTGGGAATTGTACTTCAGTACTATCTTTGTTGACAAAGGGAAGATCAGCATACGTACGACAAGTTCCATATTTGAGTCTCAAACACTCAATTCTTCAACTCCAGGTCCCAATGGTTCAAATACAGCTTCCACTTCATTTTGGTCAACTTCCTCCAAGCTTGAGGGCTTCCACTTAGGGTTCTGCAAATACATGGTGCACCTTTTGCAAGACCTTGAATAGCCTCATTGGCCCACTGTGCCACTGTAAAAAAAACAGCAGGAATAAGAACTTGGATGAACTTCTACACAAACTGAAGCATTCTACTTATCAATACCACTCAACTTAAACAAAAAGACAAGACAGTTCCGAGTGGGCAAGAGTCTGTGAGGTATGTAATTTCATTTTTTCTTTCAATAGTCAAAGCATCTTTAGTTAGCTTACCTGAAGCGTCAGTACTCGATGTGTTTTCAGCACTTCAATCATCTCCTTAACTGACTTGTCTGCACCAAACACTGAAATTATTTGAGGTAAAAGCACCTTCAACTGGGCCTCAGACTCAGGGTCCTTGCTGTAATTTGCCAGAAGTGCACTAATTTCCTTATGTGGATCCTGGAAACTGTATCAGCAAAGGATAATGACTTATCATTGACAGAACAGGAATTTAATTTACTATGGGAATATGGGATTACTAAAGATTCCTCTAAAGTCTAAACCACAACAACAAAACATGAAGTTATATCCTAAAACCGCAAAGTATACTGTATACGAATTAAACACTATTTCTACTGAACTGAGATTTATACATTAGTGCAACAAAGAGGTTGTAGCCTCTGCTGCAAAGATGTAATGCAACAACAATCCCAAAATAAATCTCCAATATATGAATTTCTCATCTCAGCATCCTTGAAGGAATGTGCAAAGCTTTTAAAATGATATATTGATACGTAACTATAGTTTATTGTAGTTTCAAAAAACTGAAATAAGTACGTACTAAAACTTGATCAGATCACAACAGACGAGTGCTACATGCAAACAAAAGAGAGAAAATGGGAGATATACAAGGTAGTTGCCAAAAGAGCCTCCTTTAGTGAGCTTGGATTTCCGGATGGCATGTAATGCATTCCAATAGTGCATCAGTGGGCGTGGAAATCCTCTTTCCAGTCATTCCAAGATAAGAACCTGCATTACTTTAGAAATTGTTAAACAGCTAGAACAGAGGTACATCATAAAATAAAGAAAGAACACAATCAATTATTTTCAAAGACAGATACTTATTTGTCCACATGACATAAGTAATTAACTTTTAAAGAAATAAAACCATAATAGAACTGTCAAAAATGCCAATAAAATAGCTTGACTTTCTAAGACCAGATTATTAGATTAATATATTGGCTGGATGTAACTGAACATCCAACTTCAAAGCATCAACCATAGCCACTGGACTATCAGTACACTAGGATTCAGAAAAGAAAGAGATTCTGGCATTAGATGAATGCTTCGAATCAGAATTCACGCAGGTCAAGGGTTTCACTACACAAGTGATTCTAATGACAGGAAAAGATATAAGGATTATTATATTCATTGCTCCCACAAGGTCTGGGGTTCGAATCCCCTCATGACTCTGGCATTAGATGAATGCTTTGAATTAGAATTCACACAGGTCAAGGTTTCCACTACACAAGTGATTCCAGTGACAAGAAAAGATACAAGGATTAATATATTCATTAAACATCAGTCCCAAGTTCAACGTTGATAACCAATATTTTATATAAGCATATTCAACACCTAGCAACAATCCAATTCTTTCTGCTGCTTCACATAACAAAAACATACCAACAGACCCATGAGGGGTTAGCAGAATGGTCAGACCTGTGGTTTGCTCCCACAAGGTCTGGAGTTGAATCCCCTTATGGGTATGGTACCTACATGGCCAAAGGCCTAAGTTTTTTGTTTCCAAAAAACCCCAATTTCAAACTCAGGTCCACTAAGTGGGGGGTTGGGGGTTGGGGGATTTCTAGGTTATATAAATAAATAAATAACAAAAACATACCAACAGATCCTCCTCCTGGACTTTGTGCTGCTATATATGAAAATCCAACATCTGGGAACAATCCAATTCCATTTTCTGGCATAGCAAGAAGAGTCCTCTGAAGTGGAATTACAAAAATAAATGAGAAAGTCATATTGCCATTTCAATTCGGAGTACAGAACCAAATGACCTCTTCATGATGAGTCAATTATTAATACCTCTGTTATAATTCCGCAGCGCCCGTGATCTGATAGGCCAATTCCAAAACCCATTGTTACACCATCCATGAAACTCATATATAGCTTCTTGTACTCAGAAATTTTGCATATTAGAGAATATTCTGCACTGAATTCCTAACAGAAAATACAGAACAAAATAAGCACGCAAACTTGAAGCGACAAAATGGCATGAAATACACAAACCTGTAAAGAAAATTAATGCACAATCACACGCAATATAAATTGAAAGTGAGAACTTTAAAACTAGCCAAAAAAATTAGCGGGTTTATTGATTTTGTTTAAAATTATCATTTTTATTGTTTTTGTCAACATATCCACTTTTTGGACAAGATTGCCCTCCTTTATAAAAAAATTTAAATAAAATCTCTTTTTTTTTTTTCTTTTTCTTCTTCTTCTTCCCGAAAAAAAGCACAACTTTTTTCTCTATTTTTTTTTCTTCTTCTTCCCGGACCTCCATCTTCTTCTTATTCCCGGATGTTTTATTCGATTTGCCCTAATGTGTTTAATTTGTTTTGTCTGGTGTGTTTAGTTCGTTTTACCTTGATGTGTTTAATTGTTTTTGCTCTGGTGTGATTAATTCGTTTTGTCTAGTGTGTTTAATTCGTTTTGTCCTGGTGTTTTAATTGTTTTTGCCCTGGTGTGTTTAATTCGTTTTACCCCGATGTGTTTAATTGTTTTTGCCCTAGTGTGTTTAATTCGTTTTGCCCTTGTGTGTTTAATTGTCTTTGCCTGATGTGTTTAATTCGTTTTACCCTGGTATGTTTAATTCGTTTTATGTTGGTGTGTTTAATTCGTTTTGCCCTTATGTGTTTAATTGTTTTTACCCTGGTGTGTTTAATGAGTTTTGCCTGGTATGTTTAATTGGTGGCTTGGTGTGTTTAAACAAAATGAAATCTTGAAATTTTGTTTGAAAAAAATCAAATCTGAAAAAAATCTGAATTTTTTTTTTCAACAAAACCCAAACCCAAACACAACTCCCACCATTCATAAAAACAACCACAACCCAAACTTAAACACAACTATAAATCTAAAATTTTTCAAAATAAAAATCTGAATTTTTTTTTTAAGCGCAACCACCCTTAAAAAAATAATCTGGAAAAAAAATTAACACTTAAAATCAACAACTAACACTCAAATTCAAACATTTTTAATCTGGAAATTTTTCAACAAAAACAAAAAACAAAAAAAACCAAAAAAAAAACAAAAAAAAACTGAAATTAAAAAAAATATATGGAAAATTTTTTAAATCTGAATTTTTTTTTTAAATCTGGAAAATCAAACAACAAAAATCTAGAAAATCAAATCTGATTTTTTTTTTAACAAAATCCAAACCCAAACACAACTCCCACCATTCATAAACACAACAACCACCCTCAAATCTTGAAATTTTCTTTGAAAAAAATGAAATCTGAATTTTTTTTTAAAACTTGGAAGAAAAAACTCATATGGATTTCCCACTCTTGTGTTTCTATTTTTTATATATATTTTTCTAACTGGAAAACAAAAATGGCTTTGTATTTTGTTGTGGGATGGAGATGGGGGAGTGACATTGAAGTTAGAGTGCTGTGGAGTGGGATCTGTATTTGTAGACAAAGGGAGATGGGAGGTTGAAGAAGATAAGAGCAGTGACAAAACTGTAAATTGAGGTTTCTGAAAAGTGAAAATAGTGGAATTTTTTTTTTATGAAGAATTGGATTGCTGGAATTTTTTTTTCTTTTTTTTATAATTCGATTGATGAAGATTTTGATTAATTTTGTTTTTTCTAGATTCAAAATAAACTTACTTAAAAAAATGTAGATTTTTTTATTAAATAAATAAAATAATTAAAAACAATAAAATATACACTAGGGGCATTTTAGTATTTTAAAAGTTAACCGTTAAATCTAACTGTTGACCAATAACGGTAGGGGATTGTTTGTGTAATTAAGACCATTTGTTGAATATTTTACTACAAAGGCAAAATACAGGGTAATTTTGTGCAATTAACCCAAATAATAAACATATTGTACATCAACCAGTTGTGGTTTGTATCATACAAACCAACTTTAACAGCCAGTTGGCTGCAAAAGCAGCCAACTGGCTGTTAAAGTTGGTTTGTATGATACAAACCACTTTTTATAGCCAGCGCCATACTAGCCAAGCCCGTGATTTCTACAATTTGTGTTTTTGCTTTTTGTAATCTCTATTTACTAGGTAGAGCAATGAGGAAGGATATCATGGGTTTTTTTTTTTCATTATGTTTATGATTCCAAATATAATAGGATAAAGTTTTTTTTTTTTTCTTCTAAAAATCATGTACCTTAAGAATTTTAACATCAATTTTGTTTTTAGTCAAAACATTGCAAAAGGTTTAGCTTGGAAACTGTTTGATAAATAACTATGCGATAACTTGCAACTTTTATGTATGTATAATTAATAACTATGTAATAATTATAAATTCAACATTTTACTTACAATGGTTATGATCAATGTGAGTACGTGACAATGAGTAGGTTACAAGATTTATATTTTACACGTTAAAATAAAATTATTACATGTTTCATCATACTATCTACATGTAACGCAATTATAGGTACATATAATGTCAAAGTTGTAATATCACCTTGACTTGTAACATTTATGTTAGAATAATTAATAAAATCATATTATAATTGTTACGTTTTACATTTAATTGTTAAGTTATTTTTATTTTTATTCTTTTTTATCCCTCATATAAACAATATTTATAAATTTAATACTCTTAAAATATTATTTAAACATTAAAAAGAAATTAATAAATTTTTAAGGTAGTAACCGGTTACTACTTGTTAATTATTAAAGTTTGACTGCCACATAGCAATGGCAGTCAAACAGAACTTACTTGGCCAAGTAATGTTATTGAGAATAGAATCCCCAATCCCAGAAGGGGGATGTTAGATATAGTTTGCCTACTGGAGTTGGCTCTAACTCCACCTCGAGCTAAATCAGGTAGTTCAAAGAACTAGGGGGGCTGTGCTAGTGTTTCCATCAAAGTACTGTAGGAAACAAATTTCAACATCACATGAATTTTTCTACCTCATCGATGTGCCCGAATTCCATTACGATGTTCTGTCAACATTGTGTATTTTGAAACACATTAGTGTTCCTAAACAAAACTCTTGCAAGTTGAGTTGTTCATCCTACACTTGCAACTGCTGAGTTCAGTTGAGTTGAACAAAATTTCAAACCACTTATGCGAGAGTTCCCATAGATTTTACCAGTAATTCATGAGGGAAATTGAACAGAGGTCTATAGAGCTACCTTGAGGTTAAAGAAGCATAACCTCTTCAAACATACAATGTGTCTCTATATTTTATAAATGTCAACTACCTTTTTCTAGTCCTTCAACATTGATCAACTAGCAAGGCAGCAATAGCCAAATCATGACTATTTCACGCCGACAGATTGGACAAGATACATCCACTGCCACCATTTGTTTATCTTATCCTAGACCTTAACTTGAATTTCGACAAATCCTCCCTCAAAGCAAAGACTATGAAGAATTAACAAATGACAGTGACACTCTACAAGTTGATACAATTTTAGTACACAAATTCAGATCAAAGAGACTCGAGAGTGAAACCATGAAAATTTGTTTCAAATCTTAAAGCAGCACAACACAACCAAAAACATGAGAAAGATCCACTGAGATGGATTGTTCCAGTTAATCAAAGAAATTCATGTCGAATATTACAAGTTAAAGAACCTACAATGATATCTTTGTTTGGTCAACACATACAAATACACAATGGACTAGCATCTGAGCAGTTGTTTGTTTAAGAAATATGGATTCTGACGAGATATAGTATTTACTATTTAGATAAGATTGATCGACTCAGTGGGATGCATACAACAATGCTCACTGCTTGGACATCTACGTGACGATTATAGAGATAAGGGTGACCCTATACATAACAATGCTCCATTTCACAAATGCTTGCAGTACTAATCAACAAAATAAACAAATCATGAAATATCAAATGGTTGAGACAGTACAGGAACATGAAAGAATTATGTATTTATCTACTGTTTAAGCTGTTGATTGGATTGAAGAAACATTACCTACAAAATAAGTAAAGAAATGACAAAATTCCACTGCCCACAACACAAAAATTCATTTTCAGTTTTCGTTGGCAGTCTCTACTTCCTCTGCATCAGAGTTCAAGTCAGCTAACCCATCATCAGAATGCAAACCCTCTTCTGGTCGTACTTTAACAAATTGTTTACTAGGTGCTACTCGGAGTGGTCTTCCCATAAACATCTGCAACACACAACTTCTTAGAGAGTGCTTCACTTTAGAACATTCTTTTAAGATCCAAATAGCAAACCTCCAAACAGTAAAAGCCACAGATCAGAAATTCAAACAACTGATGCAAATAATTAACACACAATTACCTTCCCTTCAAAAGCTGAAAGGGCAGCGTCGGCTTCTTTCTTGGTTTTAAAGGAGACAAAGCCATAACCAGATGACCTTCGTGGATTATTGTGAAAAACAACTTCAGCGGAATAAATGTTACAGCCCTCTGAGATAAAGAACTCCTTGAGATCTTTAGCCCTAGCTTCAAATGATAGATTCGCCACAAACAAGTTAAATGTGATTGGCTTTGGCCTCACAGGTGGGGCTGCAGGGTTCTTCTTCTTCGGCTTTGCATAATTGACCTTCAGAGTACGACCTTCAAATTCCTATAAGGAAGTCATCAGAAGATAAAAACATTCTAGTTGATAAAAATGACTTAGCCTACATATAGTGGCAGAGAAAACAAAGGCAGGTCAAATAAGCCTAGACAGATGAAATCATATGTTTCCCATGTTATCAAATTCACAAACATAAACTTCAAAAAGCAAAATGGAATATTTCAATTTCCCTAGTCTCAAATGTTGCAAGCCATATATCTAATCACAACTTCAACACCATTTATTTTACCAGTTTTCTCACAACCCAATACAGATTATAATGAATACAAGAGAAATTAATAAAAGAATACAACTTTAATATGCTTACATACGATTCGAGATTGTTCAGAGCAGCAAGAGCTTCCTCAGGAGAACCCATTGTAACAAAAGCCAAACCCCTGTTCCTGGTTTTGTTATGCATCGAAAGCTAACCAAAAAAAAAAAAAAAACACAAAGCCACGTCAAGAAACTATAACAAAATCACTAAACGAATAAATATTGTCAAAAGAAAGAATAAGAACCTCAACATCAAGTACAGTCCCGTGCTTCTCGAACAAAGCACGAATATCTTCAGCGGTACTAGTCCAAGGCACATTCTGAGCAATCAATCTGTCTTTAGAAAGCTCTTCATTTTGCTCAGTATTTGCAGTTTCGGTGGAGGAAGAGGAATCAACAACTGAGTTTTGAGTGGTGGCTGCGGAGACATGGAATATAAAATGGCCAAGCCTTTTGGGTTTAATTGGAAATGTGTGCGAACGAGAAAAGGACCAAGAAAGAGAGAGATTGTTGTTGTTTTGTTGGTTTTGTGGTTTATGGAGAGACAAAACAGGGGATAGATGAAGTTGTTGTTGTTCAGTGGATAAATAGGTGTTTGAAGGGAAACAGTTGAGACGAAGTAGAGCCATAGCCATTGAGAGTGAGAGTGTCTTCTGTTGCGGATAAGGAATTTTTTTTTATTTTTGGGAGCTAAATCGATAATATCAATATCACACTCACGAAGGACCACAAACGACGTCGTGTGGGAATATTATTTTTTGAAATCAAGTAACAAGCCATTATCAATTAAGTCCATGAGGTTATGTAGGTCATACGCTCTCCCTCAAATTCCGAATTATTATAATATTTCAAAAATATATAGATTATTAACCAAGTCCGGACCAATAAGATGACGTTGGCCATTGGTATATGGCTCACAAGTCACACCCACATCATTAGTTTGCTGGTTCATAAAAATATTACAATTTTAAAAAATTCTTAATCTTACTCCACCTTCCATCTCTTAAAAAAATTGAGATTAATGATAGAGATCTAAAACTTAAAAATAAGAAAATAAATAATACATTACAAGAAAACCGAATAGAAAAGTATAATAATAATAATAATAATAAATATAAATAGAGGGGTGGACATCACCGGTCAATAGTCACTACCGTTAATCTCAAAGAGAGAAACTCGAAAAAATGGTTATTTCATTTTTCTTACCATTAAATCAAAATGTAGATGATTTGGAGATGTTTTGTACTTCCAGAATTCTCCTATATACATAAAGAAGACTGCCATTGGAGGTGGAACTTGGAAGTTGAAAAAGGGTTGTCATAACTCAATAAAATTCCCCATGCATTCAAAATATGTTCCATTTTTACAACGAAATGTTGTTAATACCATTGGCTGATGACACTGAAATGCCAAAAATACATATTCAAAAAAGGGAGCCAATAAGATATTAAATCCCCAAGAAATTTCAGGTCCAGATAAACCAGATTCAATCAAAACTATATGGATGATAGATCTTCATATATAGTCTTGATACCTGGCCTCTCAGAGACGGATCGTAGGCATCGTAAAGCTATTCCAAGGACCTCCTTCATTCCCTTTTCAGCTGCTGGATTCCCCACCTCAGCTGTCAATGCACCATCAAAGCTATCCGAGGCATGACCTTCCGCCACCTTCAGCCGCATAAAATCTGTCAAATCAACCCCTCCCCCTTCACCGGAAATCACATCACCTGCACATTTACCAGTTAGAAGTTCCAACAGTACCACTCCAAAGGCATAAACATCTGACTTAAAGGAGGGATGTGGTTTCTTCGAAGCAGCCAACTCCGGTGCACGGTAACCCAACACTCCAGCATCAAGAATCTGTTCAATGGTACCCGCTTGGGTCATGAGTCGGTGTAGGCAGTAATCAGCAACACGGGCATTAAGATCCGGACCATCTAATAGAATGTTTGATGCCTTTAGGTTGCCGTGTGGAACAGCACGATCAAAATGGAGATAGTTCAGGCCACGTGCAACATCAACTGCTATTTTGAGTCTCTGGGCCCATGACAACGGGGGGCCTTTTCTTCCTGGTCGATCTGAAAATTACAACTTATCAGTTATAAAAATTAAATTTAGCCAAATATACAGAGTCATGTATGAAAAAATAGTTAAACTAGAAGAGATTTTCATATTTAGACAGCTAAATGATGTGTTTCTCATATTTAAACACTTGATGATCTGGGCAGGTCACTACTTTCAGTCAATTAGACAATTATCTTAATCCCCAAATGATGCATCCCCGGGATATGGATGGCGCTAAAAGATTTAGCATAAATGATTAGGGATCATGATATTCTCAACTTTATCCAGTGACTTAAAATATTAGTCAGCCTAGACAATTGGTACAATGTAGGTGATTTGTGCATCAAGAAGACGCCCTACAAAGACTAGCTTTTCTAATAATAATTTGTACGAGGCTCTTTTAGGTGAAAGCCTTTTACTATTACTATACCTTTGATATGAAAGAAACAACCGAGCTTGATGCCAATGGCACATTTCAAAATGATTGAAACTATCATCACACTGTGTTTACAATGCCGCTTCCTTTAATCTGTATTTTTAACCTTATTTTTATGATATCAAACAACCTATAAGTTGTACTTCTCTAACACGACATTTAATTCGAGGGGGAACTCCTACTTCTGTATGATTTCAACCTGAACTCTTAGATATCTGGTAATGGGACTCACATAGACCCCAACCGATATATATGCCAAAGTGATAAAGTAAATATAATATGATGAGAAAGAAAAGGGAAAAAAAGTTACCATAAAGAAAGCTTGCAAGACTTCCAGGTGAGATGTAATCTGAAAGAATGAGCTTCTCATGCTGTGTTGGCCCCCAATAATATCCTCTCAAACCAACAACATTTGGATGCCTGATATTTGCAAATTTTTTAGCCTCCTTAGCAAACTCCTTTCTCTGTTTTGCCACCCCTTCTCTCAACCATTTCACAGTCAAGCACGCCCCATTCTCCAATGTTGCCTTGTAAGAAGTTCCATGACTGCTCCTCCCTAATACTTCAGCTGGGGCCTTTGATAACTCCTCAGGCGTCAAACTGACTGTGTCATCAAGAAAATATAGTTCACCAACCAATTGGTCTGGTGATCTCACATCCAATCTTGCAAGATTTTCAACTGTAAATGAATCCCCAGACCCTGGTGACCAAGACAAATTACTGTTCTTTGACGGTGAGAAGCCAGCTACTGCTGTCATTTTCTCATCAGGACTTATAATCTCAGATGATGATCCTTTCCTTGATGCCACAAGATCCTCAGCTGAAACAACCAAAGGCACACCACTGCCTGTTCCGGTTGAGCCGGAGGGATTTGTTTGAGCATATCTACGGATATTTTTTTCTGTAGCATGATCTGCTGGCAGTCTCCTTGATAAACGAATGCAATGTACGAAGATAGCAAGCAGGATGAGAATGATGATAGCCAGTACACATGAAACTATCACAATGATTTTAACAAGAGTGCTAATAGGTTTCCTCTTGTGATTTTCAGTTGGAAAATTGCCTGATCCAGGAGGACCACCAGGAAAGCTTAATCTGGTATTTCCAGGATAAAAAGAAGAGCTAGGAAACTTCCTCAGATTTTCAGGAACAACTCCAGAAAAATCATTGTATGAAACATTAAAGTTTTCAAGACTGTTAGGCAAATTGTTAGGCAAAGGACCAGCAAAATGATTCTGAGATATATCTAATGACCTTAGGGAGCTCACATTAGGCATAGAAGTCGGAAGAGAACCAGATATATTATTCCCTGCAAGATCAAGCACTTGAAGTCCTGTTAATGATCCAATTCCATCAGGAAAATAGCCATTAAGCTGGTTATGAGAAAGATCAAGGACCCGAAGAGTAGACTCACTGGGAGGAGAGAATTCAATAGCACCGGTGAGTAAATTATCTGCGAGGTGGATTTCTTGCAATGTGGATGAGGTTAGCAGATCAGTTAGGAAAGATCCATCTAAGTGGTTGGAACTGATATCAAGGACTCTAAGCTTTGGATACTGGATAATAACTTTGGGCAAAGAGCTAGTAATTGAATTGTGGGAGAGATTGAGATAATTTAAACGCAAGAATTGTGGTGTTAACTCAGGGATGGACCCTGTCAATCGGTTTTGGCTCAAATCAAGATATTCAATGTTACCCCACTTCACCATTCTGGTCAGATTTCCTTCAAATTGGTTATTTGAAAGATCAAGTACAGCACAGCTTCCGGTCAGCAAAGGAAGTTCGCCCGTGAGTCCATTGGAGGAGAGATTTAGCATATGAAGTGTCGTCGATAGAATCATGCTTACTGTCCCTGAAATATGAACTAAAATGTCAGATGCATGATAAACAACACTACTAATACAAATAAGCTACTGTTATCTTTCAAAACCGAACATAAAATGATAAAGGATCTAAAATAATGCAAGTTGTACCTGAGAGATTATTGGCACTTAAATCCAGTTCAGTTAAAACCAAAGAATCTCCTTTCAACAGGTCATTAGGGATAAACCCTGAAAATCTGTTGTTGCTGAGTTTGAGGACTTGAAGGTCATAAACAAAATTGAATCCAGGCAATTCTCCAGTCAACATATTGTAGCTCAAATCCAATACCTTCAAGTTTTCAAAGAGCTGCAATGCACCTCCATTCACCAATGATCCGGTAAGCTGATTGTGGCTAAGATTTAAATACTTAACACTCTCAGAAATACCCGGTAACAATTTCTCTAAACTAGAGCTCCCTAACAAATTCCCACTAAAATCAACATGACTGGCATTTGTGAGAAGGAAAAATTCCCCATCAAGATGACCATCAAACAAGTTACCATGCAAGTCAAGCACCTGAAGACCTGGAATGAGCTCAAACCCTCTTGGTATACTCTTGGTAAACCCATTAGAAGATAGGTTTAGATACATCAAGTTATTTAGCCTAGTCAATGATTTTGGTAGTGACCCAGAAAAGGAATTGTGGCTTAAGTCCAATGACTGGATTGAAACAAGCCCGGACACTGAATCCGGAATTGACCCTGAGAAGTTGTTCCCAGCCAACGAGAGGTTTCGTAAGCTCTCTAACTTACCAATTCCTGGTGGCAATGTCGAAGAAAGCTTATTATCGGAGACATCAAGAAACTCAAGGCTTTTAAAGTCACCTATATTGTCAGGTAATATGCCCGATATGGAGTTATTCGACATGGAGAGTTTCACAAGCATTGTGAGATTTGAAAACACTCTCAAATCTGCAACAGCAGAGAGACCTAAATTGTCAAGAACAACACCAGCAATATTTCCACCGTTACAAACAATTCCATTCCAAGAAGAAGGGCAACCATTGAAGTCAATGGACTCTTCATTCCATGATTGAAGGACAAAACCAGTGGGGTCATTCTTGATTCCTTTCTTGAATTCAAGCAAAGCCAAAATGTCCTGAGAAGGAAGCTGCCCCATGGAAGAAAAGAAAAACAGAGATAGCACCAAAAGCCTAAAGAGCTTCATATTAATCATCCAGACTCTGCCTTGAATCCAAGAAATATACAATCTAAATGTCAACAACACAAACTTCTAACTCCACTAACTGAACAAACCCTACTGTATTTAACACCAAATATCACAAAAACAACATACCACATAATAACTTTATCTCTAGTTTCGAGCTCTGATTCAACAAATTAAACTAAGTTGCGACCATTTTTACACATTTAATAAAAAGAAAGACTGGAATATGTGTCTATGAACTCAACTGCATGTTACCTGATCATGGACAAAACAATGATACAAGACTGAGCTTGAAAGGACTGGTTGAGCTTCCAAAAACAGCATTTTTCTTACCAAGATCTCATTTTTCATCAACAATGTAGGCTCATTGTTAACTCTTTCTACAAAAGACTCAAATTTTGAAGCACCAAGAGCTTTGCAACAAAATACACATGGGTTGGTTATAGCTCACCTCCTATAGACTGTTTTGACATATAAAAAGAAACCCATAGAAGAAGAAGAAGAAGAAGAAGTGGATCTTCAGTCTTCAGACTCTCAACTAGAATGTAATAAATAACAGGGACCGAAGAATTTTCTGGCTATAAAACCCTAACAACAGTACATTTTAGCTCCATTAAACATAACAGAACCCTAATGGCGATAACAACAAACCAATACAGAAAATGGGTTTTGTCTCTTTTCTCTGTATTAGAAAAGCACGTGAGTACTCAAAAACAAAGCATTTGGACGATTTAAGAAATAAAGAAAAGTTCAAAAAGAAAAAGTTGTAATTTTTGTTCATTCTTTCGAGGGCCAAGTGTCAGTAAAAGACAAAAGATAGCGGGAAAATGTTAGGAATTTTTTTGTTTATTTAACTTTTGGGTTATTTGCATAATTAGGGATTTACCCGCCAAAAAGAGAGAATCTCACTTAACTTTGCATAGTGGACGTGAAAGGATTTTATCAAATCCAATTTTCAGATAGTTGAAAAAACGAATAATAATGATATAGGAGAGTGTGATGTAGTGCCACGTGGCAAAATGGGACCCCCCAACTGCCCCTTTGACTAGGGCTTCTTTTTACGAGTTCCAATAATAACCCACAAGAGGTGGAGTTGGTGAAGATATAAAGAGTGGGCCACCGTTGTCAGAAGACTCAGTTATGTTGTGACACGTGTCAAAACGTGGTAGCCCAACAGTAGGCTGTAATGTAGACTGTAGTCACCATCGTGTAAAATTACAGGCTGTTGCTGTTTGTAGACTTACAGGTATGTAGATCAAGTGGACTACATAGCTCCATCACGAAAAGAAGGTAATCAAAGGTGGTCCCTACCTTGATAAAGAATGGTGATTTGTTTGTCTTTGTCCACATATACTATTGTACTGTGTTGTCGTCTGCGTAGTAACTTTCTCTTTTTTGGTTCGTGCGGTGATTTTTTAACTAAAAATCCGTGGTGATAATTGTGCCTCGGGCTAGTTTCGTAAATATAACCCTAAGGTATCCTAAGTTTTTTAATAAATAAATAAATACACCACACTCGTATGACTCAGATCAAACACTGTGGATGCGTCTGGTATGACGAGAAAAATTTGGATGGTCTCATTGACATGGCAATAAGACCGTCCAATCAAAATGTGCCACATAATACATTAAAAAATATATTTTTATACTCCTAATATAAATAATACATTTTGATTGGACGATCACATTGCCACGCATCCAAGTTTTTCTCCTAGTATGACTTATGAGTTGGGTCTGAATCGAGACGAGACAGATTAAAAGGATAGTTTGTTTTTGTTGTTGAAGACTGAACACCAAATAATGACCGAAACCTGAAACTAATGATATATTTGTTTTTTATTTTTATTACATCCGAATTTAATGTCAATTTATTTGATTTTTTAAGATAAAATCAAAATGGTTCTAAAATAAATAATTTGACAGTTATACTCTTATTACTATTAATTGTTATATATTTTCAATTTATATTATACAAACAACTCAATAAAAACAATTTAATAAATCCTAAACCATTTTTATGTAATAATGATAAGATATTATTAATAATTACGATATGATATATAATTGTTTTATTTTTAAAATATGATAAATAATTATTTAGAAATGATTTTGATTGTATAAAAAAAATAATTAAAGGTTTTACAATGGTGTTGAAAGTGATAATATGATTAATGATCCTTTTTTTAAAACGGTTTATCATAAGTATTAAGTTAAAAGAAATAAATTAGTATAATATAAAATTGGAAATACGCTATCTTTGGGAAGATAATCTTAGAAGAAAATATATTAAGTGCAATCTAGTGATTTATAATTAAGTTAAAAGCCAAGCTTTTTTATTTTTTATTTTAAGTTGTTTTTTGGTATTTTTAAGTTGTTTAACCACTTAAAAAAACAAACAAACAAACAAAACAACTTAATAATTTCAATTCAAACTCATTAAATTTTAAATGCAAAAAACAAACAGCCCCTAAGACTTTACAATATATTTGGTTTGGAGGATTTGAAGAGAAAGGAAAGGAAAAGATTTGGGGGGATTTCTAATTTCTTGTTTGAATGGTTAAATGAGAGGGAAAGGAAAGGGAATAGAGAAAATGGGAGGAAATTGGGGGAATAATTTCTTCCTATTTTATACACTTTGGTTTCCATCCAAATTTGAGAGGAAATGGAGGGAAATGAATTCACCATTAATAATTTTTTCAAAATCCCAAAAATAACCATATATATTGTTGGTATTCAACTCGTTAAAAGAAGGGTATTTTTGTAAATAAAATATAACCATTATCCTTTCCTTTCTACCCATAACCATCTAAACAACAATCATTAAAATCACTATCCTCTCTTTTCCTTTCCTTTCCTTTCCTTTCCTTTTCTCACTAGTCACTATCATTTCCTTCCTTTTCCTTTCATTTCCATCAAACCAACACATAGTGTTAGACTTTATAGAAGTCTCAATAGACTTTAATAATGTCTCGATTTGAGATTAATGTGTAAGTATTTGTTTGATTGGGCTTTCTACTGCCTCAAAAGTTTTACACACATTTATTTGAGTTTTTTAAAGTTGTTTGGTTGGGCTTTTAAGATTGTTTATTTTAAATTCAATTGAGACTAGTAAAAATTAAACTTCTATGGGGGAAAAGCATAAAACTCTATTTCTAATAAAATTACAAGTATACCTTTTACAAAGAAAGGTTTTTTTCGAAAGCCTAAACAAGCTCTAATTCTCGTTGAGATATATACATATGTCTCAAAAACATCATATAAGTCCCTACTTTTGAAATGTATATTTTCTAGTTTCAGACATGTTTTTTTTTTTTTTTTTTGGTTTTTATATAAATTCTATCTCTCTTTTGGTTTTTGAAGACCTTTACCAAATTAGCTTGAAATCCCTTTTAGATTTATTTTTTAAATTTTTTATTTTTTTATTTTTTATTTTTTATTTTTTTATTTTTTTTTATTTTTTTTTTCTATCAGCAAATCCTCTTTGCCGTGTTCTTTTGTGTTCTTTGGTGCAAGAGGAAAGATTGTATTTTTAACTCAAAATCTTTTTAGGTACTATATAAATTCATCTTAATAAAGTGGTGGCAAATCCATAAAAAGTTCTCTAATGAGTGATATTAATTTTAAGAACTCATTTGACTATAGATGAAACTTTAATAAAAATGAAAAATATTTTAATATTTTCAAACTTTTTTAGTATTCTAGTTTAAAAGTAAATTTTTTATTTTTAATTCATTATTAATTCAACTCTTAGTTCATAATTTTGAACTCTTCATTTTTTTTTTTTTCTAATTTCGTTTTTAATTTTTTTTTTTTTAATATTAATAAGTGACTAAGTTGATTATATATTTTTTTTCTTGCAGCTTAAGCATATTTAAAAGAAAATTTAAGGATATTCCTATTCAATTATAATCTTTAAATGGATGTTAAGTAATAATGATCAATCATGTTTAACTTATCCATTTACAACGAGATGAGGTTGGTCAAGTGGTAAACTCATCACACCTATGCCACGAGGTTGTGGGTTCGAATCCTCCCCCTCCTCAAAAAATCCCGAATTTATGTAATATTAAAAGAAAAAAAAAAAAAAAAAACTTTTCCATTAGAGCAACCCAATGAACAATGAATTTCATCGATATTAAGTAGGCTTATCATTATTATGAATGTATTATTTAATTATGACAATTGGTGCTAGTGTGTCGTGTTGTGAATTGTGTAATTCATTTTAATGTTATATCTATTAATCAGGGACTAGGTATTTTTTTTTTAAAGCTTTCACCATCGATAGGATTCAAGCCGCTGACTGGGAGTTATTTACCCAAACCACAAGCTGTGAATTGTATAATTCAAACCCAACCCAACCCATTTAATCAATCATGTTAGCTAAATTGCTTTATATTCAAATTGTTTCCTTTAAGTCGTGTTAAATTAGAACTAGTACTCACTGTATTTGTGTCAACTTGAACATGACCCAATCAATTGTATCATCCATGCAGTATAAGGTGGGAGGCATATATGATGATTGACGAGGAAGTTATTTTTATAAAAATATGATGAGGAAGTTGATCTTTAAGGCCTTGTAAATTGTACCAACTACTCATGAGAAATGGAAGACTTGCAAATTCTTTGGAGTCAATTAAAAAGTTGAGTTTAATGATGAGAGCAAATAGAAAAGTTTTTAAGTTGTGAGAAAGGCATTTGGGTTGAAGACTTGAAAAGGGATCATGAGTGTGTAAGTGGAGGTGGAACGAGTGATGGTGGAAGGTGCGAGTGCTAGTGCGAGTGCGACGGAACGAGTGATGAAACCAGGGAAGAAACGAGCAAATGCATTTGGGTGGAAGCCTTAAGAAAAGGGATAATGAGTGTAAGTGTCGTAGATTTTAATTTGTATCCTCTTTAGTTTTGGATCCTCTGTCAATCTGATCTTTTTTTCTGATTTAAAATACTTCAAGATAAAACTCTACATTTAAAGATAATAAAAGTGAAATAAATAGAAGAAATAAATCTAACCATTGATTACACATGTCACCTGATCTATTTAGGTTAGATAAAGATCGAGAATCTAAATTCATCCTTGTTAATCTTTATTTCCCTAAAGAGGCACAAAAGATGACATTTTATTATTTTAAAAGTTGCACTGTTGATCTGTCTTATCGTGTATTTGAGAGTCAAAAGAGATTTTTTACAAACTTAAAAGGTGTTTTAAGTTTATTTTATTCCCTACATTATAAAATGAAAAAGAAATGAGATAATGCTTGCAAGTTAAAAACTTTCGAGAAAAATACTTTATTTAAAAAGAAAGTCATAAAAGTAGTGAAACTGGCAAACTGCTTTTTAGAAAGCATCTAGCAAATATATTTTAAAAATAAAAAAAATATATAATCATTTCAAAAAGTAAATTTAAAATTACCATTAAATAAATGGCAAATTACACAAATATCCCAGGTCAGTTTGTACAATTTCAGGCAAACATTGCATTTCACATAAAATATCCCAATTTGCCCTTAAAATAAATAGTAATCCAAAGAATTAGCAATGAATATAGAATTCAAAGAAAAACATTTGGTTATGAGCTTATGAGTTATGATGGTTTAGTCGGTTAGAATGATAACATATTGAAGACAAGTATTGAGGAGTTGCCTTTAGAAAGAAAATAATTCTTTCACTTTATTCACATGAGCTCACTTGTAAATCAAATCACTATGTATGCGACAAGCGAAAAAAAAAAAAAAGCTGGTATGATCTGAAAAGTGGTCCTCAAACATTAATAGTGGAAATTGGTTGCCATGGCCCATGAATCCATGATAACCATGGTGAGTATACTAGCCAAATCCATAAATATTATCATTGACTAATCAATTCTTAATTAGTGGATTACTATAAGATAATATATATATACAGTCTTTCTATTATCAGTTCGAACTGATAAAAGATCTATCAGTTCCTTGTATGTGGGTCATTGGATTTAAAAGATGCTTTGATAAGTGCATGCAACCAAATCAAAGTATTTAAATTCAATGACCCACATGCAAGGAACTGATATATCTTTTATCAGTTTAAACTGATAACAGAAAAATTGTATATATATATATCTAAATTGTATATATATATATATCTTAATGGGTGGTTCTATTGCAAAAAAAAATATATAAAAATAATAATAATAATAATAATAATAATAATAAAATCTTCCTATATCCATTATTTTATATAAAATTGTAATTATTAAAATAACCACATATAAAATTACTTAAAGGATAAAATGATTTAAACGAATAAAATAAAGGGGCAATTACCAATTAGGTCCTGGACTTTTTTTTTAAATTCCAAGTTGTTTACGACTTTTATAGAAATGACCAAATTGGTCCTTACATTTTTCCTAAATGCCAAATCAGTCCCTCTAACTAAGTTCTGTTAATCAACTTTAACTGTGCAAGGGTAAAATTGTACTTTACTTATAAACAAATATCAATGACACGTGCACAATTTTTTTTAACACACGTCTATTTTTATTTATTTTATTTGTGAGTTTTTATTTTTAAATAATTTTTAGATTGACATTGTCTTACTAAAAAAAAAATAATAAATCTTTTTAGATAATTTTAATTAAAAAATGTACAAATGGTGTTTTATTAATAATATTTTTGGATTTTATTATAATTATAATTATAATTATGAATTTAATACACAAATGACAAAACAACTTTGTTTTAATATAACAAATAAGAGGTATTTACGTACTTTAACTAAAATTGTTAAAGTCAAATGTTATATTTAACACCGTTAAATCGTTAGAAGAGTCAATTTGGTCACTCCTAAAAAGTGAGGGATTAATTTGGCAGGTGAGAAAAATGTAAGTACCAATTTAGTCACTTTTGTAAAAGTCCCAAACAACTTGGAATTTTTAAAAAAAGTCCAATATCTAATTGGTAATTGCCCTAAAATAAAAATACTTCCAATCCTCATTTAATATATAGTGAATAATTATAAACTTTAAATCTCAAAACCATTCCATTCAGTTCAATATAATTAATTATCATAAACCCTAATTCTCTCAAATCCATCGTATAACAATGAAATATTGCTTGAAAAATCTCAAAACTAAGTAGATAGAAAATCTGAAATTTAATATATCCAAAGAACAATTACTAAGAAGAAAGTACACCCAACCTAATAATCTTTCAATAACTATAAAAGCAAATAATAATTGTGCTTATACATATATTGAAAAGATTAGGTAAGAACTCATGAGATAAGAAAGTTTTGCTACTTAAGAATTTTTTTTGTATAGCAACAGAGCCGACCATTCTTAATACTGTTAATCACGTAACTCCTTGAACAACAATCTTTCTTTACCACTAATTAGTTACTAATTCATCATACACAAAACTCATGCCTCCTAAAGATCAGAGTATCCAAAAACAATAGAACCAAACAATTTTAACCCTACTTAAAATTAGTTACTATATGGTCATAAATCATCATCCAAGAGTGATTGCAGATTTTAAGCTGCTACAGAAACAATATAAATTATTGACAACTTTCGACACTAGAAGAAACGACAAAACTGAACAGACAATAAAACTGCATTTAAACCGATTACTTTTACCTTTAAATACTTGATTGTACCCCTGAAACAATAATATTAAGCACTAAAATATTTTCATAAAATGGTCAAGCTTCAGTATTAATAGTTTGCTGTCTCGAGTCTGTTATCAGTTTCTAACATATATCAATAAGCCACAAAACAGGATACAAATGATTGATTATGTCTCAACATGTAGGCGATAAGGCGAATGGATCAAAATTAATAGATTCACACAAAGGTAACTTTATGTTCTATCAAGGATGGAAAAGCCTCACTTTTTCCCACCCCCGGAAACATTGAACTTGAAAAATATTACGTCCCCATCTTGGACCACATATGTCTTTCCCTCCTGCCTGTACTTTCCACCGGCCTGTAGATAAAATCCCCACAGTTTAGTTAAACCAACTTAAGATATGAAACAAAGCAAACAATTTTAAGTGCAATGGGGGCCAACAGACCAAATCCCTTTCCCCAGAAGACTAAATCAAGATAAGATTGATTTATGATTCCATCATCATCTTACAAGCAAGCCTTTGTTATATTCTACCCCCTTAATAGTAATACCACTTATTATACTCCATGTTCAAGTTAATTCTTTTAATCTGTACAGCTCTACTGGCAGGCTCCATGCCCTAAAAACTGCAGTGATTGAAGGGCTGATAAGTTCATTGATATGCTACTCTTGTTTATGAGCCTCAAGTCTGTAATTCTGCTCATGTAACAATTTCTTGTTGCATTTTTTTTTCATATACTGTAATTTGTTTTTCCTCACAAACAGTATGGCTTTCAATCAATTGAAAATTCATTTCAGGCGCAATCTGAAGATGGATAAAAAGTGAATTAACTATAAATCTTTGGATTAAAATATGTACCTTAACCGCAGACTCATTACCCAGTTCCTTCAGATCTTCGAATTTCATGACCTAAACATCATCAAAAAGTCTCAAGTCAGGAATCAAGTAAAAAACAATTAGCTTTGTAGGATAAAAATAACTTAGACTCTTAACTCTTGGTTAAAACTTTTTGGTAGTGCTCTAGAAGAAGGAAATTAATATATACTTTAGTTGAGAATAAACAGTAAATTCCACGCAACACCAGGGGGTGAGGTACTGCCAATGTCAATGCTCACAGAAGGCAGGAGGCCTAACAGAGGTGTAATGAAGATAAGATCATGGGAGTGGTGGTAACAGTTTTTCTCAAAGGTCTGAGCTCTGAAGCAATATGAGCAGATAGCAAGGCCAACAGTGTACCACTGTACCAAAGTAGCATTGCTAATGACTCATAGTCAATAATGCACTATACAAAATCAGAAATAAAGAGGGAATAACCTCAGCACAAATGAACCCTCTCTCAAAGTCGGTGTGGATAGTCCCTGCAGCTTGAGGAGCTTTTGTCTGCCGTCTAATTTGCCAGCACTTTACCTGCAAAAAGAAAATTATTAATTTATCGGGGGTACAGTCAAGTGTTTTATCTGGGGTACACTTATCACAAAGGGAATAACAGTACAAGCAAAATACTCATCTTGCAAAAAAAAAATAAAAAAATAAAAAAACAAAAAAATAAAAACAATTGACCACATACACAGAAAAAAAGCCAAGAGGTACAACAATGAACAATGAGAATTACTTTCAGAATTTTACACTATGAAAACCAACTGGTAGGACTTTAAGTTTAGTATTTGGCTAAAAGAGGATGATGGTAGGCAAGTGAGGAGAAGAATAATTTAAGTGCTCATGAAAATTTTCAAGCAGCAACATTGGCAGTTTGGCACCCAACGGAACCACCTTTTTTTATACCCATAAATCTCTCCGAACTTTCTTTACTGAATTGTAAACTATCCCCACTACTTGTATAACCTAGGTAGTCAAGAAAATCGTGGGCATAAGAACCAGATCGAACCAAAAATACATGTTCAGTCGAGTGTTTAACTTTAATACCATTCATAAAAATGAAAACCAAATTAATGTGGTTCAGTTTTGGTTTTGGTAATGGAAAACTGAACCGAAACCAAATAAACAAGCAAAAAATATATTTTATTACTTTTAATTAAATATTTTAATATATATAGTTTTAGAAAGAAAAAAAAAACTTACATTTTTCCAAAATATCACACACACCACATAGACACAGGGCCAATGTTGCAGAAAGCACTAGGCGCTAGGTGGCGGGCGGCGACCTGCCGCCTAGCGCCTAGCCTGCCTAGTTGCTGCCTAGGCGGGCGACCGGAGGCTGGGGAAGAAGAAGAAAGTATGGAGGCTGGAGAAAAGAATAAGAAGAAAATTGTTTAGGGTTTTTTAAATCAACCCCAAAACAATAGAAAAGAATAAGAAGAAAATTGTTTAGGGTTTTTTAAATCAACCCCAAAACAACATTGTTTTGTGGTTGATTTTTTTTTAAAAAAAAAAAAAAAACCTAAACGAAACCCTAGACTATCAGCCTACAACATCTTTTCCAGCCGCCTTCGTCTTCTTCTCCAGCCTCCAAACCTAGTCGGTCAACGGCGACTAGTTGCCGACTTTGACTAAGCGGACTAGTCGGCGACGTGCAGCAGCTGGTTGCCTAACGACTAGGCGGCGACTAGTCGGCCCTAGTCACTGACTTTTGCAACACTGCCTAGGGCCAGCCCTGACTTTTTAGAGGCCTAGGCAAAAATCTTAAATAGGTCCCTTGTTCAAATTCATTAAATATAAAATGATATAAGATAAATACATTTGTTATATAAACAAACAAATTTGTCATAACTCAAAACCAAAATTTGACTATAATTAATGAATAAGTGGCGACGAGCTTAAACGATCAGTGTCAACAAGCTTACACACCAATCAGGAGACAATGTTTGCAACCTACAAATCTGGAGACCAAAAACCTCAATTGAATAAAGTTTTAACTCAAGTCAGGCCATTGAGTTATAACTTATACCAACAAAAAAAATTCTGTCCATAAATCTATGCATGTTAATTTTTTTAAGAAAAAAAAAACATTTTGTCTGATATGCTATGGTTGCTAATTGGTATAATTAATTAAAATAATCAATTTCTCTTTAAGTAAAAATTTGTTTAGAATAATTAATTTTTAGGATTTAACTGAAATCTAAAAAAATTATTACGAAAATAATAATGTGTTATGTGCCACAACTACTACATATAATGCCATATTAATATATTATAACAAATCAAATTCAAGAATATTTTCATTAAAAATCAGTTTCTGCAAACTTTTTTGTTACTAAATTTAATCTTTTAGAATATAAGCAGTTATAGTAAAAAAAGATATAAGGAATGTTGTCTGAAACCTAAAAAGTAAGAATGTGCCTTTTTTTTATAATTTTTTATTTTTTATTTTGTGTTTTTTAAGTAATTGAACCTATGTTTTTAAAAAGAATAACAAGAATGAACGTTGGGCCTATTGACTGCAAGATAAGTGAAGATAAAACAAAAAGTCTCTGTTTGTGGAATGCAATTTTCATCGGGTCTTTTTAAAAAAAAAAATATTCCGACTCTTTTATCTAATAACTAATAACAACTGATTTTGGGTCCCTTAAAAAAATGGGCCCTAGGCGTGCACCCCTCGTGCGAACGTTGGCCCTGGGCTAGTGCAATGAAAATTTTAAGGGGCCCAAAATAGAGGGGTCAGGATAATGTTTTTTAAAAAGAAAAGGCAGGCTCAACCACTTCAAAAACACAAAATAATAAAAATAATAAAAACATGTCTATTCTTACTTTTTAGGTTTCAGACAACATTCTAAAAAATTCTTACATTCTTTTTTTTATTATTAGAGCTGCTTACATTCTAAAAGATTAAATTTAGTAACAAATTTTTTTTACAGAAATTGATTTTTAATGGGTTTATCAAGTTGACATATTTATCGACATGCGAATTGCAATTCTTTTGTTTTAGGTTTTTTATTTTTTGGATTATAAGTTATAACTATGGGAATATTACTTGCAGAATTAAAAAAAACATGTTTCATGGACCCAAAAGCCCAAATCAGTAGGCCTATATGGTCCATAAAGTTAAAAGGATATGTAAGAAATTCACTAAACCCATAAAGGCCAACAAGACCCACAACCATATTAAACAGAACCAAATCAATCATGTTGGGTTCAGCATGTTAATACAGTTGAACCCGGTTTGAAAAAATGAAAACCGAATATTTTGGAGTTCAAAATGGTTTTGCCCAAAACCGATCCGAAATGAACCATGCCTACCCCTAAATCCTAGGTAGGTTATCTTAAAGAGATTTGAACTCATGACCTCTTGATTGAACCAAAGGTATTTTACCATTTAACTCTTCCTCTAGTGTAAAGGAAACTACCAGGCTTGAAACAAATAATTCAAACCTTTTGAGCAAGCCAACCCTTTTAAATGGGTCTGTTTTAAATTATGTAATACAATTCCTCTAATGGCCCCCCTTCTAAAAAGAAGTTGAAGTAAAGGGTTTAGAATTAAGAAGCAATATATGTAATGTCAATTTATATATAAATGTTACTGATAGTTACAACTTAGAACTTACTAATTATATTTGATCATATTAGCTTGAAGAGGTCAGACTCAAGAACCACAAAAAAACTTCCTACAAAATTGAATGCTTCAAGATATACTGAACATATACATGCACAAAAGATTATAATCTAATGATATGGTGATTCTATATAATCTTATGATGGCACACACAAGGATGTATCCACTCAGAGAATAAAATAAATCAATGTTATTTTCAGTCCAACTGAACAAATGAACTAAGCAAACCAAAACCATTTTGGCCATTAAAATCAAATGCAGAGCATTAAATATTTAAAGAATCAGATGCCCGTACTATCGCATTAAACATTAATTCCCTTAGGACCTACCACAACTACAATTGATCCACACTGGAAATGAAAGTATGTTGTGCAGCCAAGCTACATTGACCCAACCAGAATCTTATCGATCAAAGAGACAAATATTCCTGATCACACAAACAATCATGATTTGCAATTATATCTGCTTAAACTAATTGCCAACCTTAGCAGGCACTGCTGTTTCTCAAACAACTTACGACACCCTCTCATGGACATTATGGATAACACAAGTCAATTAACTAGAAGTCAATTCTCCTAAAATTTACAAATAATTGGCAATATGAAAGCATAGTAAGAAGCAGTAAACAGAAGATAACACTAGCATGCATAAATAAGCTCTCAAACAACTATAACTTCCAGACAATGGTTCTACAACACTTGCTCCTAAATAACAATGAAAGTATTGACAATGGACAACCATAACATGTAATATTATATATTACCTCATCAGGTCCTGCAGTGAAAAAGTATATGAGATTAATTGCCGAGAAACCAGTCTTGATTATCTTTGGAAGGGCACTGTTGCAAAGATAATTCCAGTCAACTTGATTGTATATATTTACAATTGCATACGTCTAGATACTTTTCACCACTACATTCTCTTATCTCTAATGATCTTGAGAAGCATAATTTGAAAAATTCACAAAGAAAACCCTTCTTGAAAGAATTATAATGATAGTCTCTCAAGTCTGAACCAATAAAGAAGTTCAGGAGAGACGGCAGTTTATGTAAAATTTAGAAAACGTATTAATTAATCAATTAATTTGCAGCAGGTTCACGACACTAAACACTGTCAATCTACTGTAATGCCTCTGAACTTCCTATTTCTTCTGTATTTCTAATTCCAATTCATTCAATGCTGTATAAAATTTTGGAAAATACTTTCATTTCATATAGCACTTTCATTTTACACAAACTATTGGAATACTTCATTCTTCAAAGAAAACATTCACATCAAATCAGCAGCTACCAAATCTAATAGGTAAGAAATTATGGAGTTTGAACGAACTAACCTCTGTATCTTGTTCTCCTCACAATACTTGGCCACTTCATCTGGTGGCATATCAGCAAGATTTCTCTCAAACGAACAGCTAAAAGGAATAATTGGTTCGGCCCCATGTTCCTGAACCCTAAAAGAGGATAACCAGTTCTCATTCTTCTTGAGAAAAACCATATATACACAATGTACAGATGCATGTTAGTGAAAGATCATGTAAGGAAATACGGACATACCAAGCGTGAATCTTCGGCAAGAACTTGTTCTTTTTTCTTTGGTAATCTTTCTCATTCATGTTAACCTGAGGATGGAAAAAAGATGTGATTATTATAAAAATCCTACATTACATAAGGGGAAATTTCACTAAAGTCCCTATTTTATTTTTTGCAAGAGGTCAGCTTTTTAAACATGTCATATAATCATATTAGCAAATGTAGTCCCCAGTTTTTTTTTTTTTCTTATTTAAAAAAAAAACCAATTTAATCCCTTTGACCAAATTAATAACAGTCAACTGTGACTGTGTAAAAGTACAACTTTGCCCTTGCCAATATATAATACAAATAGAGCATTATGTCTTACCTGAGCTTCGAAATTGGAACATGGATAGAAGAGTGAACATGCATGCGCGTGCACACACACATGTAAGAAACAGTGAGAAAGTGAACACACAACACTGAAAAGATAAGGCTGTATTTACCATTCCTAAGCTTCAATAGAGTAATAGACACAAGAACTCTACGGAAATTTTTCGTAACAAAGTACCCTTCTATTGTGATTAGATGGCAAACTCAACCATTAGCTCAGTTATTGGTCAGAAGGTAAGACATGAAGGGTTTCTACTTATACATGAGCATATACATCCAGAACAGCTTGCTAGATATGATATTATTGGCGAGTAAAATTGGTTAAATATATGAAGAAAAAAAAAATGGAACCAGCACAGCTTGCTTAATACATCCAGAAGAGACTTTATCATAGTATAAGGAGAATAAAAAGGGTTTACCAAGTAAACAACAGGCTTGGCAGTGAGCAATTGAAACGTGTTCAGTATCTCAATATCAGCAGCTTTCCAGTCCCCTAGTCGGACGTCTTTTTCTTCCTCTAGCCATGCCTTGATCTGTGGATACCAAACACCGGTTTATTTGGATGTTAAAACATGTTAAAATTCTTAGCTTATTAATTATACATGAACTAATTAACAGGATATAAAGGCACACAGCACGCTTGGTCACTGTCTTTCAAAAACAAGAGCAGCCAGAAACAGTCAAGAGTAGCAAGGGTGGCACAATGAATGCAGGTGCACAGCGACAACAAATCCATGCTTTTAACTGCATGCTGAAAGCCACTGGGTGCTAGCTTACTCCATGTCTGCAATTCCATTCTTCAATAGGGTATTTCATAGTCTAAAGATAACACATCCAGATATTATTCAAATTTCAAACTCTAACTAGGCCAGTTAATTATTTTTTCTTCTCCATCCAAGTACAAATTCTTCATGTATCATATGGAGTAAGCAAAATTTTGAAATGGTTATTGGCATGTATCATATCAGTAATGAAATGATCAGAATGTAATTTATTACATGGAAGTTGCAAATTTGCAACATAGCCAACAGAGTGATGCCTCTTATCAGAATAAACTTAACTGATTACACTTTAAGCATTGATGTTAACAAGGTAGACAAAGGATCGTGCTGTCTTAGAAACCCTATTCGTCTCCTCGTTCTGTCATTACTTTTTTATTTTTTATTTTTTATTTTGTCTTCTTGATTCCCAAAAATCTACCAACCTTTCTTTGTTCACCAAAATCTAAACTAAGAACAATTGCTGGACCCTACAACCTTAGTAGTTAGAAACTCATGGGTACTAGATATCACAGGTAGGTGGCCTGCTTAGAACCTGTGATCTCTTGGTTGAGAGGTCTTTTAGCACTCAACCCACCTCAAGCTCAAGTCAAGGAAGTTCCAATCTACATGATTGTAAGCCTTCTAAAAATCAACTTTAATAGTTCTTTTTACACTCGTTCACAATTTTATTAGCCACCAAAACTGTATAAAATTTCCCACCTTTAACAAAATCTAAGTGGAAAGATGAAATAATGTCTTCACAATCTTCCAACCATATGAATTGCTCTTTAGCTATGATTTTATAGAGACTATACACAAGGCCAATATAAGCCTACAATCTCCAATGTGCCAATGTTCAATAGTCTATTGTCTTTTGTATTGAGCAAATGAAAGCTGCATTTGAATCACACTTCTACCTAAGAATTACAACCCTGCACCCACCATATTGAAGTGGTTTATAACATAGTGTTGGCTTTGACCGGATCAAAATGTATAACTGATTTGAAAACATACTCAACACATAATGCATCTATGCTTCAGGTGCATTTCTAATGGAGATATTGGCATAATGCATACTACTTAATAGAAGATCTCAAACACAATACTAAGCAGACTTCAACCAAACAAATCAAGAATTTAATAAGCATAACACCAGGCACCATCGGTAGAAAAAGATCATTTGTACATTTGCTGCATCAGTGAAAAGATCTTATAAGGAAATTTTATTTCACAAGTTATGATCAGATTATCAATGGTAAGGACTAAAAGAGAACACAGGAAAACTAGCCCTCTGTAGTATAGCAAATATACTAGTTACTCAGAGAGAATAAAACTGTAAAACACATATGCAAAAAACCTAGAACATTCAAGTCAATCAAAATTATTATTGCATTGTGTGACACGCAAACCTTTTGACACAACTCAAGCTCTATTTTCAACTGCTTGTCATTGCTCCGCTTCATGGATTTTTCAACATCTTCTATTCTCCTTTCCATGAATTCAATATCCTACAAGTCACATTAAACGTAACAAGTTTCTGAATATCTATTCAATGCATAAATTGTAAGACCAGAATAAGACAAGAAAAAAAAGTGAATAAATGTGAAATAAACAAAAGAAATTCTGGCGAAGCAACCTAGCATGCTTAAAAAAAATTCATAAACAATCAAAAAGTGGGCATGCTGATCTTAGCAGTGGTATAAGTTGTAACGGACAAATGAACCAAAGTTAACAATTAATTAATTTATCCTTAATTGCAAAGCACAACACGAGAACTCAAAAGACAGGAGATAACAGTGATATAAATTGTAGTAGCACTCAAAAGGCAAAAAGCAACTATAAGACTTAAGACACTGGAAGATAGTCATGGCATTAAATGTTTCAGTATGCAATCACACAACCCGGTAGACATAATGATCCAAATTTTCAACCTCAAAAAATTCTGACTCCTTAGTGGTTTTGACGATTTTGTCTATTATAAGCTTCTAACATATTATATTATGGCTTTGATAAAAGATTTCTTAAAACAATTGCCATCATGCCTTATAATATATTTTATTTTTAAAAAAAATGATCTTTTGAGTACTAAAATATTAGCATGCAAAAATTGACATGAGAATCACTTGTATGCTTCATATCATACTCTTAACATTTAAAATGAAAAACAGAATTGGTGGCAAGAAGATAGAATTTGGATCTGAACAATGAATCAACAAACTAATATACTAGTGCAGCTAGTATAGTCATAATGGTAGGTGATCTATTTCCAGCACTAACGTTGAACACCAGGATATAAATACATTTGCCCAAAGGTGAGGAGATACTCATCAGACAAATTTAACTAACTCAATCACAGAATTATAAAGTATAATGTCCTAATCTTGCTGTTTAAAAATAAAAATAAAAAATAAAAAAGAAAAAAAAAAGAAAAATTATAAACACATTACTAGAATAATCACTATTGGCTTTTCTTCTACTGTAGTTTCTTTCTACCTCGAACCAGACAGATATTTATGATCATATTGCAACGCAATCAAGTATCCACCAACTACACAACCCAAAGGAATAAAGATTTGTCAGCATGAATTTAGCCACACCCATACCTTTAGCCGTAATTCTGCACTAATAACCTCTAAATCCCTCACAGGATCAATAGAATCATCAACGTGGATAATATCAGGATCTTCAAATGCACCTAAAAATTGTAACTTAATGATTAAAAGAGTGAATTTAACTGTAATAACAATTATGAGAAAAAGAAAAAATAAGCAGATAATGCATCTTTACTTAACTACTACGACACATACGAGTTGTACAACAACAAACCTAGAAGATTTTTGTATGGAAATATTTATTGGCTCCTTAGAACAAAAAATTGACAAACATTATCTAGATATACATAGTTTTCCTTCCTTTGAACCTCCCAATGGTTTATGAAAATATGAACAAATGCTACTATCGTCCCAATTAGTAATTAAATAACACCTGATGACACCAAAAACTGGTGAGCAATCTGACTAATAGTTTGTAACTGCTTCAAGAATGCATGGATTGGTAGCAGAAAACAACGCTAATAGTGCACATACAAAAATAACATACTTTAAAAATATAACAGGATAGACTATTATATTGAGCAAGGCAGAAAAAACACCAGGAATTGAGTCATGACTTATGAGATTAGTGTCATAGTCGGTCACACATATTGTGATTGATCACAAATGTACAACTAATTAAGTAAAGTGAGTGGTGACATGAAGTATTGACATCTTACGTAAAACATGGAAAATGCCATCTACTGCACGGATGTGAGATAAGAAATTGTTGCCCAACCCTTGTCCTTCATGAGCACCTTTAACTAATCCAGCTATATCATGGATCTCCAAGAAAGCTGAGACCTGAGAATTGAAAAGGTGAAAATTATAAATATGTTATACAAATAACAAGTATCTAACAGCAACAACTAGTTACACATAGTACAGGTTTACCCGAAACATCACAATTCGCTCTTATAACTTATAAATTGTAGGTTATTAATAAAATTTAAGTAAAAATAATAATAATAATAATAATAATCCAATTGAATTCAAACTTGGTGATTGATGTATATAGATTGTAGAATCATAAGGTTGTGTGTATACCTCACTCTTGGGCTTGTAGAGTTGGAGAAGCCACTCAAATCGCTCATCGGGGATATTAACGCGGGCTTCATTAGGCTCGATAGTGCAAAAAGGGAAGTTCTCGGCAGGTATCGACAACTTGGTGAGCGTGTTGAAAAGTGTAGATTTTCCGACATTTGGCAATCCGACCTGAAAAACCACCATAGCAATCAGTCAAATTCCTTTAATTCGATAACATAAGTTCATGACCCGTACGACCATTTCAGTTTAACAAAGAAAAAAGTAGAGAATTGTAAGTGACAAGTAAAACGAAGAAATACAATGCCAATCTTGAGGTGAGAAGAGAATCGGCCAAGAATGGGCTTCTCGACTGGTGCTTCTTTGGATTTCGCAGCTTTTGGAGGCATTTTGTTTTTCTTCTACTTGAGAGAGTGAGTTGTTTCTAGGGTTTTGCAAGGAAGAGAAAGTAGAAAAGGATATCAATAGATGGCTGCCTACGCGCGTGTCAAAGCTCACAGTGTCCACAACACCTCAGAAAATGATGGCGTCGGATCTTATAACCCAGATCCGAGGCCCAGAATGGATTGTACACTATCTTTGAACAAACCGTCCGGGCGTCCAAAGTCTCTTATGAAAAACTGCCCTTAAAGATCATGAATTCATACTCTAAACGCTCGTTTGGCACACCGTATTGGGTTGTACTGAATTGGATTAAATTAGATTGTATTGTATTATTTTTATACAAGACTGTATTTGATGATATTTTGTATTATATTGCATTAATTAATAAAACTTTTCTACTCTGTATTAGCTAATACGACATCTACCGTATTAGACCAATTAAAATGTATTAGCTAATACAATATAGTGAACAGTGCAAAACAAACCAAACGTTGTATTGTATTATTTTAATATATTTTAAACTCCTAATACAGTACAGTACGGCGCACCAAACGAGCCCTAAAAGTACAGTACGGACTTCAAAATAAAGTATCACATACTCTCACTGTATCCTAGATTGTTGTATTGGATAAATGTTTTTAGAGTTTTTATCTTTGAAATTGTTACATCCCACACTAATAGCGAGTGAAGTCCATGACTTGTATATGAACAAACTTGAGAATAAACAATTGCTAAACTAATTACAGATTATAGAGAAAATAAGAGAAAAACTCTTTGTGATTTTTTATTGATTTTTCATCATAACAGAGTACACACTTATATATTGGCTATAACACCACATTGATAATCAAGAGAATACATCATAATGAATCATCATCATCGTCATTGATTCCATCACGAAAAGCTCTGTTTAAGCTCATAACAAACTCTAACTTTTGGTAACCGAATGTGCTGACCTATCAAGTGCTGAGTCATCACATTCAGTTATAAGAAGGAGCTGGAATGTCTTGATAAACACCTTTTATTGATGATGCTGACCATTGATCAAAAGGTTCTTTGATGATCAAGATTTACCATAATCCTTCACACTTCCACTCAAAATGTGTTGATGTAAATTAGCCAGTTTGAATTTGGTTCTTGAATATTGATCATTGTTGTCAGCATTATCACTCCCCCTCAAGCGATATTGCTCTCTTTCAGTTGTAAGCTTGGAAGATAGAAGCTGAAAACAAGAGATGGACAATGGTTTGGTGAATTTATCAGCAGTTTGGACTTCAGTTGGAATGTATCGAATCTTAAGTTTCTGAGCAGCTAATAAGTCACGAAGGAAATGAAGATCAATTTCTATATGTTTAGTGCAAGAGTGGAACATTGGATTGTGAGCTAGTTGCTTATCACTGTGATTATCACACCATAGTATTGGTGTATGATCGCACTCCAAATGTTCACATTTAACGCTCCCTATTCCTATCTTTTGTGTTAGTTTCCAAGCACTTTTGTGTATATAATATGTGTTTTAGTTATGTGTAGGTAAATATTCCTCAGAGTGGGTGTTTAAACCTAAATGGAAGAAAACAGGGAAATTCAGGGGCAAATATGTCATTGTGGAGAATCAGGGGTCAAAGTGCAATATTCCGAAAAATATTGAATATTCTGTGAATAAGGGAGAGCTCAGGGGTGCATATTGTAATTATCCGTTCAAAGCACAGCATCAGTGCCACGTTAGCAGAGAAACGGCGTCGTTTTGGCATTGCGCACGACAGCATGACGCAAGCGTGACGTCAGGTCGTCTTCAAGCTTGTGTCGAGTCACCTTGACCCGTGACGACCCGACCCGACCCGACCCGATCCGAGTTCGACCTGGTTCAGACCTAACGATAACCAGGCCCTTTTCAGCCCATTTTGACGGTTTTTTCGACCGTTCTCCGCCTAGATCGGCAACCGGTCTCCTTCCGGTCACAATAGACCCACTTTGAGCCTCCCATGCGAAGGTTTCACTCTCCACCAAATCCTTCAAACTCTATGGCCATTCAAGCTCGCAAGCTTGGTTCAGCGGCTTCTTTCCAGCGAACCAGCACGTCCAAACCGGTGGATTCTTCGCGGTTTCATGCAGCGAGAAGAAACCAGCAGTCTAGAAGGTCCAAACTCGCGGCCAACTTCCATTTTTCCACCACGAGTTTGTGCGGCGAGAACAAACCCGCGAGGCAGGGTGTCTGAACCCGCGAAGCTGGCCGACTTATGAGGATTTTGAGATATTTTAGGATATTTTGATCCCCATTCTTGCCTTACACACTTCCACACTATATATACATCACTTTGCTTCTCTTTCTAAGTGTGCACCGCCCCACTTTGCTCCAAGAAACCCATTTTCTTGGATTGAACATAACAAAAGAGAGAGAGCAACTCCAAGCCTTCCATGGGGGATTTTTCCTCCATGGAAAGACTTCCATGGAGAGTAGATATGCAGAGATAGGAGAGGCTTGTGTGTCAAAACCGAGCCATAAGAGTTTCATAGCAAGGAAGAGCTATTGGAGGCTTGTCTTCAAGGGTTATTTCTTCACTTTGCTCATCTCTTGTATTTCTATTGATGTATAACCCATTTGGGAGTAATTGTAACCTACACTTATGTTAATATATGTATGTATTGTTCTTGTGCTTTGATTTGGTATTGATTCATTCCTTAGTTGTATAGTGATTAAGCTCTTTTCGTGATATTCATATGTATGGATGATTATGTGTTGATATGTATGTATGGATGGATGAGATTAGGAGTAGATTAACTAAATGATTAGGAGTAGTTGTAATCAAATATCTCATTTGTTTATGTATGTTGATGTATGATTTACTATGTATGTGTTTAGAGTGATTAGAGTGATTAAGAGTTGAGATTGTGCTTGGATTTCCATTCCAGGCATAATCTTGGCTATTAGCTATATGGAATGGAAATAGCTTGTGTGTGCATAATTGTGCCACTTTAGCTTTGGTTCATATGTTTTTGTGCTTAATGGATCTAAACCCTAGACATAATCACTTTTCCGATTGGAGAGTGATGATATGATTTTGGGAATTCCCTAATCAAGAGAACGAACCCTTTACTGAATTAATTGGATTCACATGATAAACAATCCACATAAATTGCATAGTGTGTTTATATATCTTGCTTATCTCTAAGCCACCTTTATTTTCGTAGTTAGGGTGTCTTGCCTCTAGGAGTAGATTAACTTAATTATGAGTAGATTAATTAGATAGCCAAGACACCCGGCTACATTTCTACCTTAGTTAATTAGTTTACATTTCCACACACACACACATTCCATTTACATGCTTTAATAAACACTAGAACTAGATACAGTTAACGGATCCATCTCCCTATGGAACGAGACCCTTGCTTACATGCTATACTAGTCCTTTGACTCGTGCATTTGCGAGGTGATTAGAATAGAAATATCTTTTCTACCGGTACAACGACGCCCGGTCAGTGTACCAACCAAAACAATTTGAATCTCCTTGAACAGAGATTGAAACCAAAGTATATTATTGGCTGCATAAGCTAAAGACTCGTATTCCGCTTCCGTGCTAGACCTCGTCACTACACTCTATTTCTTTGAAAACCAATTCACAAGATTCCTATCTAAGTAAAGACAATATCCACTCATAGATTTCATGTCATCTATATTGCCAACCCAATCAGCATCGGCAAAGCATTCCAATGATAACTCTTTAGCTGGTTTAAAAAGAAGGCCATACATAATGGTGCATTTGATATAACGAAGCACCCTTTTAACAGCTAACCAGTGCATTTTAGATGGAGATGCCAAAATTTGGCTCAGCTTATTCACAACAAAAGCAATCTCAAGTCTAGTAAGAGTGAGATATTGAAGAGGTCCAATAGTGCTCTTATAACAGGTAGAATATGAAAAAGGTTCACCATCTTGAGAAGATAAATTGCAATCAGGAGCAAAAGGAGTTGAGCATGGTTTTGAAGCCAACATATTCATTTTAGCTAGAAGATCACAAGCATACTTTGTTTGTGACAAAATGAGACCACCAAGACTCTTTGAGCTTCAAAATCAAGAAAATATCGGAGAAAGCCAAGAGACTTTAGAGCAAAACAAAGATTCAAATCTTTGATAACCTTAGAAATGAGATCATTATCATTCCCAGTCAACAAAATATCACCCACATACACCAATAGCAGCAAAAAAGATGTAGAAGTCCTATAGAAAAACAATGAACTGTCTAATTGCAAATTTTTAAACCCCAAATTGATCAAGGCTAGTTAAAGCCTGACATACCAAGCTCTTGGAGCCCGTTTAAGGTCATACAAAGATTTGTGAAGTTTGCACACAAAAGAATGATGGGAAGAGCTGATAAATCCTTCCGGTTGGGACATGAAGACTAACTCTTGAAGCTCACCTTTGAGAAAGGCGTTGTTCACATCAATCTGTTGAACATCCCAGTTGTAAGTAACTGTCAAACTCAATACAACATGTATGGTTGAACTCTTGACCACTGGACTGAAAGTTTCAAAAAAATAAACCCAGGTGTTTGTGTAAAACCCTTTGCCACCAGCCTTGCTTTGTACCTTTCAATAGAACTATCTGATTTGTATTTAACTTTGAAAATCTAATTACTCCCCACAACAATCATGTCATTTGAACGAGGTACAAAACTCAAAGTGTTTGTTCTCTATAAAGCATCAAACTCACTCTACATAGCAGCCCTCCGAGCAAAGCTATCCAAGGCCTCTTTTATAGAGGTGGAATAAAAATATATAAATAATTACAATTTAATCAAAATTCATCCTATACCAGAAAAAACAAAATTAATAATAATAATTTTTCTTTAAAAAAAGATTTTATAATAATAAATAAATAAATTAGATTAAACACCACCACTTATCATCATCTTCCACATCATTTTCAACACCCAGACCCTAACTTAATAAAAAACTCACACCCAACCCTAGCCACCACCACTCAAACACCAAATCCTTTCTCTTTCTTCCCATCTCTTTTCTCCCACTTCTTTAAAAAAATACAATTTTTTTTTTTTAAGAAAATAAGATCTGGAGAAAATGAGATCCGGAAAGTTTGAGTCACCTATTTGCCACCAACTAACATTCACCGTCGCGAGTCACTTATCACCGCTGACCTAGAAAGCATCACCGTTCATCGATCACCAAACCTCGACCATCAACGTTGCCGATCTATTCACCAAAAACCACCAACAAAGCACAGGAAAAATCATTTTTGCTGCCTCGATTTATTGCGATCCACGGTGATTCAAGTCGTGTTGTTGACACCGTTGTGTTCGTCCGAGTCTGTCCTATCTGAATGACTACTCATCATCACAGATCTAGTCGTGATGGTGATCCCACGAATCGCACACGACGTGAACTAGTGTTGTTGCGTTTTTTTTTTTGTTTTTTTTTTTGTTTCTGTTCTTGGTTTGGGTTTTTGTTTGAGTGTGACTGATTGACGTTTTGTTTGTTTTTTCAATTCTGATTTGAATTAGGTTGAGAGCAAAAAAAAATGTTGAATCTGGTGGTGTTCTAAACCTAGGTTCTAGGTTTGGTGATGATGGATCTAGTAGAGACCATGGATCTCCACCAAATCTACACATTTTTTTTTATAAAAAAAAAAACACTTTTTGTTTTAAAATTCTTTTTTATTTTTAATTTCTATTTTTAAAATTAAATAAAATTTAAAAGAGATATCTCCACCGTCCATCTCAAAGATGGACGGTGGAGATCCATCTTTTTTTTTTCAATTATGTTTTTTTTTTCTTTTTCTTTTTTAAATATATTTATTATTTAATGAATATTTTAAGGGTTAAATTGTCATTTTCATATTATATTGAAGGATAAAACGATTATTTAATGTGAGAATTGACGGTCAAACCTTTATTCTAACAAAAAAGGTAACATAAGGGGTAGGATGACCAATATTTAAGGTTTTAGGGGGTTGACTGGCCATTATTGAAACTAGAAGGACCAGTCTTTCTAATATGGCAAACCTCAGGGGAGACTGATAATTTCCCTTTATTTAATGCTAAAAGTTCCCTAGACATAACTAAAATAGGAACACCAGAGGAAGAGCTAAAACTGATAGATTTCACTTGCAACATGGAAGAATAAGAGAATTCTAACTCATTGAACACCACATCTCTCGAGACATAGACCTTACCATTAGAATTTAAACATTTATATCCTTTAGTGAAGTCACAATACCTAACCACGAGTTGTGGTGTGGTGTGGTTGGTCACCACACCCCCAGTGAGGGGAATGGTTCGGGCACTGCACGAGTTCGAACCCCACTAGAAGCACCTCGTGGCCAGGCTTTACTGACCTCTCGACCGAAGCGAGGATTAGTCCCACTCGTTAACAATCGGTTGCCGATCGGAGTGAGGGATACCTCGTGGTCTAACCCAAAAAAAAAATCACAATACCCTCGTGGTCTAACTATTTGTGTGTTGTATGGTCTGTTGTGAGAGATATAAGTGCAACCAAAACTTTTTAGTGCAAGATAATATGGTAATTAATGGAACAAACATGTGTAAGGTGCAACATTGTTAAGAACCGACGATGGAAGTTTATTAATGAAATAAGTAGCAGTGTGAAAGGATTCCTAACAAAAAAGACAACAAAATATCAACTTGAGCAAGAAGAGACAAGCCAATTTCGATTATGTTTCTATGTTTACGCTAAACAATGCCATTTTGCTGATGTGTGTGTGAGGATATGATTTGCTGTGACCAATGTCATGTTCATTTAGATAAGATGAGAAAGGGATAAATTCTCCCCCATTATCACTCTGAAAGCATTTGATCTTAGTAGAAAACTGATGTTCTACAAACTTGTGGAAAGATACAAAAATATATTTAACTTGAGACTTGAGAAATAAAGGATAGATCCAACAATATTTGGAGTAAGCATCAATGAAGCTTACATAATACCTATATCCTTATGTAGATGGAAGAGGTGAATGACCCCAAACATCAGTACATATTAGCTCTAAAGGTATAGTATATTTGTGCTTAGAGAGAGAATAAGGAAGTTGATGAGCTTTTCCTTATTTACAAGCATCACATAAATTAAGCAATTGAAAATCAGACACCTTCATATTCAAAGTTATCAATATAGTAGACAACACATTAGAACATGGATGGCCAACATGTTGTGCCAAGTTTTTACAAATTGTTGCTTTCGAATAGAAAACAAGCTTGAAGTGAGAGCAAACGAATTACACTCAGGAGTTCTTACATTCTTGACAACAACTTGCACATTAAAAGACAAAACTAAAAGAATAGACTTGGACTTGATTAAATCACTTCTGGACGACAAACTTCTATCAACATTAATTTGTTACAATCCATCTTTAAGAACCCTTTTGAGCAATATACTATTTGTTTCCTTATTTGAAAGTACACAAACGAAGTTAAATTGCTTAAAGCATACCTAGAGGGGGGGGGGGGGGGGGGGGGGGTGAATAGGTTTTTACACCTTTTTCAATCCCTTGAACAAACTTTCGTTTGTCCCTCAAGGTAGCCTTACACACACCACAATAAGTCAAGGAAGACATACATAGACAATATGATAATACAATCATAAGATCAAAGTCTAAGTATATCAACTAGTTATGTGAGGTAAAAGAGCAAATAAACATAACAACAAAATAAGCTTGTATTTCATAAGATGTTCAATGTGTTACAAGAGTGATCAAAATGTCACTATACAAAAATTACAATATATAAAAGAATCAAAGATACAAAATATGATCAATAGAAAGAATTCACTAATCACACTATACAAAGTCTTGCTTCACAATACATCACATGTGAATATTATGAATCAAGATAATAAAATATACAATTAAAACATAAGAGAAAGAGATAGGAAGAATTAACACAAGAGGTTTTTTAACATGATAAAACCTCCAAGGAGGAAACATCCATGGGTTGAACTACAACAATTGAGTACTATATTATTGGAAAGTAAACATAGAACATTCACAAAGTGACCAATCTTTAGCTCACCCAACCTAGTGAAGTCTAAGCCTACCCAACCCTATTGGAAAGTGTGAAATCCCTCAATGATGCGAAACCACCATATATTGGACACCACACACAACCAACATCGATGGTAGATTAGAAATTCCTCAAGAGTGCATACATATCCCGTGTACCCCGCTCTATCGGAGTCTATGTCTAACCATACACCTAGGCCTACCAATACAATAGTCAACTCCCTATCCAAGGCACTCTTGCCTCTAGGGAGTCTCCCATGCATGACTATCCGAGTCCTCCCGACTCTAGCCATGACTCCTTGCTTACCTATCCGAGTCATCCCGACTCTAGGCAAGACTTCTTGCTTGGCTATCCGAGTCACCCCGACTCTAACCAAGACTTCATGCCTTTTACAAGGACTTCCTAGTGTGATCATGTGAATGCAAATGATGCAAACAATCAATACAACATAGAACATGTGATCAATACATTCTATGGCACAAATAGACCTAAACATGTGATATCACAAGTAATCAAGTCTAGATGCAAAATACGAGAATAGAAACCTAAGCATGTGAAACACCTAACACATATACTCAAAGTCTCATTCACATATACAACACTTGAATCACAAAAATGTTCATGAAGTACAAATTCAAGATGCTATAAATATACAATTAAATGCTAGATATATGAGATTAAAATCAATCAATATACTAGTCAAAAATATAGAGCAAGGATTTGAGATTTACATCAATCAAAACCTATATTCTCTAAATCACAAACAAATACACAAATCCTAGATTTTATCAATCAAAGGATCAAATCAAATCTCAAGGTCATTTATCACAAAATTAATTCAATTAAGTTCCAAACAACCTAAGATGCCATTCTAATCACAATACAACTCACAAACATATGTAAAACCTAGAATTATAGAATCTAGTCAACATTAGTCCACAAATTGACTTTCAATTAGAATGATAATCAAGCTATCTTTCTCAATAGCTTTTACCAAACATAAACATAGATATAGAAGAAGAAACCCCAAGCAAATGGAAGGTCAAAAAGAAAGAGATCCCAAAGTTGAGACCATTACCTCGGATTCTGCAGCTGGTTCGAAAATCAGTGTTCAACCACTAGAAATCACGATCAAACAGACACCAAACCACTTGGAGATGTTAGAGGACTCAAATATGAACACTCTCCAACTTGAATCACTCAAATCCGACTCCGGATGAGGAAGATATGGTGTTTTGAAAATCTGAAAACTGGAGAGAATTTGCTTACGGGAATTCTGAAATTTTTCTTCTTAATTTTTCAAATGAAGAGAGAGAGGGAAGAAATAGGAGGAGAGAGAAGGACCACATCAGCCAATCAAGTGAGGCCACATCACCCCCTGGCCATGGGGGGCGCGTGGCCCACACGGGAGCAGAGGCTCCTCCAGGACGTGGGGCCCACGGCCTCACCAACGGCTAGCCCAAGTGGCCTCACGGCCTGGGCTGTCCTCTCACGCGCTCCCTCGGTTCTTTAGCCCGTATCTTGGGCGTCCGAACTCCGATTTTGAATCCATTTTTGGATTACGAACTGTGACTCTCTCACGCACGACGATGACTACACAACTTTGAAAAACGGTTGAGAAATAATCTCGGAAATCATCGATGAAGTCAACTCAACAAATGAGAACGAAAAGTAGCGTAGCTACATCGTTTGGACTCGAAACTACATGAATGAGTAACCGAAATGACCGGAACTCAATAAGGAATCATAATAGAGCATGTTCAAGTCCAATTATAAAAATACGAAAACATACAAACACAAAGACACACACATATGTTAGTTTCCGGACATAGTCCTAGAAAATGCAAAACACAAAGTTTATCAACTTAATATGAATGCATGAGCATATTTTGCCAAGTGTGTGAAAGTGATATGTAAATGAAATTAAATCATGAAGGAACACACAAGAATGATATGTGTGTGTGTGTGCCTAGCCTTGTAAGAGATAAGAGGTCCTTTAATACCTTTGTCGACCAATAATGCCCGAATCTCTCAAAAGCCGGCTTCTTGAATGAATTGTGGTTGAGACGTCCTTCGTCTTCAAAATTCTTCAATTACTAACCACTAAACATTACAAGATAAACACGTTTTGATATGGAATTAATGCCAACACTAATTATCAACCTTACATTGTCCTTAACCAAGCAAAATTGAGAGTCAAATTCTACTAAGACATTGTTATCTAGAGTTAATTGAGAAATGATTAATAAATTCTTGGTTATTCCAAGAACAAACAAAATATTGTTGAGTGAAATATTGCATAGAGGATTAGTTTTCGAAATATTGCATAGAGCCGGTATGAGAGATAGGGAGTGTTTGACCATTACCAACTGCCAATCGTTCATTACCTCTATATTCTGAGTTGATATAGAGGTTGTTGAAATCATGAGTTATGTGGTTGGTGGCACCACTGTCAATGTACCAATTTGGATCAACAACTGATGAGAAAGAATCAGTCATAGCATTAAGACTGTTGTTACGGATTTGATAAGAGTTATCATGAGAGTACTCAACTTGTTGAGCAACATTTCCTTGTAGTGATGAAGATTGCCTGATAACATTATCACTATAAGATTGATCAACCTATGATATCAAATGTTGGATGCATGGCCAATCTTACCACACACCTGACATATAGGTCTATAATTATTGGATCTTCCACCTCTGCCTCTAGTATATCAACCTCTGGTTTTTCCACCTTCTCTTGTCTAATTACCTCTCTAATTACCAACTGACTCTCCTCTTTGAGTTTTCATATGAACATTTACAGATGCATTAGAAATCTCAACAGAAGTCTCGAATTGTTCTAGCCTAGATTCGAAGCTCATAAGCAAGAATTGAGCCTCTTGCATAGTTATCTCACCCTTTTCTGTAGTAATGGTAACAACAACAAGGTTAAATTCTTGTCCTACACCTTCAAACATGTATGAAATCAAATCATACTCACCGATGCTTTGACCTACTACTCTCAATGAATCTGCTATCCCTTTCATCTTCACCAAATAATCATTAATATTGAGTGCTCATTTCTTAAGAGTTTACAATTGATGCTTTAGATGCATAGTTCTAGCCATTGAATGTTGTGTAAACATATTAACAATACAATTCCACAATAAATTACTTTTCCTAAAATAAAATCACAAAGAGTAGAAAGAATCCAACAAACAAGAAGTTGATTGATTTTCTTCCATGATAAATACTTATCGCTTATAGTCTGAATCATCTCACTAATTCATCTTCAACTTCATTATATTTTTGTGGACTTATGACAGGTCGAAAAAATTCTTCAAGATCAAAAGCTCTAACTACTAGTAGAATCTATGCTTACCAGTAGATGAAGTTGTTCTGATAAAGCTTTATTGGTAAGCTGAAGTTGAGATTCTTAGAATAAGATGTGATCGAGTCTCTCGTTGTTTCTTCGTAAGCATTGGTGTTCGTTGTTTTGATTATGATCGAACGTCTCTCTGCTTCTTAATGGCACATGGTGTTTCTTGATTCAGATCTTGTGAATTTTCTTAATTTGATGCAACAGATGAATCCATGGCTGCCGATCGTCAAAGCTTTGATACCATGAACAAACTTGAGAATAATTGATTGCTAAACTAACTGCATATAAGAGAGAAAAACTCTATGTGTTTTTTCATTGATTTTTCATCATAACAGAGCTTTTGGTAACCGAATTTGCTGACCTGTCAAGTGCTGAGTCATCACATTCAGTTATAAGAAGAAGCTGGAATGTCTTGATAAGTTCTATTGATGATGTTGACCATTGATCAAAAGGTTCTTTGATGATTAGGATTTACCATGATCTTTCACAGTATATAAGCCTTGATGTGATCTACCAAGAACAGATAAAGTAAATATGCGGCTCAGACATATACTCCTACAAACTAGGAGAAAACTCTCCACACATGCTTGTAAAATACGTATGATGGGACTTGAACCTTTCACCATCAATGTGGATGTGCTCTACCACCTGTGATAGGACCTTTTACTTTTTTAATTAAATTCAATTAATATATAATAATCTTTAATTTATAAATCATATTATCATAAAAATCATACCTTTTGAAATGTCTCAATTGGATCTTTAAAATGAGACTAATATTAAATGTTTATTAATAATATTTTTATTTATTAATTTTTCATTTAGAGATAGAGACAGAGATAGAGAGTGCTGTGAAAGTGAAAAAACTTTAAAGATGGAATATATGGGGAATATTCTATTTTGAAATTCTAATTTAGAGATAGATCTAACAAAAAAAAATTAGCAAAATTCAAAAAGAGCATATTACACCATTTTACATAAGTATTGCTTTTTTCTATTTTGGAATATATGTGATCATGACTTTTTTGGCGTGATCACATCAATTCATATGTGAACACATTCAACTCATATGCGACCACATTAAAATTTAGATCTTATTTTGTCATGATCGCATGTAACTTATATACAATAACATTATATACATGTGATCACATGCTCTCACGTATGATCATATGCAACAATATTTCCGATGCACCATACACCGGTGTTCTATAGATTGTGATATATATGTATACATACATATACATACATATACATATATATTTGCAGTATGGAATCCATCATTGATTGATTTTCTTGGTCTTCTTTTTTGTAATTTACATAATTTACCATCTCATGTTTAATGGCATGGCAACTGAATGGTTATAATTTAATGAATTTGTAGGTTTGCTTTCGTTACTACATTCTATTCATTTTTCTTGTGCAATTTCATTGTTGTTACCTAATAACTACAAGCTGGTTTAAATTGGTTTAAATGTGGTTTAAATGTGGTTTCTTCTTATTTTGTTTCTCTTTGGTTTTGACACATGAATACTAATGCCAAATTTTTTACTAGAGACTTAAAGTGAAATCTAAAGAGTCTACTTTTCAATAATATATATGTATAAGCAATTAGTTGATGATTTTGGTCTGTATTCCTACTAGAAATATCTGCTCAGTAAGGCTACAATGGTATTAAAGACAGTATAATGATATAACAAATATATAATTATATTTAGTTTTTTTGTTGTTGTTGATACAATGTGTTGGAATACGCTCAAGTGTTTCAATATTTATCAGTTAATTAATTGATAATTACTAATATGGATTAAACCACCTGATAGTTTGAATTTAAATTATCAGAAATAGTGATAATTAGGTTAAATTCAAACTGATCAGGTAAAGGGTTAAAATGATAAATATGATATTAAATTTAAATATCATTTAAATTTGAATATCAGAATCCATCTAGATAGGAGTAGGACCCTATAAATAACAAGGTGTGCTATTCATACTAATCATCCCATTCTGAGCGTACTTTTACAGAGAGTTAAATACAGAGAGTGTTTATTTATCGGTTTCTCCTTCTGCCAGTCTTCTCCGAGTTACAGCAAATAGCTTGGTGAGTCGAGTGTATTTTTCTTGTAATTATACATCGATTGTATGTAACAATCCCGATATCCTTTCTGTTACGATAATCTTTGATATCCAACATTAGTATCAGAGCAGTATTTTGGGATTATTTGTACGTTTAGTTTTATGTATATTATTTATTTTATGCATATTTAATATACATATATTCTGTGACTTTTGCTCTACAATTATTATTGGGTTCGTGTGTGGTTTAATCTTCCAAAAGAATATTTCAAAAATATATTTGGCCATTTAATAGTTTTTTTTTATTTTGTATTTTTTATTGGTAATCTGGGTTGTTTTGATGAAGCACCAATTTATTTTCTTTGACAAGCATTAGATAATGTTTTGTCAAAGAAAATTAAATTGGGTGATTTTTGGCTGAGCCAATTATTACTAATCATCGTGTACTTTATTTTTGAGAAGTATTATGCGCAATGGTGTAAGGAACTTTTGTATGAAATATTTTTTGAGAAACGTGCATAATGAATCTTTTTTTAAAAAAATAAAATGGATTTTTGTTGAGAAACATGCATAATTATTAAAAAAAAGAAGAAGGGATTTTTAGTTTTTTTTTTTTTTTTTGGGAAATTGTGCCCAGAAATGTTTCCATAAAAACTATGTGCATAATTTTTATTTTTTCTCGAGAAAACTGCACAAATTTTTTTTTGGAATATTAATTGTGTGTAATTATTTTTGGGAAGGCATGCAAAATTTTCTTTAAAGAAGGGAATTGTGTGCAAAGATATCGGATGCAGCAACAGTTCCGAAGAAAAATATTTTGCAGCCTCTTTTAGTGAGGCACGTACTAGGCACGTGCTCACCCTTTAAAAAAAATTATAATATTTTTGATACGCACACAATACACAAAGATGACACAGCCAGAATGCTAGATTATAATAATAATAATATATATATATATATATATATATATATACATACATACATACATACATACATACATACATATTTTTGGTCCCATTAATAATTTTTCTCTACAAAATTATTCTGAAACTATATATACATTTTTTGTGTAGTTGGAAAATGTTCAGATTTATTTCGCTCTAGAAGATCAAGAGAAAGCTGATTTTTTAGAGAAGTTAGGAGAGTTTAAAATGAATTTTGAAATTTCTCTTCATGAAAATATTATATTTTTTATGAAAAGAGCGGATAAATTATGGTCATTTCAAAATCTAACTACCTTTCAGTATTGGATCCCAATTGTGAAGATATTCCGAAGAGCCCTCACCCAAGAGCTGCAATACATAGAGCCCATTATTCTTGAAAACATTAATAAATGCAATATTGATTTGCTTAATGATGTTATTCTTGAAATATAAATAGCAGAGGAACGTCGTGTTATGATGAACATGAGGCGTACTGCAGCTTTGAGTATGTTTCTGAATCTTCGTAGCGCAAAACACATGGGTCATTGCGCACATGAAAAGGGTCCATTGTTTGGAAAAGTGGCATCCGCAAGGGTTAAGAAGTAAGACAAACTATGCATTCAGTGTGATAAATGTTTTTACAATAGGCATAATAGAACTAAGTTCAAAGTTCCTTATTTCAAAAATAGTTATTAGATTTACATTATGAACTCTTTGGTTTATTTATGTTTATTTAAAATTTTCCTTTGAACTTATTGAATCATGCTTAATTGTTATTGATTAAAAATAATTATATTTGCTTAATGAGAGTTCTATGAATTGTTAGAACTGTTATAATTGCACAAAATACACTAATATTATATACTAGTTTTAATATTGGAATTAGATGATGATTAGAAGCTTTGACTGATTTTCGAATATATTTCTACATATTATTCTATTATATTTCTTAGTGTAAATGTTTGATGCAATAATAAAAGTGTGATTTTGAAATATGCTAGCACTAAAAATACATCTTTTTTGTCTAAATTACAAAAAATATCTTATGCTACCAAAAATATTGTGGCCGAATTGAACAAAGAGAAACTGAATGGTGACAATTATGATAGTTGGCACTGTAAGGTTCAGTATATCCTTACAGAGCAAGAGACTCTTGAAACAATAACCAACACCATGGTTGAACCTACAGTGGGAACTACTGCTCAACACAGAAAGGACTTGGAGGCTTACCAAGCCTGGAAAAGGAATAACAACATAGCTTGCATAACGTTATTGAGCAGTATAGCTGATGACCTGATGTGTGGTTTTGAGGAGTATGAGACTGCTCAAGAAATGTGGATTGCTCTAATGGACAAGTTTGGTGGTACTTCAACCACTAAGCTTAGAAGATTAACTATCAAGTTCGACACATGTAAGAAGCACCAAAATCATACGATGAGGCAGCACCTAAGAGAGATGTCAAACATGATGTGCGAATTGAAAAACACTGAGCATGTCCTGACTGACGAGCAATAGGTTCAAGCTGTTATCTGATCTCTCCCTAATAGCTGGGAACACATGAAGATCAATATGACACACAATGATAGCATCAAAACTTTTGATGATATCTTGTACCATTTGGAACTAGAAGCTAAGCGCCTAGAGGCTGCTGCAGCTTTTGGCCAGCTTTATATGGCGACACTAGACTCGCGTAAGGCTTCGGGCCCAAAGCACAATAGAGGAAAGAAACCTTTCCAAAAGGGAAAAGGTCCTGGTGTTAATAATAAGAAAGCTGGGATAGGAAAACAAAGAGGCAAGCATGATGGAATTAAGAAGGATAAGGTTAAGGCAACTTGCTACAACTGTGGCAAACTGAGTCACTTCACTCGTGAATGCACTGAGTCGAAAAAGGTAAAACCCAATTCCATAAACAAATATGCTTATGTTTCTAGCACTGTTTTACTAACTGAATCTCATCCTCTGTGGACTGTAGACTTAGGAGCAACAAACCATGTAGCTAGAGACCGGAGAGCATTTGTGGAATAACGTTGGATCCCACAAGGAACAAAGTGGATATATGTGGGAAACAACTCAAGAGTGGAAGTCAAGGTTATATGCAAGTGCAAACTAGAGTTTCGCAATGGCAAAACCCTCTATCACCATGATGTGTTGTATGCACTAGAGATTCGACGAAACTTAGTCTCTGTTACTGTTCTTCTTAGCCTAGATTATGCTTTAAATTTCCATGGGAATAATTTGAACATTTATTTGAATTCTATTCAAATTGGTACTGGTTATTTGTTAAATGGTTGTAAGGTTTATGATTTGTATTGGCTTAATTCCATTGCAAAACACTCTATGATTGTATTAGTTGTTGCTTAGGACATTATTTGAAGAAAGGAAGCTTAAAAAGTGAAGAGCAACGTCTAGTGCAAAAGTCGTCTTCAAGAGGTGAAAAACGTCAAAGGTAAATCTTGACTTCCATCCTCTTGCAAGGCGTTAGCGCACACACACACAATTCATAAATGTGTGTCCCTGCATCGTGGTTCAAACATTTGGTATAACACATTCACACACTTCATAGCATGCTCATGCATTGATCTTGTATTGTCAAACATTGTGAAATTGCATGCTTTGTGACTATCTCTTTGATATGGCATGTTTATGTGAATATGTGTTTATTTGTTTCCGTATTTTATGTTTAGGACTTGAACATGTTCTTATTTAATGCCTTATTGAGTTCCGGTCGTTTCGGTTACTCATTCATAAGGTTTCGAGTCCAAACAAGTTGATTATGCTACTTTTCGTTCTCATTTGTTGTGTTGACTTCATCGTCGGATTCCAAGATGATTTCTCAACCATTTTTTTAAAGTTGAGTAGTCATAGTCGTGCGTGAGGGAGTCATGGTTCGTAATCCAAAAACGGATTCGAAATCGGAGTTCGGATGCCCAAGATACGGCTGAAGAACGTGAGAGTGCGCGAGAGAGGCTAGAGTGGCCATGAGACCACGTGTGCCCCTCCCCGTGGGGGAGGCCGTGGGGCCCACGGCCAGGGACCCTCTCTGGTCCCGTGTGGCCCACGCGCCCCCCACGGGAGGGTGACGTGGCTCATGGTGATTGGCCCTGAAAAACCTTCTCTTTCCTCCTTTTAAACTCCTCTCCTTCCCTCCTCACTTGTTGAAGAACTTAAAGTGATTTTCACGAAATTTCTGCAGTTTTTCTTCAATTTTTTGTTTTCTTATTTTGATCATAACTTTCTCATACGAACTCGAAATCAATCGATTCAAAAGCCAAAATTGTTGGTCTTGAAGAGAGCTACAAACCCCAAGCATTTTCAGAGGCATTTGACTTCGAAATTTTTCCCAGCAATCTCATCTTCAATACGTGGTCAGGTTGTTTGTTTCAACTTCTTCTTTTTCAATTTCATCTTTGATCATCTATTGATTCTTTCCATTTGATTGATGAAATTTGTTGAGAAGTATGTTAGATCACATGCTAGGGTTATTTGATCATTTGTTAATTGAGTTTTAGCTTTGTGATTTGTTTTGAACATATATGTGCTAAACTTGATTTATCATGAAATTGATTCTAGAAAATATATGTGTGATGTGCTTCATGTTATTTTCTATGTTTTATTTCATGATCTAAGAACTAGGTTTTTAGTGTGATAAATTGAATATTCATACCTTTGTTCTTATTGATTTGCATGTCTTGATTTCTAGATAACTTTTGTGATTGTGTGTTGAAATCATATTCTAGACTATCATTGAACATGTACATTTTGCTTGATTGATCATCTAGCTTAATTTGATTGTGCTTGCATCATTTGCATCACTTTAGATCATAGCCTTGCATTAGGTTGAAGTCTCTAGCAAAGTGAGTGAAGCTTTGTGGATAGAGCAAGGGAGCCTTGATTAGAGTCGGGAGGACTCGGATAATCAAGCAAGGAAGTCTTGTCTAGGGTCGGGAGGATCCGGATAGGCAAGCAAGAAATCTTCCTAGAGACGTGAGCGTCTTGGATAGGAAGTTGTTTTCTAGAGGTGTAGGACACATCTCGGATAGGAAGTAGGCTTGGTGATTCACTAGCCCGAGGGTAGATTAGGAGTTGATAGCTTGAGCGGATATCATGAGTGATAACTTGAGTGTGTAAGTCCTTTTTCACATAGTGGATTGCTTTGCCGGTGGTTGTGGTATCAACCCGTGGATGTTTCCTCTTTGAGGTTTTACCACGTAAAAACACTTGTGTTTATTTTTGTTTTTATTTTTCTTTATCTTCCATATCTTACATTGATTGCATATCTTGTAAATTGATTAACTCTTGTATTAGTGAAATCAATTCATTTGCTAAAATCTAATCAAGTGTGCATTCTCTTTGTTATATTCCGCATTATTTTTAAATTGGAAGAATTTGGAGCCTATACCTATTCACCCCCCCTCTAGGTATATTTTACACTATATTGCTTAAGGGAATTTCAATTGGTATCAGAGCGGGTGTCTAGAAGTAATTAGATAGATCCCTATTATAGTGTTTGTGTTTTGTTTTGTTGTGTTTTTTTTGTGTATTGTTTATTTTTGTAGCTATGGGCGATTCAATGCCGGAAGGTGCTTCTAGTGCTAGACCTCCACTCTTGGATAGTGGTAACTACACCTTTTGGAGAAATACAATGAAAGCCTACATTAGAGCCATCAATGATAAATCATGGATGAGTGTGAGTGATGTAGTAGAGGAAGAGGAGTCCTTGGATGATAGAGAATCTACTAGCAATCACATTGCTCACGTGGCTATATATGAAGGAAGATTTGAGGATAGTAGTGAAGACTCCTCAAGTATTGAGGAAAGTGAAAACTCTTCTAGTAGTGAAGATAGTGAAATCTCCTCCAATGATGAAGAGTTCGAAGCCTCCTCAAATCAAGATTATATAAGCTTCAATGACAAGATCCTTCAACAAAAGAATGAAGAGAACAACAAGTTGAAGTTGACCAATGCCAATTTAGTGGTGATCTTTAAAGCTCTTGTCAATGAAAAGAAGATGTCTTTGGAGAAGATGAGCAAGCAAAGTGAAGTCATCAAGGAGCATGAAAAGACCATTGAAAAGTGTGTCTCAAAGGTTGAGGAAAGTGCTCAAGAGCTAGATGATCTAAAAGAAGACTTTACTATGAAGTTGTTTTCCATGGAAGGAGAGATTAAGCAAAAAGAGAACTCTTTAAGTATCATGAAGATAAAAGAGTGTGAGCTTATAGATGAAGTCAAAGCTCTCAAAGAGTCTATTAATGGCATGGAAATTGGAGCCATTAAGCTTGATGATGTGATAAAACTTGGAAAGCATCATGGAGATAAAAGTGGCTTGGGTTATGTAGAAGAAGTTAAGAAGACTCCTACAACCAAGAACAAGTCAAGAAAGTCCAAGAAGAATAAAGACTCTAGTACTATTCCTTCCAACATCAAAGACAAAGGGAAGAAGAGCAATGGAACTTCTCAACCGACTTCTCAACCAAAGCATGCACACCCAAGAGGTAATTTTTCTAAATTCATTCCGGTTTGTCATTATTGCAATGTGGTTGGTCACATTAGGCCTAAGTGTTATGAATATGCTAGGCAATGCAAACTAGGAAATGTGGAATGTGATAAAAATGTGAAAAAGTTACCTATTCATACTCCTAAGCATGAGTTTAAGTCTAGAGCTAGACGTAACATCTCTAAATTTATCCCGGTTTGTCATTTTTGCAATGTTGTTGGACATATCAAACCTAAATGCTATGAGTATATTAGACAATGCAAACTAGGGAATGAGATGCATGATAGTGAGATGAAAAGACTTCCTTTGGTTGTTTCTAAACATGTTAGAGCATTAGAGACTATGCATGATGAACATGTTAATGAAAAGAAATCAACAAGGAAAGTTTGGGTTAAAAAAAATAATGTGCATTCTTGTGAAATAGATAAATCTTCTTTGAAAGTTTCTAAACATGACAATAGCTTTGATGCTTTGAGAAATGTGCATATTGATCATATTCATGTGAAGAAACCTACCAAGAAAATTTGGATTGAAAAGAATGACATACATGTTAATAATAATCATGTTAAGAAATATGTTGAGAAGAAGTTGGTTAAGAAGAGTGTTAACCATGATCATTTGAAGAGTCTTGATGAAATATTTGTGCGTGGCAAAAATGTTGACTTTAATATGAGTGATGTTTTCATGAAGAAGATAGTTGATGATTTATCTTCTAGGTTTCATATTGCCATGCGTAATGATCATGATGTTGTTTGTGTTGGTTCACCTAAGACCAATATGGTCAAAGGTGAGTGCTCTCATACTTGATTGAGTAGCACAAATGAGAATATTTTTGTTCTTGTTTGATAAGAGTTCTAGGTTTGATGCTTGATTATGCCATTTTTAATGTGCTAGGTCTAGTATTCAAACTTGGTGTCTCTAGTCAATACATGAACTTAATATTCTCATAATCACTATGATAGTCAAAATTTGTTGATTAACTTTAAAGAAGTTGAATTTTGAAATCTATATGGTGATTAATTTTGTTAAGACTTTTAGAGAAAGTCATTTTTATGTGTTTATTTGAGTTGAAAGTGTTTGGTCTTTATTTTCTTGGGATGACACACCAACAACTTGTTGTCATGAGGACAAACAAGCCAAGAAAGCTCATAAAAAGAGCGGAGACCTTTCATTGGTGAAAAAGCTTGCTAAGGTATTTCTCTACTCTAAAAGCTTGCTTTCTATTTCATCTTTTCAACTCTATATATGCATGATATCATTGCACATAGATATTAGGCATCATTTCATTAGAGAACATGTTGAACATTCTATTGTTTCTCTAAAGCATATGCCTACTAAAAATCAACTTGCGGACTTGTTCACTAAGCCCTTGGACAAAGAGAGGTTTAAAACTCTTAGAATGTCCATTGGCATGATTTGTGTTGATTGATGCCTTTGTGTGATTGTGAGTGGCTTGATGAGCAAAACCTTAATTGAATATCATTGTCTTTAAGAGTTACCCACTTGAGAAGTAATGATCTTTAACAAATATCTTTTATTGTTTTTAGATCATGCACTTGAGCTTGAAAATCTTATTTTTGAAAAGTGCACTAATGCTTCTCTTGTATGTTTTAGTTTTTGAGTATATGTGGTTGAATATGTGTAGATAATGGATGCATCTAGAAGTTTATTGTTAAGTACATGATAGATGACCTATGGTATGTATCCATTTTGCTTCGGCACTACATAGTAATCAACGAGCACCCTCATGGAAAGGGCTACACACCTTGGTTGTGAAGCCACCCAATGTTGGAAAGGGCTACGCCATTATGATGAGTGAAAGCCGCCATGAGGAGTATATGTTTTTGTTAGTAAAATCAAAGAAGTGTTGAATTGAATCATTTAAAAAAAAAAAAAAAAATCTTTGATTCTAAGCCTAAAAGAAATGAAAAATTAAAAGGCTTATTGGTGTATAGTTGAGAATTGTGAAAAGCTCGGGTTGACAAATAGAAACGGGAAAACGAGCCACATGCACACACACGCTCATATGTTGATATCTATTCATTTTAAAAGCAAAAAACCGGATGAATATCGGTTTGACCTATTTTTGGAAAGGCTTTAGATGGATAGGTGTGGATAGAGTTTGCATGTTGATATCACAATTACTCCTACTATATATTTGAGAAGCATTCACACACACACATTTTGCTTATGTGCTTGATTCATTAGCAATGTGAGAATATTTTTGAGAGATTAATGAAAATCTATGATTCTCTCTTGGACTTTGACAAGTTATGAAATATTTTCTCTTATTGCTTGATTGTGTGATTGTGTGATGTCCCTTGTGAACAAATCTACTTGTTGATAATATGTGGAGCATATGTTAAGGGGGAGCTTTAGTTTATTCAACTTTCGCTTTCTATACGATTTGTTTGCTTAATATCTCGTTCTTTATCTCTTGTGTCCCTTGTCTATTCCTTGACAAAAAGGGGGAGAAAATGTATACCTCAACATGTTTGATATTGGGGAGATTTTGTATACTTCACACTTTATGTGGAAAATGTTCCAATTGTGTGAATCATATTCCTCTTTGTGCTTTATTGTGACTTTGTCTTAAGGGGGAGAATTCTTGTCTTAAGGGGGAGAAAGAATTCTTTCTTGATAATGTTAAGGATAGTTGGTCCTTGGTCCTTGGTCCTTGGGAATTGGGAAACTAAGGGAATGCTTTAATATTAACATATTTCATTCACTTGAGATAATGCATTTGTGTATGAGATAAGGGATATCTTCTATGTTTGTTGTTTGGTTAAATAACTCACCATTCTTCTTTAGAGAAGATCTCTTTTTGGTTGCTATTTTCTCTCATAGGTACTTTGAAGACTGAAAGAGGAATTCTTAAAGACTTGAAGACTTTTTAGTCTAGGAATTTCTTTGTAATGTGAGATTGAGAGTATGCTATCATTTTGAGTTTATTTGAGTGAAACATTGTATGGTGAGGTTGAGTGCTTTTGCCATGGAATAGCCAAAAGGGGAGATTGTAAGGTTTATGATTTGTATTGGCTTAATTCCATTGCAAAACACTCTATGATTGTATTAGTTGTTGCTTAGGACATTATTTGAAGAAAGGAAGCTTAAAAAGTGAAGAGCAACGTCTAGTGCAAAAGTCGTCTTCAAGAGATGAAAAACGTCAAAGGTAAATCTTGACTTCCATCCTCTTGCAAGGCGTTAGCGCACACACACACAATTCATAAATGTGTGTCCCTGCATCGTGGTTCAAACATTTGGTATAACACATTCACACACTTCATAGCATGCTCATGCATTGATCTTGTATTGTCAAACATTGTGAAATTGCATGCTTTGTGACTATCTCTTTGATATGGCATGTTTATGTGAATATGTGTTTATTTGTTTCTGTATTTTGTGTTTAGGACTTGAACATGTTCTTATTTAATGCCTTATTGAGTTCCGGTCGTTTCAGCTACTCATTCATAAGGTTTCGAGTCCAAACAAGTTGACTATGCTACTTTTCGTTCTCATTTGTTGTGTTGACTTCATCGTCGGATTCCAAGATGATTTCTCAACCATTTTTTTAAAGTTGAGTAGTCGTAGTCGTGCGTGAGGGAGTCACGGTTCGTAATCCAAAAAACGGATTCGAAATCGGAATTCGGATGCCCAAGATACGGCTGAAGAACGTGAGAGTGCGCGAGAGAGGCTAGAGTGGCCATGAGACCACGTGTGCCCCTCCCCGTGGGGGAGGCCGTGGGGCCCACGGCCAGGGACTCTCTCTGGTCCCATGTGGCCCACGCGCCCCCCACGGGAGGGTGACGTGGCTCATGGTGATTGGCCCTGAAAAACCTTCTCTTTCCTCCTTTTAAACTCCTCTCCTTCCCTCCTCACTTGTTGAAGAACTTGAAGTGATTTTCACGAAATTTCTGCAGTTTTTCTTCAATTTTTTGTTTTCTTATTTTGATCATAACTTTCTCATACGAACTCGAAATCAATCGATTCAAAAGCCAAAATTGTTGGTCTTGAAGAGAGCTACAAACCCCAAGCATTTTCAGAGGCATTTGACTTCGAAATTTTTCCCAGCAATCTCATCTTCAGTACGTGGTTAGGTTGTTTGTTTCAACTTCTTCTTTTTCAATTTCATCTTTGATCATCTATTGATTCTTTCCATTTGATTGATGAAATTTGTTGAGAAGTATGTTAGATCATATGCTAGGGTTGTTTGATCATTTGTTAATTGAGTTTTAGCTTTGTGATTTGTTTTGAACATATATGTGCTAAACTTGATTTATCATGAAATTGATTCTAGAAAATATATGTGTGATGTGCTTCATGTTATTTTCTATGTTTTATTTCATGATCTAAGAACTAGGTTTTTAGTGTGATAAATTGAATATTCATACCTTTGTTCTTATTGATTTGCATGTCTTGATTTCTAGATAACTTTTGTGATTGTGTGTTGAAATCATATTCTAGACTATCATTGAACATGTACATTTTGCTTGATTGATCATCTAGCTTAATTTGATTGTGCTTGCATCATTTGCATCACTTTAGATCATAGCCTTGCATTAGGTTGAAGTCTCTAGCAAAGTGAGTGAAGCTTTGTGGATAGAGCAAGGGAGCCTTGATTAGAGTCGGGAGGACTCGGATAATCAAGCAAGGAAGTCTTGTCTAGGGTCGGGAGGATCCGGATAGGCAAGCAAGAAATCTTCCTAGAGACGTGAGCGTCTTGGATAGGAAGTTGCTTTCTAGAGGTGTAGGACACATCTCGGATAGGAAGTAGGCTTGGTGATTCACTAGCTCGAGGGTAGATTAGGAGTTGATAGCTTGAGCGGATATCATGAGTGATAGCTTGAGTGTGTAAGTCCTTTTTCACATAGTGGATTGCTTTGCCGGTGGTTGTGGTATCAACCCGTGGATGTTTCCTCTTTGAGGTTTTACCACGTAAAAACACTTGTGTTTATTTTTGTTTTTATTTTTCTTTATCTTCCATATCTTACATTGATTGCATATCTTGTAAATTGATTAACTCTTGTATTAGTGAAATCAATTCATTTGCTAAAATCTAATCAAGTGTGCATTCTCTTTGTTATATTCCGCATTATTTTTAAATTGGAAGAATTTGGAGCCTATACCTATTCACCCCCCCCCCCCCCCCCCCCCCCCCTCTAGGTATATTTTACACTATATTGCTTAAGGGAATTTCAATGGTTTCATGGTTTTGGATACTAGTTTTAACAGTATTAATAATGATAGTAGTTTTTTCTTTATATCTGCTTCTGATAATATCAATATTGATGTTTATACTTGGCATGCTAGACTAGGCGATATTGGGCAAGATAGAATGAGCAGATTGGCCAAAGAAGATCTATTGGGCTCATTCACTAGAATAGAGATGTCTATTTGTGAGAATTGTCTAGCAGGAAAAACTACAAGGAAGCCATTTGGTAAATGAACTCGAGCTGAAATTCCATTTTAGCTGATTCATTTAGACATCCGTGGTCAAATGAATGTAAGAGCAAGGCAAGGAGCTTCCTACTTTATTACATTCATAGATGATTTCACATGTTTCAGTCATGTCTATTTGATTTTGTCATAAATTTGAAGCATTGGATTTCTTCAAAATATTTATGAATTTAGTTGAAAATCAATTAAACAAGAAAATAAAAGTTTTGAGAACTAACTGAGGACGTGAATATCTTTCCAATCAATTCAAGGAATTGTGTAATGAGAAAGGTATAGAAAGGCAATTGACTGTTCCTTACACTCCGCAACAAAATGGTATAGCAGAAAGAAGGAATATAACATTATTGGAAATGGTTAGGTCTATGATGGCGTAAGCAAATCTACTAGTATCATACTAAGGAGATGCTTTATTGACTGAGGCATATATACTTAATCATGTGCCTTCAAAATCAATCACTTCCACCCCATATGAGTTATGGACAGGTAGAAAACCTGTTTTACCAAACTTGAGACCCTAGGGGTGTGCGGGTTATGCTCATGATCTATCCAGTCAATATGGAAAATTGGGTGTAAGAAGAAAAAAATTTATTTTTATTAGATACTCTGAGCATTCCAAATGATATGTACTAATATGTGAGAATTTCGATAGAAGTGTGACTGAATTGGAATCACGAGATGTCAATTTCTTGGAAAATGAATTTCCAAACAGAGGTGAAGTTGATAAATATGTTCGATTTTTTGAATTGGATGATTTTAATGATGATGTAAATCTAAACACTCTAATTAAGGTAGATACAAATTTACCAGGGACTTTTGTCTGTAGTGGGAGTAACATAGCTATTGAACCAGTTTCTAGAGCTTTACAAACTCGAAAGAGTAAACGTAAAGCTATCATACGTCGTCATTTTGAGATTGATGGGGAAAAATTTATGGTTGCTTCACATGATAGTGATGAACCTAAAAATGCAAATGAAGCTCTCAATGCACCTGCTAAGAAATTATGGATGAAAGACATGGAAGGAAAGATGGAGTCGATGAAAAATAACCATGTCTGGGACTTTGTTGATTTACCGCCTGATCGTCAAGCCATTGGAAACAAATGGGTTCTTCGCATCAAACGAAAGGCGAATGGTACAATTGAGAGATACAAGGTGCGTTTAGTCACAAAAGGATATACTCAACAATAGGGTATAGACTATGAAGAAACTTTTTCTCTTATAGTAAGGTTTGCTTCGATACGTCTTATTCTGGCAGTCGTTGCACATATGGACCTAGAATTACATCAAATAGATATAAAGACGGCATTTCTCAATGGAGAATTGGAGGAAGAAATTTACATGGTAGAGCCTGAAAATTTCATTTCAAAAGGTCAAAAGCGCAAAGTTTGCAAGCTTAAATGATCAATATATGGTTTGAAACAATCCTCCGGACAGTGGTATCTTCGGTTCTATCAGATAGTAATGTCGTATGGATTTGCAATGACTGAAGAAGACCATTGTGTCTATATAAAAAGGTCCGAAGGCAATTTTGTCATATTGACGTTATATGTGGACGACATTTTGTTAGCTGGAAATGATAAGAGTTTTTTCATAACCATTAAAGAATGGTTATCTTCAAATTTTGAGATGAAAGATATGGGCGAAGCTACCTATATTTTGGGAGTAAAGATTACAAGTGATCGTTCAAAGAAACTTTTAGCTCTATCACAAGACCCTTACATTAGAAAGATTCTAGAATGATTCAATATGGCTAATTGCAAGCCTATGGATGCTCCTATCTCAAAAGGATAAAATCGCAGTCTCGAAATGTGCCCTAAGACTCCGGAAGAACAAGATAAAATGAGTATAGTTCCTTACTCTAATGCCATTGGGAGTCTCATATACGCAATGATGTGTACAAGGCTTGATATATGTTTTGCGGTTGGGTTTGTGAGTAGATTTCAATCCAACCCTGGGCAGAAACATTGGCATGCAATCAAGAGGATCTTAGCATACCTCAAGGGAACTGCAGACTATTCTCTATGCTACCAAGGAGGAGATTTACGCTTAGTTGGATATATAGATGCCGACTGGGGAGGTGATCTAGATTAGCGAAATCAACATCAGGGTATGCATTTTTGCTCAGTCGAGGCATTATCTCATGGTGTAGCAAGAAACAAACATGTATTGCATTGTCTACAATGGAAGCTGAATTCGTGTCTTGTTCAGCAATAGTACAGAACGGTATTTGGCTCAAAAGATTCATTGAGGATCTAGAGATTGTTACCGGTGCTTCAAGACCAATAACTATTTACTGTGATAATTAAGCAGCCATTGCTTACACAAATGATTAGAAATATCACAGTAAATCCAAACATATAGAGACAAAATATAATTTTGTCAAAGATGTCATAGGAAAAAAGGAAGTGATTATTCAATATATATCTACACATGAAATGGTAGCTGGTCCATTTACCAAAGCAGTGACTAGAGATGTGTACTCATCACATGCTAAGTCTTTAGGGCTACGTAAATTGTAATCATGATGATTTGTTTGAATTTAACTATCTTATATGAATAAATCTTTTTTTCCTTTGCTAGCATATATTTCACATAAATGTTATTTAAATATGTCGTCAGGTTGAGACCGACATTCTTACACGTGCGGTCGCCTCAGAAGCTAAGATAGTATGCTGAGATGAGACACACATATAGAAGAGAATAAAGTAGAGGCTTTATTCTCATAGAGTTTATATATATATATATATATATATATGAATATGTCGCTTTGACCATATCAAGATGAGTTTCATATATTCTTTTGAACCGATCATGATACAACCCCACAATCATGAAACCTAATTAAGCAAGATGTGAGAACATAATTGGTGCCCAAGTAAGAAATTACGAGCTTTATGAACTCTGGTTGGGTGGTGTAGGTAGCAACTGAACTTAGATCTGTATAGTGAATAGTTTAGACATATACATTCTTTATGGGAATGAAATTCACTGTAGCATGTGACTCATACCATGTGTGTTATGTGATCAAAAGGAAAATGAGAGAATGATCCCTGCTTTTTCATTGTGTAAGTTCCTTGAGGTTTGATTAAACCTCAAATGGTGTCCTTGTGACCATTGACTTTGATTCAAAGTGACAAAACAATGTTAGCTTCTTTAGCGTGTTTTTTCTATGGCTATGGTACCATTCGGTTTATAAAACACGACTAGGATAGCAATTGTTTTTTGAAACTGAGATTCAAGTGTTCAATGGGAAGATATAATGTTTCTTCATTAATTTTTGGTATTCTCGTTGACCAATTGTATTGTCTATGATAGACAAGAATACAATTGTGAATACGTAAAAATTTGATATAGTCAAGCATGACTTTGTATATTGAGGGTTAAATATGCTTGAACTAATGAATGAAAATTAAATCTGGGACACATATGAACAATTAATTTGATATATGAAATATCAAATTGCGTGCTCCAATACATTTGTAGAATATTGTTCATCGATCACACTGTGTGTTTGTTTGTATGAATGATCTGTGATTAGACCCAAAAGTTTGAAAAACATGACTCTGTAAAGTTTTCATTGCTCCACTTGTGCGAGTGGGAGATGTTGGAATACGCTGTTTCAATATTTATCAGTTAATTAACTGATAATTACTGATATGGATTATACCACCTAATAGTTTGAATTTAAATTATCAGAGATAACGATAATTATGTTAAATTCAAATTGATCAGATAAAGGGTTAAAAGGATAAATATGATATTAAATTTAAATATCATTTAAATTTGAATATCATAATCCATCCAGATAGGAGTCTAGACCCTATAAATAACAAGATGTGCTATTCATACAAATCATCCCATTCTGAGCGTACTTTTACAGAGACTGTTTATTCATTGGTTTATCCTTTTGCCGGTCTTCTCCGAGTTACAGCAAATAGCACAGTGAGTCGAGTGTATTTTTCTTGTAATTATATACCTATCGTATGTAATAATTCCAGTATCCTTTCCGCTGTGATGATCTTTGATATCCAACACAATGATATTTAGTTAGAACTCTACAACGATATTAAAGACTTCATAAGGCTATTATACATCTACAATGATATTTAGTTGGAACTCAAAAGTATAAAAACTTTACTGCTTTGTTTGTTTAACATTACCCCTCTTTTTTTTTTTTTTTTTTGCAATTCATTTTCTTTTCCTGAAATTTTACTTGTTTTTTTAATTTCCACAATTTTTTTTATTAATAAAAGATTTTATTATCTTGGATAATTCTGAATTTTGTTTTAAGAATATAGTTTTATTAAGAATTTCATATAAAACTTTGTTTCAGTTTCTCATTATTTGTTTTGTCTACTTGACATGGTGATGGTTCATGAATTTCCAACTCTGTGATATTGATGGATAAACTCCTAGTATGTATTTCTTTTGTTAAATATTTTAATATCTTTGAAATTTTGTTGCATTCTTTATTTTTTTTCGTATTTAATTATTTTTTCCTTACTTTTTTATGTTTAGTTATATTTGTCTATATTAAAAGATTATGAAATAATTGTGATACTGTTAAAAAAAAAAAATGGTTATTTACATGTTATACTTCGTTTTAAACCAATTGTTTATTTTCAATTTAAAATTGTTCCTTCAATTCGTAAGAGGAGAAAGAATAGTGGTGAGTAAAACATCATTGATTAAGGTGGTACACAATCCACAATTGGTGTAAATCTGAAACTTGACAATATGGCTTGAATAAATTATTAGAAGTTAGCATTATTTCGCTAATATTTGTAGTACTGCCTTATAAAAGAATCCGCCTTGACCTTTTGTTTAATAGAAAAATAATTTGAAACTACTTGTTTCTCTTACCACATGTTCAAATATCAAATCATTATTATTTCATTAAAAAAAAAATCTATGACTTTATAGTTTTTATCATATAGTTTTTCTATGATATATATATATATATATATATATATATATATATATTTTAACTATATGAAATTTGTCAAATTCAATTCTAACCCAGCTGTGGTAAAATTTCGTTTTTAACCAACCTTGGTAGTAAAAAGACTATGTTGCCTTTAATGAATTTCATGCCATACATGTTACATGATGAAATGAAAATATATTACATGGCAAGCTATCATGTAATGTTCATAAGAAACCCAAAATTTAAGAAATATGTTACATGATGAACTATGAAATATTACATAGCTAATTATCATGCAACGTTCATCGGAAACCAAATTTTTTGGAAAACTTCAAAATTGATTTTGAAAACCATGACATAATCTAAAATAATTACAAAACCCATGAAATATACACTAATACAAACAATTGTTAGCTATTTAAGCAATAAAAACTCACCGTATGGTGACCAGAAGGAAGAAAAAAGGATTTTGGAGAGAGAAAGTGAAGAACTAAAAGAGAAGGAAAAAAACTCTAGGGGCATCTTCGTCACTTTCTGGTTAGTTTTGAATAGTTTTTGGAAGTTTTGGTTGAATACGGTTTTATTTTGAAAACAATGTTAAAATTGAATTTTAATTTCAAAAATAGGTTAGATTTGTTTATTTCGTATGTTTCTATTTCAATTTTGTAACTGCAAATATTTGGTAAGTTAAAAATAATTTGATTTTATACGAAATTTTTTTTTATTTGAATGAAAATTCACTCATGGTATAGGATACTTCACTTATGACTAATTCACAGAAATCTTTCACAAAAAATTCATTAACTCCAGAAGTTGAATCTCCTATATAAAGAAATTACATTTGCTATTAAAATAATTCCAAGCTGTATTAGTAAGGTGGAAATCTTGGTTTGTAGCTCCTCCACAATCATCATTAACTGGGAATGTTAATGAATACGCTGGACCAATGAAAGGGCTGACATAACAGGTGTCATTGCTTTTTGTCAAATTTGTTTCGAACATGTGTACTACATTGCTTGATAATGTATTTTGCATTGCACATCTTTATAGTGTGTCCAGGTTGCCCCACTCCACATTGGTCTACGTCAACCTCAACATAACTGTCTCGCATCTACATTCTATGTTGGTCTACGTCGGCTTTGACATAACCGTCTCTCATATCTCAATTTTACGTTGGTCTACGTCATCATCAACATAACCGTCTTACATATCTCGAACTCCATGTTGGTAGATTCAATTTATAACATACAGGGGTCACTACAACTGGATTTGTAGAAACAGAGAATTGATTCATCTAAGATGACAATGACTTTACGGATTATGATCCATGATCTACATTTTCACCCATCTACCATGGTATTCAAGTTCTTATCCTTTTGCTGATTCGCGACATCATTGGTAGACAAAACAACAAACTTCAACAAATCACCTAAAAGTACATAAATTACCAAGTAAAGACTAAAGTGATAATGTAACACAAATTCTAAAAGCCAAGTCCATGAGAACTAGTAAGAGCTTTGTTAATTACAACTAGAGCACATGGAAGTCTAGTCTCAATATAATACATAGCCACACAAAGATATACGTTTCTAATTGCCCTATCATATCAATATCATATACAACAAGCCAGCACATTATCAAATAAACCTGGAATTAAAATCAAGAAACACAATGGAAATCATTACCAAAAAAGATGGACTCATTCTCTATCTTGAACTTTCTTGTTTCATATCTGAATCCGCCACACCAAGCATCCTCTTATTCCCTCTCTTCCTCCACTTGAGCACATAATCGTCATTTTCACTTGCATTGATTTAACAACATTTTTCTTATTTCACTAGTTAAGAGACGTACAATTTGTTGCACCACTAGTCCACTACTGGGTTTGATTCAATTTGGAACTTCCTCCAAAATCGAAGTTCCAGGGTTTTCAATTTCAATCCATACTTACATCAAAAAATGAATAGATCACTCCTTAGGCCTTCCGATCTCCAATCAAAGCTACTTGTTAGGGTTCTAACCCAAATAGGTATGATTTATAAAAATTTAGAAGAGAAATAGGTAGAGGTAGAGAGATTGATATTGGAAAATAGAAGAAATAGGTAGAAGCAGAGATATTTTGATATGGAGAGATAGAGAATTAGGAGGATTTTGGGATTAAACTTCTTGTTGTATTTTATTAAAATAAACTACATATTTATAGTGGTTATTTACAACTAAAAGATAATTACTAATTCAAAATAATCCTAAACAACTCTAATCCTAAATCACTATTATCTAAATCTAATTAATAATTTAATTAACACATTTATTCATATCTAACAAGAGTCCTAACATTCGTCCACCCTTTAATGAAGCTTGTCCTCAAGCTTACCCAGGATCAATTAATATTTTGAAATGACCGGGCTTGAATTGTACATCACAATTAAAACAAAATCCCTTAGAACACCGGTTTGCTTGTTCTGTGGATGATAAATAAATTGCGCTAGATGAAATTGATCCAAACAAGGAAAAAGTTGTAGTAGCAGAAGATCTTGGTGCTGTTTAGGTGCCGTTTTTGTTGGTTCAAGTATAGTATGATTTGCCACAACTGTTGATTGTTTTGTAATTACAACTGTTGGAAGATCAATATTGTTTGTTCGTCCTTGCACTTGTACTTCAACAAGTTGATTTTATATATTTTCATGAAATGACTGAATTGGTTAAGGAGGTTGTGTATTTTCAGAATGTGGCTGAAGTGGTGTCGGAAACTCTTGATGGTGAAATCGATCCAAGCGTATTGACAGACGCTCCACTAGTGCATGAAGCCGCATGAGTGCTCCAAGTTGTTCGGCTAAGGCATCAATCTTTTGTTCCAATTCTTTAATTGTCATAAAGGTCTCCAGGAAAGTGCTCTGATACCAGATGTTAGGGTTCTAACCCAAATAGGTATGATTTATAGAAATTTAGAAGGGAAATAGGTAGAGGTAGAGAGATTGATATTGGAAGATAGAAGAAATAGGCAGAAGCAGAGATATATTTTGATATGGAGAGATAGAGAATTAGGAGGATTTTGGGATTAAACTTCTTGTTGTATTTTATTAAAATAAACCACATATTTATAGTGGCTGTTCACAACTAAGGGCCAATTTGGTATTGCTGTAGCTTTGAAAATAATCACTGTTAGTTGTACTGATAGAATAATCAGCTGTTAAGTTAATAGGTGAATGTTTGGTTAATAGTATTTTCAAAGCTACTGTAAGAATTTAAAGCAGTATTCATACGTTTGGTAATTTTATTGTAAAAGTGATGTTACTTATGTTTAATGTCTGAAATAGACATTATATTGGAGTACAATTACTCTTTTTGGTTTATATAATTTCGAACCAAATTAATAGTTAATCAAAATGTTGTACTATAAATAACTATAATTGAATAATTATATATTATTGTACAAGTGTATTTTCAAAAATAAAACGCATTCAACTAAAAAAATAAATAAATATATAAAACATTTAAAATTTTATAATGATAAAATAAAGGGGTTAGGATCTTTGGTCACCTGTAACAATATCCCCAAGTTCTCGAGCAGCTAATCTAATGATCTAGTGATTCCAGTTTGTTGATTTTGGTTAATATAATTTTGTAATTTTCTTTGATCATCAACAGATTCAGATAGGTTTTTGAGCAATTGTGGCTTTTCCTTACATGTTCTTTTCATTTCTAAATTATTTATATAGATTTATGATGATAATTGATGTATGATGAGAAAAAAAAATAATGATGAGAACACGTACTGATTTTGTACAATGGTTTTTATATTATATTTTAATTTGCTTGTTTTGATTTGCAAGATGATGTTTACTTGTGAATCGTATAATTTATTGTGTTTTTATAATCTGATTTTGTCACATCAATTACATTCGATTTAATGAAGTTTCGAATTTTCTTTTAGGAAAGAAGAGGGCACAAATGTCTATATATTTAATTAACAAGGGTAATATAGATAGTTCAAAAATTCATTTTAGATTACTATAAAATCACTTTTGAAAAATAACTCCTTATCTACTTCTTAAATCTGCCATAGGGAAGCTAAAATTATTGAATAATCACTTTTGAAGTACTTTACCAAACACTTTTTAATGTCAAAATTATTTAAAAAGCTAAAATCTACTTACCAAAGGCAATCCCAAACTAGCCCTAAAAGATAACTACTAATTCAAAATAATCCAATTCAAAATAATCCTAAACAACTCTGATCCTAAATAACTGTTATCTAAATCTATTTAATAATTTAATTAAAACATTTATTATTATTATTATTTTTGGTAAAGAGGAGGGACTAAGCCCAGAACAGAGTAAGAAAAATAGAACAATTAAAATCTAGGCACAATCTTAGGAAAGGACAGGCCTCTTAAATCCTTATCAAGAAGGATGGAAATCTGAGGAGGAGGTTTCTGAAGCAGAAAAGTTCTAAGGTCCATGGAGTGTCCAAGCTTTGCAAGGTTGTCAGCAACATGGTTGCTCTCTTTAGACCCATGACGAATAAGGCAACTCCAATCTTTTTCCAAGAGGCTTCTGTAAGCTTGAGCAATGCTAAACAGTTGGTTATTCTGAGGGGGATTAACATTAATCAGTTGCACAATAGTCATCGAATCAATTTCAATGATCAACTTCTTGTAACCAGCCTTCCAAGCAAGACTGATACCTTTCAAAATATCCCACATTTCATCTTCTAAAGCACTTCCCACGCCTTTATTCATAACAAATCCACCCAACCAATTATGATTGTCATCCTTAAAACCTCCCCTAGCAACAATGACGCCCAATTCAGGTCTCATGCTTCCATCCACATTCAGCTTGATCCACTCACGAGGAGGAGGGTTCCAAGTGACAGAACAGGTCTGGAACTCAGTACCTTTATCAAGAGCATTGTTAGCATTGAACCAATCATCCACATACTTGATTATAACCATACCTGGTGAGGTAGCCAGTTTGAAAATCGAATTGAAAATCTGCTCACATCTCCACTTCCAAATAAACCACAAGGCCACCACAAAAATGAGATAACTCGACCATTTTTTCATAACAATTTGGCAGCATTTTAGATTTTGCATGAGCCACTCTTTCCATTTAGCTTTAAATAAGACACTCTTAGAAGCTCCCTTCCAAATATCTTCCCATATTTCAATAGCACCAAAACAGCCTCTAAAGATATGGTCCATGCTTTCACAGCCTATCTGACAACGATTACAAGCAATATCCACTATGAGGCCCCTTGTAGCTCTATGCTCATTTGTAAGAAGCTTACCATAGAGTAAAACCCAAAGGGAGTAGCTGACTCTAGAAGGAAGCTTGAGCTTCCATATGAAATTCCAATCCCATATAGCTTCATTATCCTCCTCGAAGTGAATGATATAAGCATTTCTCACCGAGAATTCACCAATGTTGGAGAGCCCTCATATAACCTTATTAGGAACACCTTGCTTGTTATCAACAAAAGCACTCAAAATGTGCTGAATAATAGACCAAGGAAGCACAACACTCGGCTTATTAACAATCTAATCAAATGACCGAAAGTAATCAGCCACATTTTCAAGAATTTGCTCATTTGACAGAGGGATGATAGAATGACCAATTAGAGGTCCAAAATTTGGAACCCATGCATCAGACCAAAACTTAATACATTCTCAATTACCTATTCTCCACTGCATACCCTTAGTAAGAAGCTGTGCTCCAAAAGAGAATCCTCTCCATATATTCGAATAACCACTACCTGTAGAACCAGCAATTATACCTTTTTTGCAGTATTTTCCTCTCATCATTCTAGCCCACAAACCATTATCATCTTGAGCCAATCTCCATCCTGTTTTGGCTAGAAGAGCCTGATTCATCAATCTCATGTTTTTGATACCTAAGCCACCTTTCTTTTTTGGCAAGCACACTACTTCCCAATTGACAAGGTGCATCTTCCTTTTTTAAGTACTGTTGCCCCAAAGAAAGTCTCTATTTAGTTTGTCAAGTTTAGAACATGACTCAGAGGGAAGTTTAATCGATTGCATTGCATATGTAGGAAGAGCAGATGCAATAACCTTGATTTAAACGCATCTACCAGCAAAAGAGAGAGTAGCACTCTTCCAACATGCAAGTCTCTTTTGCGATTTCTCAAGAATGTAGTTATACGTGCTCTTATTGGTACAGCCATGGATGAGAGGGATGCCGAGGTAATTGCCCAAATTCTTAGTGATTGGAGACCCACACAAGTTAGCCAATTCTTTAGCTTTAGCATCCCCGATGTTATTAGAACATAACACACTAGACTTTGAGAAGCTGACATGCTCTCCCGATAGGTCACAGAATGAGTCAAGACACTCTCTCATGACACTAGCTTGATGCTCAGAGGCATGCCCAAAGAGAATCAAGTCATCTGCGAAGAATAGGTGCAAAATTTTTGGTCCTCCCCTAGAAATTTTCACAGGATTCCACTCCCCTTCATAAAGCTTTTGATTAATGATATGAGAGAGCTTCTCCATGCAAAGAACAAAAATATAAGGAGATAAGGGATCTCTTTGGCGGATGCCACAATTAGGGATAACACTCTCAGACAACTCGTCATAAACAAGCATTTTGTACTGAACTAAAGTAATGCAACTCATGATCAAGTCATTCAACTTACCATTGATGCCCACTTCTTCCAACACATGCTTGATAAATCCCCATTGAAGCTTTCATAAGCCTTAGCAAGGTCAATTTTCCAAGCTATAAACCCTTGCTTCCCTTTGGCTTTTCTAAATTTGTGGAGCACCTCCTGAGCAATAATAATGTTGTCCTGTATTTGTCTCCCTTAGACAAAGGTGACCTGACTAGGGCTAACAAGATTAGGGAGAAGAGGTCTAATTTTTTGCACAAGAATCTTGCTCACAACTTTGTAAATGGTATTACACAAACTTATGGGTCTAAGTTGTGTCATACCAGTGGGATTAGGGATTTTAGGAATGAGGGAGAGAATGGTTTTGGTAATCTCATATTCTCATTAGGGATGCTTCCTTTCTGAAAACAATTAGAAGATAAGTTGAATAGGTCCACCTTGTAGCTGCTCCAAAATTTTTGAAAGAAAATTGCCGAGAAACCATTAGGGCCTGGTGCCTTAAGGCCTCCAATACTAAACAAACTTCCTCCAATACCAAACAAACTCTACTTCACATCTTGTTCACAAATATCCAAAGAGAGACCAGCCAATTCACTTTATTAAGCCTAGGAAACATCAGAGGAATGTCAGAATATGTTCCTTGACTGGTTTTAGCAACAAACAATTCTCTAAAGTAATTCACTGCAACCTTTTTCATATCAGCTATCTCCTCAGCCCAGCTCCCATCATCCCTCTTCAATCCTTCATGCTTATTTCTTCTCTTTCTAATGATAGTCGAGAGATGAATGAAATTGGTATTTCTATCACCTTCTTGGAGCCAATAGTTCTTAGATTTTTACTTCCAAAATAGTTTCTCTTGTTCAATAATGTCATTGTAATCCTTAAGGAGCTTATCTTCTAGCCGAACCAAATGATGAGAGAACCTATCACTCAAACATCTTTGAATGCCACCAATCCTAGTAAAAAGTCTTTTTTTCTTTTATGAAATATGTTCCCAAACTCCTCCTTATTCCACTTCGCAAGAATCTTTGTCAGCTTTTGAAGTTTAACAGCAGTATTATCATCCTTACCCATCCTATTATTGGAAATAATTGCATCAAAATTCTTGTTCTTTAGCCACATAACTTCAAACCTAAAAGGTTTACTAATACTGTTAGGAATTTGAGTACTTTGGAGTTGAATAAGCACAGGGCAGTGGTCTGAAGATAATCTAAGAAGATGTTTCACGAAGCCCTCAGAGTAATGAATTCTTCGCTCCATAGAGCAAAGGCCTCTATCAAGCCTTTCCCAAACCTCCTCCCCTATACCTCTTTTATTCATCCAAGTGAACCTCAGCCCTATGAACCCCATATCAACAAGCTCATTTCTGTCAATCCAACTAGAAAAACCACTGTTAGAAAAAGTAGGCCTACCACCACATTTTTCGTCATAGCACATGATTTCATTGAAATCCCCCACTATAAGCCATGGCATCTGAAAGCAACCTCTAATGGAATCCAAATAGCTCCAAAGCAACCTTATAATGTTAGCACACAGATTGGCATAAACAACTGTGAAGATAAAAAAAAAAAAAAAAAATTTGATCATCAACTAACGCAGTGATAATATGCCTCGAACTAGCAACAACATGAATCTTAATCTTATTCTCATTCCATAATAACCAAATACCACTATAGAAACCTTCAACCTCCACAATAAAGCTATTATCAAAACCTAACTGTTTGATAACCCTTTTAGCTTTCAATCCACTAATTCTTGGTTCACAGATAACAAACACCTCAAAACTATGCACTCTACGAATATCAACCATATTCCTAGGAAACAGATCTTTGCCCGCCCCTTTCACATTCCATACTAAAATCATGGAAAGGAATAAAACAAGGCTCCTGTAAATAACTAAATACTCGAGGCGTGTTATCAATATATTAATCTAGAGGGGGGGTGAATAGATTTTAGCTATTATTACCCAATTTTCGCATACAAGTCAATATTACGAAAATGACCCTACTAGTCAAAAATACAAGCAAGTGTAATATAGTGCGGAATTAAAAATGACACTTGATGTATACGTGGAAACCCAACCACTGGGAAAAACCACGGGCTGTATAGTGCGCCACACTCGGAACTCGAAATCACTAATTGAAATGAAGTTTACAACCTATGTAGACCTCGTCTAACAATCCGGTCTGTAACCCCTCACTTCTACCCTGCGGGCCTTTATTAGCAACCCTATTCCAATTTGCTTGAGGCCTAAGCACTCTTAGCCTCAAGTCTTAATTCTCTAAGAAGAGATTATGCAACCTATGTGAATATGTATGAATATTCAAATAACAAACAAGGCTAGGGAACCTTAGATGCTTATCTAGGATGATGTGATAAACAATTAAAATCAATCCTAGATATCAAGTGCTAAATGACATGTCATAATAGCTTAGATAAACATAGATTATAAAAACCTAGATATCTATCACAATACAACACTCAATCAATTCATCACAATTAATTCTCTAATCTTGTATTTATCATATGATCAAAACATACAAGTAAATTAAAGAGAATAGCTTGATAATAAAAATAATCAAAAAGATGAACTTAATCAAAATCTTACCAAGCAAGTTGTGATGATCCAAATCCAATCATGGATGCATTCTATATAGTAATAGAAGATGCAATATGAAATATGATGCAAAAGGGATTTGATTTGAGTGGTTAAAGGTGAGTTCTTGATTTGATTTTCTCTCAAATCTCTCTTTCTCTCTCAAGAATATGGAGCCTCTCTCTTTAGGGTTTGATTTTGTGGCACAGCCCTTAAAATGATGAGAAAGATATGTATTTATAATGCCCAAGTGAAACTATGTCGTTTTGGAAGAAATGGAAAAAATATGGGCATTTTCGCGGTACTCGCGTCAGTGCAGCGACTCAAGATTCGAGAGCTTCGAAACATGACCAAAAAACATCGAAACCTTTCGTATGATATATCGTTGGAAAGGTATGGAAGTCTACTTTCTACTCGTTTTTATAGAATGACATTTCGATGTCTGTAGAAAAAGTTATGGTCAATTGAGTGACCAAAGGTCAGAAACGGACAACAACAGAGTTGCCCTGTTTTGGTTGTAACTTTGGAGATTTTAAAACCAATCCAAACGGTCATGAAATATTACGAATAATATACCGTTGGAAAGGTATGGGTGTCTAGTTTGTACAGAAATTTTCAAAACTCATTTTGAAGCTTTGTATAAAAAGTTATGATCACAAGACCATGCAAAGGTCAGTTTTGAAAAACATTTAAAACATTGAAATCTAATCTTTTGAAACTAGACACTTTACTCCAAACAATCAAATCAAAACTACCACTTATCCAAGAGAAGAATGAGACCTTCTCAAGTGGTCAACCATCGCGCTAAGACATGCACACATCGTGCAAGCACGGACGTTTCCGATCACACAAACGGAAACGAATTACACCACACTTAAGACTAATAATGAAGTGCAAGTGTGGGAAGTGAATGCATCCTAATGCCTAAACATGTCATGGCATTTCAATGAACAAGATGCAATCAAAATAAAACATGCAAGAAGAGATGTTCAAGAACATGCATGCACACATATAAAACACACAACATACAGGAATAAAATTTATGCATGAGTTGTGTGTGTGTGAAACTAATCTCTTCAAAGCAAATTAAGCACATTGAAGTTTACCTTTGGTGCTTATCAACCTTGAGGACATGAGAGGGTCTTGAGCTTGAATATCAATCACTTAAGCTACCCTTACATGCAATCCCCAATACGTGGTTTGTCCACGAAATAAGCCAATCAAGATATGGGAATCCTTACAATCTCCCCCTTTGGCTATTTCGTGACAAAACCACCACTCACATTGATTTCTCACAAAAATTAAACCTATGGGTCAATGAAGATTTTCTACAATACAAAGAGATAAATAAAAATAAATCTTGAAGTCTTCAATCTCTTGTAGAACAATCATTCCCTGAAACAAGGTTTCTAAACTTTCCAAAACAAGAAAAGGTGAGATGAATCAAGTGAGATTAAAAACAAGCATTTGCATTCTACGAAATTTAAGTACAACAAACAACATCATGCAATGTTTGATGAATGCAATGCTCCCCCTCAATGGGTTACTCCCCCTCAATGTGTTGTCTCCCCAACATGCACAATTGCCTCCACAATTTGCAACTCCTCTTACCACCAATCTACTCCCCCTTTTTGTCATGATATAGGCAAAGGAGTAGTCCCCAAACCGGGTCACTTAGCAAAGAGAGATGATAGCATTCAAGTCATTTGCATAATCATTAAATGCACTTTATGCAACTCTATCAAATGGAGAGAAACAAGGAGATTTATTTTGATAAAATGTGTGAATCAAAAATGCTTTGCATACAAGACATGTAGCATTCAAGTCCAAAATACAATGGTATTTGGCAAAGCAAATGACAAAGGTTTCTAATAAGAATTCAAACCAATTTCACCAATGTCATAAGAGAAGCAAGGATATAGAGTTTTCATTGATTTTAATTTATGAGCATCTATATCCATCTTTACAAGTCAAACATGTCATGAGTAACTTTGCACCCTATTTGATTTTTCCGGGAATGAAACCCGTATGATAGTAGACATGTTCAACCAATAAAGAAAGAGAGACAATTTGGAATATTAATTCCTTTGAACGGATGCAAGATCCTTTATTCATTTTGAGTCTCATAAGCTTTTTCACACAAGTTTTGCATTTAAAAATTGCAATCATCAATTCATGCTTTTTCATTTGAGCATGTCATATGAATTTCATGCTTTTCAATATTCATTAGCATGTTAAAAACAACTCATGCTTTTCAATTTTAAAGCATGTCATTAAGAATCATCATGTCATGGAGGTAACTATAAGTCATTCAAATCATACTTCCTATGTTAATCTCCTAGTCCAAAAATGCATGTTTGAACATAATTATGACATGGATTGTATATAAGCAAGGTTCACACTTATTGAATTTAAAACATATATACATATGTGCAACCAAGCTTACTCAAGCAATCAACAAAGAAGCATAAGATTTTTCAAATGTTTGCATGCAACAAGTATGCAATTAGCTCTCTTTGCTTGAGCTCCCCATATGGGGTCATCATCATCCTTCATCAATGAAGGTCATGAGGTCCTATGGACCTCCCAAGTCCATTTGACTTGGATGAACCTATTTGAGACTTGTTAGTCTCGTAGCAAGCGGGTTCATTTTTCCTTATCCACATAGATATGACTTTTTTCTTCTTAGTGGACAATGGTTCAAGAGTTCTAGAAATAATAGGATCATGAATATGAATGTTTTCCTTCCTATTAGCATGCATTCTAGCTCTTTTCATTCTCTTTTCAATCATGCTTTTGATTCTACATAATTTAATGAAATGAAAGCAATTTGGTCTTATGTGACCATTAATACCACAAAAGTGACATGTAGGGATAAATTTAGAATTCATACCATGTCCTTGTGCATGCATAGGAGCCATCCCATGACTTTGTACGTGAGTGGTTCTTGCTTGCTTCCTTGATCCATTTTGCATGATTGGCCTCTTCCCTTGATGAATATGAGCTTTAGGGAAGTTTGGTTGAGGAACTTTTTGAGCTTGAGGTTGTCTCCTTGGAGCTTCCTTCACTTGTGCACTTTTTGAACATTGTCCTAGATCAATTTTCTTCCTAGGAGTGTGCACCGGCGAGGCTTCTATCTTGCCCAAACTCTTGACAAAGACGGTATTGGTTGGAGTAGTGATCTCCTTGGTTTCTTCATACCCAATACCTCTTTTGTCACAAGGGTTCTTTCCACCACCAAGAATATGGTCAAGTTTCTTGGTGCTTGTAGTCATCCTAGTTAATGACTTTATAGCTTCATCAAGCTCTCTTTTCAACCCTTCTTCATTCCTTTTAGACATAGCTAGCTCATCCCTTAGCTTGTCTTCAATCTTCTTGGATGCTTCCACTTGATTACTTAAGTGGTCATTGTGTGTTGAAAGTTCTAGATTTTCATCCTCTAAAATCTTCAATTTTCTATTGTTCTTCTTCAATGAACTTTCACACTTGACTATGAAGTCATTTACATCCATTTTCTCTACACTTCCATTTGTAGAGTTAGATGAGGAGTCATCTTCACTTGAGTTATCTCCTCCACTCTCTTTCTCACTAATGGAGTCATTTCCCCCATTAAGACCTTCACCATGGTCTCTTGAGTCAATGAGAGCCATATCCCAATGAGTAGCTACATTTTTCTTCTCTAGAGCTACTTCTTCAATTTTTTCTTCTATGGGATCACTAGTCAAGTCATTCTTACCAACAACTTTGCCATCTACACAAGTGGCCCCAAAAGCCGTGTAGTTGATGGTAAGCTCATCATCACTTGATGACTTGTCTCCATTTTCGGAGTCATCACTTTCACTCCAAGTGGTGGCCATCACTTTTGCCATCTTGTTCTTCAAGTTCCCACAATCCGGTGAGATGTGACCTATACCACCACACTCATAGCATTGGACCCCTTTCTTCTCACTACGCTCTTGCCTAGGCTCAAAATTCTTGAAAGGAGCTTTTTCTTCAAGTCTTGGCCCTTGGATCCAACACCCTTATTCTCGAACTTGACAAACTTCTTGAATCTTCTAAGTAGCAAAGCCATGTCTTGGTCCGAGTCACCTTTTTCCTCCTTCACAACCTTGGAAGCATTCAAAGCAATTCCTTTTTGCTTTTTAGGAGGAGAAATACTAGGAGTCTTCCTAGATTCATAGGCGAGGAGTCTTCCAATCACCTCGCTCGGCTTCATATCTTTATATGTACTATTCTCCTCTAAAGCCGTCACTTTTGATTCGAACCTAGCGGGGAGAGACCTCATAATTTTCTGCTTAACTCTCCTATCCGAATAAGGATCACCGAGTTGATGGCTTTGATTCACAATATCCATCAACTTGACTTCAAAGTCATTGAAGCACTCGTCCTCCTCCATTTTAAGCAACTCAAATTGCGTTTGAAGGACTTGTAGCTTGGAATCCTTAACCACATCGGTTCCCTCATGTGCAACCTCTAGGATATCCCATGCCTCCTTGGCTATCCTAGTGTTCTGAATCAGTTTGTACTGATTCTCATCCACTGCACATAGAAGAGCATGCCATGCCTTCCTATTCCATTTTGAAGTCTCAAACTCTTCAGGTGACCACTGGGCCTTTGGCTTGAGTACTTGTTCTCCACCACTAGTGGAAGTCATCATAGGAGGTGCATACCCATCTTCAATTGCCATCCATGCCCTATCATGGATTTGGCACACATACGCCTCCATCTTGCCTTTCCATGAGGCATAATTCACACCGGTGAGGAGAGGAGGCCGTGTGCTTGAAGCACCCTCATGGTTGCCACCGAATCCACTCATAGTGTATAGTGAATGAATTCAAATGAATGCAAAATGTATGAATGAGCACAAATCACACAAATGCAAAACACACCAAAAAATTGAGCAAAAGATCACCTATGTATGTCTAGGAACCCGCTCTGATACCAATTGTAAATAACTAAATACTCGAGGCGTGTTATCAATATATTAATCTAGAGGGGGGGTGAATAGATTTTAGCTATTATTACCCAATTTTCGCATACAAGTCAATATTACGAAAATGACCCTACTAGTCAAAAATACAAGCAAGTGTAATATAGTGCGGAATTAAAAATGACACTTGATGTATACGTGGAAACCCAACCACTGGGAAAAACCACGGGCTGTATAGTGCGCCACACTCGGAACTCGAAATCACTAATTGAAATGAAGTTTACAACCTATGTAGACCTCGTCTAACAATCCGGTCTGTAACCCCTCACTTCTACCCTGCGGGCCTTTATTAGCAACCCTATTCCAATTTGCTTGAGGCCTAAGCACTCTTAGCCTCAAGTCTTAATTCTCTAAGAAGAGATTATGCAACCTATGTGAATATGTATGAATATTCAAATAACAAACAAGGCTAGGGAACCTTAGATGCTTATCTAGGATGATGTGATAAACAATTAAAATCAATCCTAGATATCAAGTGCTAAATGACATGTCATAATAGCTTAGATAAACATAGATTATAAAAACCTAGATATCTATCACAATACAACACTCAATCAATTCATCACAATTAATTCTCTAATCTTGTATTTATCATATGATCAAAACATACAAGTAAATTAAAGAGAATAGCTTGATAATAAAAATAATCAAAAAGATGAACTTAATCAAAATCTTACCAAGCAAGTTGTGATGATCCAAATCCAATCATGGATGCATTCTATATAGTAATAGAAGATGCAATATGAAATATGATGCAAAAGGGATTTGATTTGAGTGGTTAAAGGTGAGTTCTTGATTTGATTTTCTCTCAAATCTCTCTTTCTCTCTCAAGAATATGGAGCCTCTCTCTTTAGGGTTTGATTTTGTGGCACAGCCCTTAAAATGATGAGAAAGATATGTATTTATAATGCCCAAGTGAAACTATGTCGTTTTGGAAGAAATGGAAAAAATATGGGCATTTTCGCGGTACTCGCGTCAGTGCAGCGACTCAAGATTCGAGAGCTTCGAAACATGACCAAAAAACATCGAAACCTTTCGTATGATATATCGTTGGAAAGGTATGGAAGTCTACTTTCTACTCGTTTTTATAGAATGACATTTCGATGTCTGTAGAAAAAGTTATGGTCAATTGAGTGACCAAAGGTCAGAAACGGACAACAACAGAGTTGCCCTGTTTTGGTTGTAACTTTGGAGATTTTAAAACCAATCCAAACGGTCATGAAATATTACGAATAATATACCGTTGGAAAGGTATGGGTGTCTAGTTTGTACAGAAATTTTCAAAACTCATTTTGAAGCTTTGTATAAAAAGTTATGATCACAAGACCATGCAAAGGTCAGTTTTGAAAAACATTTAAAACATTGAAATCTAATCTTTTGAAACTAGACACTTTACTCCAAACAATCAAATCAAAACTACCACTTATCCAAGAGAAGAATGAGACCTTCTCAAGTGGTCAACCATCGCGCTAAGACATGCACACATCGTGCAAGCACGGACGTTTCCGATCACACAAACGGAAACGAATTACACCACACTTAAGACTAATAATGAAGTGCAAGTGTGGGAAGTGAATGCATCCTAATGCCTAAACATGTCATGGCATTTCAATGAACAAGATGCAATCAAAATAAAACATGCAAGAAGAGATGTTCAAGAACATGCATGCACACATATAAAACACACAACATACAGGAATAAAATTTATGCATGAGTTGTGTGTGTGTGAAACTAATCTCTTCAAAGCAAATTAAGCACATTGAAGTTTACCTTTGGTGCTTATCAACCTTGAGGACATGAGAGGGTCTTGAGCTTGAATATCAATCACTTAAGCTACCCTTACATGCAATCCCCAATACGTGGTTTGTCCACGAAATAAGCCAATCAAGATATGGGAATCCTTACAATCTCCCCCTTTGGCTATTTCGTGACAAAACCACCACTCACATTGATTTCTCACAAAAATTAAACCTATGGGTCAATGAAGATTTTCTACAATACAAAGAGATAAATAAAAATAAATCTTGAAGTCTTCAATCTCTTGTAGAACAATCATTCCCTGAAACAAGGTTTCTAAACTTTCCAAAACAAGAAAAGGTGAGATGAATCAAGTGAGATTAAAAACAAGCATTTGCATTCTACGAAATTTAAGTACAACAAACAACATCATGCAATGTTTGATGAATGCAATGCTCCCCCTCAATGGGTTACTCCCCCTCAATGTGTTGTCTCCCCAACATGCACAATTGCCTCCACAATTTGCAACTCCTCTTACCACCAATCTACTCCCCCTTTTTGTCATGATATAGGCAAAGGAGTAGTCCCCAAACCGGGTCACTTAGCAAAGAGAGATGATAGCATTCAAGTCATTTGCATAATCATTAAATGCACTTTATGCAACTCTATCAAATGGAGAGAAACAAGGAGATTTATTTTGATAAAATGTGTGAATCAAAAATGCTTTGCATACAAGACATGTAGCATTCAAGTCCAAAATACAATGGTATTTGGCAAAGCAAATGACAAAGGTTTCTAATAAGAATTCAAACCAATTTCACCAATGTCATAAGAGAAGCAAGGATATAGAGTTTTCATTGATTTTAATTTATGAGCATCTATATCCATCTTTACAAGTCAAACATGTCATGAGTAACTTTGCACCCTATTTGATTTTTCCGGGAATGAAACCCGTATGATAGTAGACATGTTCAACCAATAAAGAAAGAGAGACAATTTGGAATATTAATTCCTTTGAACGGATGCAAGATCCTTTATTCATTTTGAGTCTCATAAGCTTTTTCACACAAGTTTTGCATTTAAAAATTGCAATCATCAATTCATGCTTTTTCATTTGAGCATGTCATATGAATTTCATGCTTTTCAATATTCATTAGCATGTTAAAAACAACTCATGCTTTTCAATTTTAAAGCATGTCATTAAGAATCATCATGTCATGGAGGTAACTATAAGTCATTCAAATCATACTTCCTATGTTAATCTCCTAGTCCAAAAATGCATGTTTGAACATAATTATGACATGGATTGTATATAAGCAAGGTTCACACTTATTGAATTTAAAACATATATACATATGTGCAACCAAGCTTACTCAAGCAATCAACAAAGAAGCATAAGATTTTTCAAATGTTTGCATGCAACAAGTATGCAATTAGCTCTCTTTGCTTGAGCTCCCCATATGGGGTCATCATCATCCTTCATCAATGAAGGTCATGAGGTCCTATGGACCTCCCAAGTCCATTTGACTTGGATGAACCTATTTGAGACTTGTTAGTCTCGTAGCAAGCGGGTTCATTTTTCCTTATCCACATAGATATGACTTTTTTCTTCTTAGTGGACAATGGTTCAAGAGTTCTAGAAATAATAGGATCATGAATATGAATGTTTTCCTTCCTATTAGCATGCATTCTAGCTCTTTTCATTCTCTTTTCAATCATGCTTTTGATTCTACATAATTTAATGAAATGAAAGCAATTTGGTCTTATGTGACCATTAATACCACAAAAGTGACATGTAGGGATAAATTTAGAATTCATACCATGTCCTTGTGCATGCATAGGAGCCATCCCATGACTTTGTACGTGAGTGGTTCTTGCTTGCTTCCTTGATCCATTTTGCATGATTGGCCTCTTCCCTTGATGAATATGAGCTTTAGGGAAGTTTGGTTGAGGAACTTTTTGAGCTTGAGGTTGTCTCCTTGGAGCTTCCTTCACTTGTGCACTTTTTGAACATTGTCCTAGATCAATTTTCTTCCTAGGAGTGTGCACCGGCGAGGCTTCTATCTTGCCCAAACTCTTGACAAAGACGGTATTGGTTGGAGTAGTGATCTCCTTGGTTTCTTCATACCCAATACCTCTTTTGTCACAAGGGTTCTTTCCACCACCAAGAATATGGTCAAGTTTCTTGGTGCTTGTAGTCATCCTAGTTAATGACTTTATAGCTTCATCAAGCTCTCTTTTCAACCCTTCTTCATTCCTTTTAGACATAGCTAGCTCATCCCTTAGCTTGTCTTCAATCTTCTTGGATGCTTCCACTTGATTACTTAAGTGGTCATTGTGTGTTGAAAGTTCTAGATTTTCATCCTCTAAAATCTTCAATTTTCTATTGTTCTTCTTCAATGAACTTTCACACTTGACTATGAAGTCATTTACATCCATTTTCTCTACACTTCCATTTGTAGAGTTAGATGAGGAGTCATCTTCACTTGAGTTATCTCCTCCACTCTCTTTCTCACTAATGGAGTCATTTCCCCCATTAAGACCTTCACCATGGTCTCTTGAGTCAATGAGAGCCATATCCCAATGAGTAGCTACATTTTTCTTCTCTAGAGCTACTTCTTCAATTTTTTCTTCTATGGGATCACTAGTCAAGTCATTCTTACCAACAACTTTGCCATCTACACAAGTGGCCCCAAAAGCCGTGTAGTTGATGGTAAGCTCATCATCACTTGATGACTTGTCTCCATTTTCGGAGTCATCACTTTCACTCCAAGTGGTGGCCATCACTTTTGCCATCTTGTTCTTCAAGTTCCCACAATCCGGTGAGATGTGACCTATACCACCACACTCATAGCATTGGACCCCTTTCTTCTCACTACGCTCTTGCCTAGGCTCAAAATTCTTGAAAGGAGCTTTTTTCTTCAAGTCTTGGCCCTTGGATCCAACACCCTTATTCTCGAACTTGACAAACTTCTTGAATCTTCTAAGTAGCAAAGCCATGTCTTGGTCCGAGTCACCTTTTTCCTCCTTCACAACCTTGGAAGCATTCAAAGCAATTCCTTTTTGCTTTTTAGGAGGAGAAATACTAGGAGTCTTCCTAGATTCATAGGCGAGGAGTCTTCCAATCACCTCGCTCGGCTTCATATCTTTATATGTACTATTCTCCTCTAAAGCCGTCACTTTTGATTCGAACCTAGCGGGGAGAGACCTCATAATTTTCTGCTTAACTCTCCTATCCGAATAAGGATCACCGAGTTGATGGCTTTGATTCACAATATCCATCAACTTGACTTCAAAGTCATTGAAGCACTCGTCCTCCTCCATTTTAAGCAACTCAAATTGCGTTTGAAGGACTTGTAGCTTGGAATCCTTAACCACATCGGTTCCCTCATGTGCAACCTCTAGGATATCCCATGCCTCCTTGGCTATCCTAGTGTTCTGAATCAGTTTGTACTGATTCTCATCCACTGCACATAGAAGAGCATGCCATGCCTTCCTATTCCATTTTGAAGTCTCAAACTCTTCAGGTGACCACTGGGCCTTTGGCTTGAGTACTTGTTCTCCACCACTAGTGGAAGTCATCATAGGAGGTGCATACCCATCTTCAATTGCCATCCATGCCCTATCATGGATTTGGCACACATACGCCTCCATCTTGCCTTTCCATGAGGCATAATTCACACCGGTGAGGAGAGGAGGCCGTGTGCTTGAAGCACCCTCATGGTTGCCACCGAATCCACTCATAGTGTATAGTGAATGAATTCAAATGAATGCAAAATGTATGAATGAGCACAAATCACACAAATGCAAAACACACCAAAAAATTGAGCAAAAGATCACCTATGTATGTCTAGGAACCCGCTCTGATACCAATTGTAAATAACTAAATACTCGAGGCGTGTTATCAATATATTAATCTAGAGGGGGGGTGAATAGATTTTAGCTATTATTACCCAATTTTCGCATACAAGTCAATATTACGAAAATGACCCTACTAGTCAAAAATACAAGCAAGTGTAATATAGTGCGGAATTAAAAATGACACTTGATGTATACGTGGAAACCCAACCACTGGGAAAAACCACGGGCTGTATAGTGCGCCACACTCGGAACTCGAAATCACTAATTGAAATGAAGTTTACAACCTATGTAGACCTCGTCTAACAATCCGGTCTGTAACCCCTCACTTCTACCCTGCGGGCCTTTATTAGCAACCCTATTCCAATTTGCTTGAGGCCTAAGCACTCTTAGCCTCAAGTCTTAATTCTCTAAGAAGAGATTATGCAACCTATGTGAATATGTATGAATATTCAAATAACAAACAAGGCTAGGGAACCTTAGATGCTTATCTAGGATGATGTGATAAACAATTAAAATCAATCCTAGATATCAAGTGCTAAATGACATGTCATAATAGCTTAGATAAACATAGATTATAAAAACCTAGATATCTATCACAATACAACACTCAATCAATTCATCACAATTAATTCTCTAATCTTGTATTTATCATATGATCAAAACATACAAGTAAATTAAAGAGAATAGCTTGATAATAAAAATAATCAAAAAGATGAACTTAATCAAAATCTTACCAAGCAAGTTGTGATGATCCAAATCCAATCATGGATGCATTCTATATAGTAATAGAAGATGCAATATGAAATATGATGCAAAAGGGATTTGATTTGAGTGGTTAAAGGTGAGTTCTTGATTTGATTTTCTCTCAAATCTCTCTTTCTCTCTCAAGAATATGGAGCCTCTCTCTTTAGGGTTTGATTTTGTGGCACAGCCCTTAAAATGATGAGAAAGATATGTATTTATAATGCCCAAGTGAAACTATGTCGTTTTGGAAGAAATGGAAAAAATATGGGCATTTTCGCGGTACTCGCGTCAGTGCAGCGACTCAAGATTCGAGAGCTTCGAAACATGACCAAAAAACATCGAAACCTTTCGTATGATATATCGTTGGAAAGGTATGGAAGTCTACTTTCTACTCGTTTTTATAGAATGACATTTCGATGTCTGTAGAAAAAGTTATGGTCAATTGAGTGACCAAAGGTCAGAAACGGACAACAACAGAGTTGCCCTGTTTTGGTTGTAACTTTGGAGATTTTAAAACCAATCCAAACGGTCATGAAATATTACGAATAATATACCGTTGGAAAGGTATGGGTGTCTAGTTTGTACAGAAATTTTCAAAACTCATTTTGAAGCTTTGTATAAAAAGTTATGATCACAAGACCATGCAAAGGTCAGTTTTGAAAAACATTTAAAACATTGAAATCTAATCTTTTGAAACTAGACACTTTACTCCAAACAATCAAATCAAAACTACCACTTATCCAAGAGAAGAATGAGACCTTCTCAAGTGGTCAACCATCGCGCTAAGACATGCACACATCGTGCAAGCACGGACGTTTCCGATCACACAAACGGAAACGAATTACACCACACTTAAGACTAATAATGAAGTGCAAGTGTGGGAAGTGAATGCATCCTAATGCCTAAACATGTCATGGCATTTCAATGAACAAGATGCAATCAAAATAAAACATGCAAGAAGAGATGTTCAAGAACATGCATGCACACATATAAAACACACAACATACAGGAATAAAATTTATGCATGAGTTGTGTGTGTGTGAAACTAATCTCTTCAAAGCAAATTAAGCACATTGAAGTTTACCTTTGGTGCTTATCAACCTTGAGGACATGAGAGGGTCTTGAGCTTGAATATCAATCACTTAAGCTACCCTTACATGCAATCCCCAATACGTGGTTTGTCCACGAAATAAGCCAATCAAGATATGGGAATCCTTACAGCTCCTTACTTGGAGACCAATGCCATGGCCTCCACCAATTCAGGGGCCACCACTTCAAATCTATTGTCATTTTGCATCATAGGGTTACAATCATTCTACATCACAGGATTCTGCACCACATGATTCTCATCAACTGCTGAACTACTACTGTCATTAGTAACAAAAATGGGTTCATGCTGAACTTGGCATGGTGACTATCACTATCCAAATCCTTAATGTTTATAAGGGGTTCCTAATTGTTTGAGTTTGCTTATAGGAGTATTTAATGCCTTTGCCACCTCTATTTCCTTTAGAAATACTAGTAGCCCCTTTTGGAACATTCAACATAGTCTGGCCATTTTCACTACCTTTTTTGGCACCCTTTTTACCCCTCAAAGATGGGTCTCTATTCAATTCCTTTTCTTGATTGGTGATCTCAACCAAGACATTTTTCTCTCTATGAGCAGGGCCTATACTTTTCTTGTTAAAAACCTAGCTCTCATCTCCAACTAGCATGTCCTTATCTTCTTCATTAAGAACATCAAACTTGAACCAAAATCGTTACCAGAGGCCACATTTTTACCCTTCAACGAATTCCTCTCTTCCACCGAAACACTTTTACTTAATTATGTTTCCCTAATTTGTCATCAATGGGTCCATTAGATTTACCACTAGTTTCTGGCTTATTGGCTCCATATTTGCCACTGAAATCATTTCGCTTGGGAACATTGCTGCTCCCAGTGTTCATCTTCCCATTCCTTCGTCTAAAACTTTTGTTATTCGGCCTCCCAAAAGATACTAGGAGCCATGGGCCATAAGGGGATTCCTCATTCTTCTTCATATTTCCCTCACAAGGTTCATTGGTATCCACCATTTCATCAGCAGTATCCTCCATCATACCTTCCCTGCAACTATCCTTATTGTGTCTGTATCTTCCACAATTGAAGCATATAAGGCCTAAATTTTCATACTCCACCCTTATAACCCTATCATCAATACTAAGAGAACCTAGAAAAGGCTTTGAGATATCAATTCAACGCAAATTTGAGTGAACCTACCTCTAGCTTGGTTTATAGTGATAAGGTCAACTTTGCACATTCTGCCCAACATACCACTAATACTCCATAACAACTCAGCATCCATCCATTCCATTGGGAGTTTCAACAGTCGCACCCAAATAGGCATGATCTGAATCGTATACTCACCTGGAACGAAATTAGGTCTCCATCTTTGGGTCACCAAGTATTGGTTAGCAATCACCCAAGGCCTACTAGTAAGCATATAGTCTAGGTTGTCCTTCATCTGAAATCGCACCACAAAATAGCCTTCCCCCAAATCTGTCAATTGCTAGTGACCAAGAAGGGACCATTTCTGTGTTAACTTGTTAGTCATGAAGCTCAGTGTGTGGCCGCCCCATATTCTTCAAGATTAGGACATTTTCCCATGGTTTATGGAGTTGCTCTTTCAGTTTTGGAGATAACTTCATCGTTAAACCAATCGGGATCTCAGTAATCAAAATATCTTCAGAATCAATTTTGAGTTTCTCTTTAGTGGTTCCAAATCCAATCCAGGAACTAGGCATAGACATATCCATGAGTTTGGATTTGAAACTTCCCATAGATTCTTACCTTACTTGCTTGGTTCCGATGTTGTTGCAACCAATGACATGATTATTTGCTCCGGCTCTCTTAGCAGAAGAGCAATCGTTGTTTCCCTTATTCATGTCAACATTCATCTCACAAATATGAGGTTGTTGAGATGTAAACACAAAATTCTCACTCGAAGTTTCCATACTCACGATGAACAGAGCAAGGAAGGCAAAACGGCAGCAAGAAAACCGAAAGATTGAGCAAGAAAGACGAAAAGGCATGAAAAGAGTGGCGGCGCGTGAGATCTAAAGCTCGAAAACAAACTTTCACAAACCACACTCGAATCGCGTACAAATACTCATCCCCACGCGCCCATTTTTTTTAAAAACATTTATTCATATATCTAACAAGAGTCCGAACACTACTCGCATCCATTTCAATTTCTTTGACTTTGGAGAGCAGAAAAAACCAATTTCACTCTCTTTTGCCCTACCCATCCCGAAATCCACTGTTACAGCCGTCGTTGACTTCGCCATGGTTTCCAGCCACCTTCGCCGTCACCGCAACTAGCAATAGTAACGTCTTTGTCATCGCAGTACGTTCGTGGCACGCTGTCGGGGTCATTCATCGTCGTCGTTCGTCTTCTTCTGGCAGCCTCCTCGTTCCGACGCAACGATACACTACCGATTTGGGTGCCATTGTATTTGGTTGGAGGCATTTTGAGTATTGAACCCAAACATCAAACATTTAGGTTTATGTTTTTGAGTTGAAATTGATTAATGAATTTTCAATTTTTGAGTTAGATTGGTTTGATTTAGGGGAATCATTATAGAAATTGTGTTAAATTTTGAATAAATTTGAAGAAATCCTTCTTTTGGGACCATTACAAGCTTCTGGTACTATGAAATGGACCTTTTTTAAAAAAAAATAAAAATAAAAATAGAATTAAGCATTGTTAAAGAATTTAAATTCATCAAAGAACTGAGCATTTTTAATCCATTACAATAAATATTATGTGATAAACTGACATAGTGACATAACCAACATTTTCTTCATTTATCTGATATAATTCTTTTGTTAAAGCTTAAATCAGCCAATAATTGCAACATAAACAACATTGTTCTTTTGATGAATTAAATCAAGTCTAGTTTAATAATGCTTCTGGTACTGTGAACTGGACTTGCGTTTGTTTGTTTGTTTGTTTTTTTATTTTACTTTTTATCTTTATTTTTTATTTTTATTTTTTAAAAGAATTTAAGTTTTTGTTCTTCTGTATTTATTGGGATATACTGCCATAGTTTTGTATGCGAGTGATAGACTCTAGACATTTATGTTTACCGATATTTGTTTAAATAAGGTACTAATGCTATTACATATTCATGCATGCAAGAGAATCTCTGTTTCAGGCCTTGCGTCTTGGTCTCTTAGTTGATCTTTTGGAAAGTAATTATCTGGTGGCAGTAACAAGCATCAACAATAATTATCCTTGGGTTGTTGGTGGTCCCCTGGTTGATGATATTCATATTCTATTCAATGCTTTGGGATGAAAAATGAGCCTCAGGACAGGGTGACCCGATGATCCGAGGTTTTTAAGCCTTAAGACAGGGTGACCCGATCCAATGTCGGGTCACCCTGTCCCGAAGCTTTTTTTCATGGTGATTCAATCTTGATTGGAATTAAAACAAAAAAAAAAAATTAAAAAAAAAAAAATCAAGGATGTATGTGATTTCATTGGAATAAGGATTATGAGGTTGAAAAAATAAATTTAAAATGTTATACTTACCTTCAAACTACTCTATATAATATTCTCAAATGTTTTTAAAACCTGAAATTGAAAAAGAAAAGTGTGGGGAAAAAAGTGTTGTAGAGTAAGAAAAGAGTTAAATAGTGTTTCACTTGACAGAGTTCCAATAGTATCTACCACCATAAGGGCATTATGGTCTTTTCAGATATTCTATTTATAAGAAATACAAATGCCAAAAAAAAAAGAAAAAAAAAAAGAATAATCGATGGAATCGGGAAAGTGGGTTTGCAGCCGCTTCACCCCCTCCACCCCCCCATGGCAGATTCAAGATATTATCTCAATCTCATCGGTCACTATAGCAATGGAAATCTGCTTCACCCACTGCAATTACTTTCTCAATCTCTTCTTTGTTGATAGTGAAACCTAGTTTTCTCAATTTGTTTTTGAATCAAATCAAGACCTCATGGTGAATTGGCTGAGGTGCAAGTTACATAACTTGATTGAGAGCTCAAATGGATTAGAGAAAGAAGAATTCAGCCAATTAAAAATGTTTTATTATCACCTGCCTAGAGAGCTCTATATCATTTGATTTCAATAAGGGTGTGTAAATTTATCTGCTATTTATATCAATCAATTTTGATTTTTTTACCTCTTATTTTTCTTGAAAATTCTAAGCATTTGATTTTGAGATGTGTTTGCTATGGAAGAATCCGATGAAAAATTCTTTATTAAAACTAGATAAATATTTTGGAGAGATGATTTTTTTTTTTCTTTTTGTAAAGTCTATTTTGGGATTTTGCTTTCGGGTTATAATGTCTTTGAGAGTGTTTGCGGTAGTACAAAATGGGTGCTAGATATGTTTGGAAATTGTTGTTGATAACCTTGTGAGTTGTAGAGATGGAGTTAATTGGTGGAAATAATGGCTTGTTGAAGAGTGGTAGTCATGAGTCATGACTCATGGTGTAGACAACAACCACAATAGTAGAGAAAAGACGGTTATAATGGTGGCACAAGCACAAACTTTTATTTTTTGTTCAATTTTTCATATAAGGGCATTTTTGACCTTTAATAAGTCGAACTTTGTCAACCTAACAGAATTATTAGATACTGTTAGTTTTAGGGGTCTTGTAGAATAATCTTATTTCAACATCTACCTACAACTAGATCAAACCTCAAGGGTGTCTGTGCAATTTCCCCTAATAAATATGGGTGTAGTTATGGGCAGGGTACTTAAAATCGATAGATATACCGAAATATCCACCGATATATCCGTATTTTGGAGGGACCGATATCGAAACAGGCAAATATCCAATATCCTGCAGAATATCCGGCCGATTTCAAAATATCTGTAAAAATCCACCTATATTCCCGAAATATCTTGAAATTCCCGAAATTTCAAGAATTTCACCCCGAAAGTCCATGGATATTTTGCATATTATTAAAATAATTTTTTTAATCCTAAACAATTAAATTATTGTTAAAATAATTTAGCTTGAAAATTATTTTAGAAGAAGCATTAACAAATTTATAAAAATTTCCAACATAATAGCAAATAGTAAAATGATTGAATACTTGAACTAAAATTGGATAAAAAAACCAAAGAGTGGACGTGTAAAATATGTAAAATTTTGTGAAAGCAATATGAAAAAACATTTGTTTGTGACTCAAATGTGTAAAACTAATTCAAAATAGTATTAAATATGTACCAATCAATTTATAAATATGTAGAATTAATTTTTTTGTAACTTTGTGCTGACATTCCAAATAAAAGAATCTTAAAATTTACGAGCCATTGTACCAAGTTCTGAGATTGGTTGATACATAAGTTGTACTCACCATGCCTATCGTGTATGAGTTAATGTGTGTGATGAAAGATACAGTAAAACAACAAAGAGGGAGTAAATGGGTTCTAAACATTATACAAGACCGATGAGATAAAATGCTCAATCACCCACTACATGCTGCAGGTAAATTTTAATTTGGATTGTTTGTCATTCATAATTAAAATTTAGTATAGTATTTATACTAAAATTATTCTTTTTTTATATTCTAACTTACTATTTGAACCCAAAGTACCAATATAGAGACAATATTGGGGATAATTCGGATCTTCTAAAAGCCGTACATAATGTCTATGTGCAATTAGACACTGAAGTTGTAGGAATTGCTAATTTTGGAAATGAGGTAAAAAGTTACAATTTACAACCAATTTTATAATTCCAATATTATAAATTCTTTGTATGTGAGTATTGTGTCATATTAATATATATTATATACATATTGATCTCATGAATGTAGCTCACATACTTTAAGGATAGAAAGAAAAGTTTTGGTGAACAAGTAGCCATTGCAACTAGAAGCAAAATGCAACCAGATATATAACTTTTATTACAAAAATTTACATATTAATAATAAATAATAATATCATTGAAATAATATTCATACTTATAATACTTAATAATTTTTATTACAGCTTATTGATGGGTAATGTATGGAAATTGTGCTCCATCATTGAGTGCAATAGCAATTCGCATACTATCACAAACATCATCATCTTCTGCATATGAAAGAAATTGATCCACATTTGCTTTAATCCACACAAAACAAAGGAACCGTCTTGCCTATTTTAAGCTTGAACAACTTGTTTATTGTTATTATAATATGAAGTTGAAACTTAGGGATATGGCAACTGAAAAAGATAAAGTAAATGAAACTGATTTTATGGATCTACTTCAAGTAGCTGCTAAAGCAGGAGACGATAATGAGAATCCTATTTTTAACTGGGTTAGAGTTGCCTCCTTGGATGATAACGAAGGAAATCCTGATTCACATATTGCTTCTCATGCTCAAGACATGAGAATAAATGTTGAACAAGTGATTAGAGAAGAAGTTGATGTAGATCTTGGAGTTATTGTTACCAGCTCTTCCGATGATCAACATACCTCTAATGTAAATAGTGGAGGAAAATATGATAGAGATGATGGAGATGATGGGGATGAGGTAAGAGGTTGGGATTCTGGTGCATGAGGTTTGAATGCTGGTGCAACAAGTTGGGATGTTCGTGCTAGAGGTTGGGATGCTGGTGCAACATGTTAAAATGCTAGTGTGGTGGGTTGGGATGCTCATGCAGGTAATTTTGATCAAAATCGTGGTAGACAACATGGAGGAACAAGTCAAAATGTTGAAGATTCTTTAAATATGACTCTCTCCTCAATGAGTATAGACATAGAAAACAATTATTTTGGTGATTCGCAGACAATGTCAGGTTCTCATGTACCAAATTATGGTAGTTATGGTGACTGCAATATATTTGATTATCCTTCTCCACAAATGTCATATGCAATACCTATGCATGCAGATCAACAATATCCACCAAGTTAGGTGAATCCAAACTACCCAATTCATGGATCAGTTGGAAAAGATCAAGCAACATATGTGTGGCATATTAATAACTACATTGAAAACTATACAAGCAAGTTTTATTGGGAAAATCATTGTTCGAATCAAGATAGAAATGTATCTTATGTATTTGAACCAGCAAGGAATTCATTTTGGTTTTAAATTTTAGATTATTATGTATGAATTATAATTTATGATAGAATCTTGGAAGTGTGGAACTATTACTATATATATTTTAATGATAATTTTGTTTATTAAATATTTAATCTCTTTATATTGTATATAATATTGTAAAAGTGAAATAAAATATTATTCTATTAAATACTCAATTTTAAAAATTATATACAGACTCTATCTATGATATAATTTATAATAGGGAAAATTGCACAAACTTACCCTAACGTTTCCCATTATGGCATAATATTCAACTAATGCCTTTAATTACACAAACAACCCCTCCTTTTAGTCAACTTCAGTTAAAAATAGCCATTGACCATGATTTTTTTTTGAAAGCCCAAAATTGCCCTTACACTTTATTACAAAAAAATCTTAATTGCCCTTTATTTAAAACATTATCTACTTTAAATTATTAGAATATAAAAAATAAATACTAAACATAATCCTTTTTAAATAAAAAAAAATTCAAAAATAATATATTAAAAACAAAACAATTTAAGAAAACGTTATTTTGAGAAAATATAATTTAATAATATATTAAAAAAACAAAAAAAAAACGTTATTTTGAGAAAATATAATTTAAAATTATGCAAGTTCAATATGAATAGTGGTAATATGCTACATATTTTTAAAATTTAAAACATTTTTTTTTATTTAAAAAGGATTATGTTTAGTATATATTTTTTTTAAAATTTTTGAACCAAAATATAATGCGTAATTTATATTGAGTCAAATTATTTTGTCTTATAGAGATGAACATTAAACAAATTTTCGGTGCTACTGTATTTTATTATGACAAATGATTATATTTTTATTTCAAACTCTTGATGATTTTATTTATATTTGTGTTTAGAATACTAAACATAATCCTTTTTAAATAAAAAAAATTCAAAAATAATATAATAAAAACAAAAAAAATTCAAAAATATGTAACACATTACCACTATTCATATTGGACTTGCATAATTTTAAATTATATTTTCTCAAAATAACGTTTTTTTTGTTTTGTTTTTAATATATTATTAAATTGTATTTTCTCAAAATAACGTTTTCTTAAATTGTTTTATTTTTTATATTATAATAATTTAAAGTAGATAATGTTTTAAATAAATGGCAATTAAGTTTTTTTTGTAATAAAGTGCAGGGGCAATTTTGGGTTTTTAAAAAAAAATCATGGTCAATGGCTATTTTTAACCAAAGTTGACTGACATGAGGGGTTGTTTGTGCAATTAAAGGCATTATTTGAATATTATGTCATAATGGGAAACGTTAGGGTAAGTTTGTGCAATTTTCCCTTTATAATAAACTCATAACTATGATAATTTATTATTGAAATATGATTCATTTGATGTACAATTACTTGTTTAAACTTATCCTAAAATTTCACAAAAAAAATCTAACTTTAGATATAAATATCCATCATTTTTTTAATTTTTGACGGAATATCTACCGATATCGATAATATCCCCGATATATCCGTAAATTTAGAAGCCCGATATTGATACCAATACCGATATTACGTTCCTTGGTTATGGGTGAAGGTATTTTAGGAAAAATAGGGTAGTTTTGCAATTGATTTTGATTTTAGGGCACTTTTGCAAGTGGCCACCCTAAAATAGGGCATTTTTGCTAAAAACCTTCATTCATTTGTTTTTTTTTTTTTTTTTGTTAAACAAAGGAAAAAAAAAAAAAAAAAAAAAAAAAGAGAGGGGAAGGCAACGAAGAGAAACAGCCGTTGCTGCCACCGTAGAGAAGAAGCTGTCCAGATCCCGTCGCTGTTGGCGATTCCGCTGGTAGATTCCGTCAATGATGCAGTGACCGAGGTTGACGACCGTTGAAGCTTCTCCAGAGCCGTTACGTTGAAGCTTGCGCAGCTGTTGTACCCGATTGAAGACCCAAATTTTGAAGCTGTTTCAGGTGTGTTTTAGATTATTAGTTGATGTTGTATGTGTTTCTTCTTTCGAATCTCCTATGTTTATGTGTTGTTAATTCATTTTGTGTTTTATTTTGCTTATCTTAGTCTTAATTAAGAAGACCACCGACAGTTTTCAACCAAGTTACTCTCTAAATACACATAAACAGAGTAATAAGACAAGATTATCATGAAAATTGGTTTGTTTGAAATCATGCAGTGGGTGATGTGTGTCAATTAGGGCAATGATGAAAGCTTAATGTTCTTTCTAAATTCAAAAGATACATTGATTTCTATTTAATGTGGCACTTAGAATTGCTAATGTAAGTTTCATGCCACTGCTTTTGTGTAATGATGATCTTTTCATAAAATTACAAGGTTCGATTTCCCAAAACTGCAAGTAATGGAATCATAGGTTTAGACTGCAATGGTAATCTTGTGGGTTATTGATGCAACTTGCAAGGTATTTATGTTGCCATTTTCTTGGGCTCTAAGCTATAACCCTAATGAAATTGGACAATTGTTGAACAATTTTCTAAATGAAATGATCGAATTGAATTCGATGGACTCACAACTGAATTTTAAGATGCTTGGTTAATTTGGAGAGTTTTAGTTTTGTGGAAGAAATGTTATATGAGATTAGAGATTATCTGGCCGGGTAAAAAAGGGGCAGTGTGGGTCAGGTATTTCTGCCCAGTTTATCTGGCCTGGTCAAAAAATTTGATCCGGTCATGGTTTTAAACCAGTATTCATGAGTTCAAATGGAGCATATGGAACGGGTTTGGATTTTTTGTCATCCCTATAGGGTAGCTGGGTGTACCCTGTATGGCCAATAGCAATAGCAATTTAAGAGAATAGCAATAGTAGCAATAGCAATAGCAATAGCAATTTAAGAGAATAGCATATAGAACAGGTTTGGATTTTTTGTCATCTCCCTACAGGGTAGCTGGGTGCAATAGCAATAGCAATTTAAGAGAACAGCAATAGCATTAGCAATAGCAATTTAAGAAAATAGTATATGGAACGGGTTTGGATTTTTTGTCATCCTTACAGGGTAGCTGGGTGGGCAATATCAATAGCAATTTAAGAGAATAGCAATAGCAAAAGCAATAGCAATTTAAGAGAACAGCAATGAATCTATTAAAAAATCATGCTTAACTTTTACGACCCAAACCCCTGTAAAATGGCTTGAACTATAATTCTATAAAGGAAAATTGTTAGCTCTCTTTTCCTGTTTAAATGTGATTATGTGAATAGATCTTCAATTCCACCCTAAAATTAGGGAAAAAAGAAGAATAATAATAATAAACAGATGAAAGAGTAGTTGTTGCTGATTGGTCGGTGATGAAGAGATGAGAGAAATAATTTTTATGATTGACGTCTTCGGTATAGTTTTTTATTTTTTATTTTATTAAAAAACACATGAAATTTGTTCCTCAAGCATTTTGAATTAAGCTTGCTATAAATGAGTGCGCTTGTCTTAAATAGGGGTATAATAGTAAAAACACAATCACTTAATATTTTAGTGAAGATTTCCAAAAAAGAAAACACACAAATTCAAAAGTCTTAACAATTAAGATCAATTAATTACTTAATTATATTAAAAACTAGGGGGGTTTATAACTTTGATAAGGAGACTTGAACTGATATTGGTGCCTATATTTTATAAATTGCTACAGACTCACCATCCCTTTTAGAATGTCCACTCACAACCCGAAATATAGTGAACCTAGGTCCTTTGATGAAATGTTGACGTTTTCCGGACATAATCCGAGTTTTGTGACCAATCTTTTCACATCCATTTTGTTGACAGCAATGCTAGAATGGAAGTTGAATTATGAAGTTTGGATGAAGGTCAGATGGGTAGCTGCAGTGGCGGTGGTAATCCACCGGAAACTTTGGTCGGTAGTGAACTTACTCAAGACTATGACTTATCAAAATAAGTTTCACCCCAACACGTGGCCTGTTGATAAGAAAAGCAGCTTGTTTTGTGTGGTTGCTTTGATAAGTCATAATCTTGTTGGAAGTTCACTACCAGCCTAAGTTCTGGTGCATTACTGCTGCCGCAACTACCTCCGAACTTCATAATTCAATTCCGTTCTGGCATTGCCATCAACAAAACACGGGTGTGATATGTCCGGAATATGTCTGCATTTCATCAAACGACCTGGGTTCACTATATTTCGGGCTATGGGTGGATACTTAAGGGGATGGTGAGTTTGTGGGATGCTTTGAAGGACCTGGGTTCACCGTGTTTCGGATAGTGAGAAGGAACATGAGACTTGAACTGATATTGGTGCCTATATTTTAGTCAAACCATCCCTTATTTTTCTTTTTTAATGAAGAAAAAAGACTTGCTGGTTGTTCTCATTACGCTGGTGACATTAGTCAAACTGCTTGATTTGATTAGTTGGATATGAATCTATGTCAATGATCATTAGTAAGAGATTTACCTCTTCATAGTATGATGACTGCTTCCTACACATCCATTTCTTTCAGCCTTGTTCTCAACTAATTTCTTCTCATTATATTGAAGGAAGTCTTATCCTCCCTCTTTGCTGTACATGTTGTAGCTGCTAAATAATATTTAATCTCCTCCTGGATAAAATTTGTACTGATTGGGATAGTACAATGGCTGGCTGATATTGTGGAAGCTCAATTGTTGAAAGTTTTTTGGTATCATATAGTAATTACGAGTCTGAGTATATATTTTTATGAACATGAATCCTCACACTTAATATTTTGCAATGTAATGTTCTTAGAATTATAATGTTATGCTTACTGTTACCCAAGTCATGAAAACAAAGATTTATTATCCTTTGATACGTTTGTTGTCTTATTGGATTTGGACCAGATAGCTGCTAGGGTTCCAATAACAAGTTAAGATTCCTCTTGCATTCACAATTTCTTCCCACAATTTAATTTTTTTTTTAATCTTATAGGTATTGTTCACTCACTTTGCTAGTTAGTAACCACTATCAGAGTTAGACATCCATATCTGGTGATACATACAAAAGAAATAGAGGAATGACAGACAAATTAGTAATCTTTATGCACAAAAATATAGGTCAAAATCCAGCTTGTGATATACGTGTAAACCTCACCATGAATACCATTTGAATTTCTTCATTGTTAAGGAAAAGAGAGTACTGTAATCATGAATGTCTTAAACATTCCCTTTTTTGCTGTCATCAACTGTATGATAAAAACCTTACCTACAGCTGTGTAAGATAGAACTATCATAGTTCTTTCTCGTTTTTTTTCTTAGAAATGTTTGTTATGTATCTGCGAAAACATAGAAAATTCTTGCTGTACTGAGTCTTAAGTTCTGCTACCAGATACACCCTTAAAACTTTTTTTATAAATGGAACCTTGAGTCCTTGGAAATATGGGGTCCATGGTGGAAACCAAGCCTCAATCATGAAAACATTGTGAGAAAAATTTAGGTATGTTGCTTTAAAGAAGCAATGCTGCTTCTAAATTATTTGGAGTTTCAAAATCATATGGGATGGTTTTGGGTTCATATTATTTAAGAGTTTGGATTGAGACGAGAGCTGAAACAATTCAAGCATTTAGTCATGTTAGCATACGTACACACAGACCAATACACACAAAAATTCATTGTTTTTAATTCTCTTTTATGAATGTAGACCTACAACTAGAAGCTATAAAAGTTAAAATCTGATCATGTGTTATGCATTGTGTATTTCAGGGCAACCAGCAGAGGATGGCAGTTTTAAAGAGGTATGTGCTACGGTTGTTCATATCCTTAAAGTACATCACAGCAAATGTGGTGGACAGAAATAATGGGCGGATAGTTGTGACAGCATCAACAGTTGAACATTCCATAAAAAACTCACTCGAATGTGGTCGGTCTTGCAATGCGAAGGCAGCAGCTATTGTTGGAGAGGTGTTGGCTATGCGACTCAAGGTGGAGGGACTTGAACAAGGACAAGGAAGAGGAATACATGTTGATGTAAACAAAGAAATTGAGAAGAAAGGTTTTAAGAATCGCACTAAAATATGGGCAATCGTAAACTCCCTTAAGAACAATGGAGTCAAGCTCTTGCTCGAAGATAATGATGATAATACTTCAAGGCCGAGTTACTGATAAGTTTGACCTCGTTCCACCTCTTATTTTGTAGATTTGTATGTGGAATGTAGCTTATACTTGTTTTGCTAGTGGAAGAGTTTTTGTTGGTCAATTGAATTGATAAGCCATCTAAATGCGCACGCGTGCCAAAAACGCCCTAGATGTCCTAAATGTTGGAGATAATAAGCAGAGGTCTAAATCTTCCCAAATGACTTCAACAAAGTCGGCTCAAATTCACTGTGTGCAAATGAATTCCTGGAGATTTTGTTATTATAATGATCTCATTCTCGGTGAAAGGAAGATGATATCTGATCATGATCAGATAATATTATCAACATCTAATGATCGGAAGGATTTGGCAGGAAACTTCTTCTGACATGTGAAGTCTGTTAGAGGAATCTTCTGCTCACCGCAATTCAAGGTAAGATGTTATAGCATGCTTTGTAATAATCAGCTATATAAGCTGCATTTTCTCATTAAATCAAACAATGAAGCTTATAATTAAAGTTCTTCTTGTTCTAGAGTTCTCTGTAAAGCTTCAATTGATGAGTTTTCGGTCTTAGCGTTTCTACAAACACTTTCATCTTTTTTTTATCAAACACTTGTTATTTTTCATTAAGTCTAAGAGTCGTTGTCTCATGTAAGATGGGTGTGTGTTGTTAGAACCTCGGTGTCACAACTGCTTCTCAAGTTTTGCGCGCAATGCAAAGGTGACAAGAAGTAATAATAGAATGTGTGAAGGTCCAGTGTATCAAGCTGGTATTGCTTGTTATAGCTCGGTGATCAGCCCTTAACAAGCTGATCACAGTAACTACAGACTCATCGCTCATGGCAGCTGAAAACTATCATTCGTTTGGCTCTTCAACAACCAACTTCTTTAAGGATTCTTCATCAAATCACCCTGTCATGGATTTTTCTTACTTAGAAAAAACATTGAACTCGAACTTACCCTTCAAACTCGACAAGAACAATTTCATTTACAAGTGTTGGAGAAAGATTTGATTAAATCAGGAAATAATAAAACATATTTTGAGTTGCTCTTGCAAAGCTCTAATGGTATCATGTTATTAAAACTTGAGTTACAACCAGGGCTGATCCTGAGCTTTTGGAGGCCCAAGGTGAAAAATTTAAAATGGGCACGTGTTCAATTTAAAAAATGCACAATTATGCCTCCAAAACAACAATAAACTCCCTTAAAATCCAAACACATACCAACCATGGGTCTTTCTTTGGAATTCAGATCCAAGCAAAAGAAAATAGAAAGGAAAAAAAAAAAAAAAAAAAAAACCCAAAATCAAATTTGGGCTTTAATAAACATTTCTCTTTGGAACATTGTTTGTCTAAGCTGGGCCCTATTTTATTTATTTGTTTGTTTTATTTTAACTTTTAGGCTTTTTTGATATGACTTTTTAGGTCTGAAACATTTGGACTAATACTTAAAACAAATATTTGGGCCTTTTATGATCTGAAACAAAATAAAAATGGGCCCTTGAACTAATACTCAATACATGTAAACATGACCCATCAAACAACAGGGCTGGCCCTGGTTACAACTCAATATAAAGACTTAAAAATGACTCTAGTAGAGGCAGACTTGTGTGATGGCTAACTTAGGCTATACACAAGATATCGATCGGTGTTAGAGGGTTACAATGATGCAAATTGAATATCAGATAGTACAAAAACAAAGTCTACAAGTGGATATATGTTCACTCTAAGAGGAGCAGCAATATCATGAAAATCCTCTAAACAAACATGTATAGCAAGATACACTATGAAATATGAGTTTATAGCACTATATAAAGTTGCTGAAGAAGTAGAATGGCTTCGTGATTTTGTATAGGTTATTCTAATATGGCATAAGCTTGTGATAGCTATTTACATACATTGTGATAATATAGTTGCACAAATGCGAGCTAAGAGCAACATTTACAATGGTAAATCACATCATATCAGGCATAGGCATAATACTATTAAACTATTGCTCTCTAATGGAGTTATCTCCATTGATTATGTAAAGTCGAAAGATTATTTAGCAAATCCATTAACAAAAGGTCTACCAAGAGAGCAAATAAAGTATACATCAAAGGGAATGGGTCTTAAGACAATTTTACAATGAGTCAAACCAGATGGAAACCTAACTTAGCTAATTATAGATCCCATGGTATAAGTTAAGTAGGAAAACTAGTTTCGTTTAACTCAAGATTGAACACAACATGACCTATTCCAGTGATAAGGTGTGTTGTTTGTAGAAGTGTATAAGGTATGTTAAAACATTTAATGACATTAACATCTTGTTATCAAGAGGAATATGGCAGAATATTCTAAGTTAATGTCACCTATATAGGTGTAAATGTGGTGTAGCATTTATGAGAACATGGTTGAATTCTCTAATTCTCCTATGAATCCGAGATTTTGTTTAGGACCGAAACGAACACATCCATATGAATTGAAGTGTGTAAGATTTTTATATTGTGATATATTGTCTAGTTCTTCTACAATAATGAATAGTTCAAGATTATAAATCCGCTGTGTCACTTAAGAGTTCCGATATATCTACACTAAGGGAAGTTCAAGTCCAAAAGACTTTTACTCTAATGCATATCATTTTCATCTTTCTCTTGATTGCATCTGCATTGAATTAGACATGTATGATAAACAACTTTCGATTCAAATGTAGGGTATTGGAAAAAATAGTTTGAGTTAAGTTGTTTGAAATAAATTCAAGAGAGCTTCTTTTGACAATCTAATTTTTTCTTTTTACAATTATTTTTTAAATACACTCCATTTTAAAAAATAAATTTCTAAAGACACTTTATTAAAAGTTAGGACCAACCATCGTAGCCTTTGGATTTAATAATCTTTTTTGAATTAAATTATTAAAAAAAGAAATTATCTCTCCTAAATCATCAGATTAAATATTACATATTAAACACTATCTCTTAAATTTTTAATTACCATATTAAACTTTCTCTCCTCCAATACATATCTCTAACTTTCTATCTCTATTCTTTCTCAAGCAAGACTAACAATTAAAAAAAAAAAAAAAACTTATGAATAAGCTTGAATTTTAGGAACCGTATATATGTATATATTAAAAAAAAAAAAAAAAAAAAAAAAAACTCAAAAAAAGTACCTTTTAAAAAAAAAAAAATCAAAATAGGAAAATATTTTTTGTTACTTTTGTAGGTATGTGATTGCTTAGAAAACTTTAATTATTTTATAGTCTTAAAAATTATGAGTTTAATAGAATTTAGTTACAACAAATCAGGTTCTCATATATCTATTTTTTTTTTTTTAAACAAGTTATTTGTATTGACTTTTTAATATATATATATATATATATATATATATATATATATATTACTATTAGTAAAAAATAAAAATATTCATAAAAAAAAAAATTTCTTTGAAAAGTGGAGAGAGACAGAGAGTAATTATGAGAACGTTTAATATGGTAATAACAGATTTTAGAGAGAGAGTTTAATACGTAATATTTAATCTAATGATTTAGGAAAGATAATTTCTTTTTTTAATAATTTAATTAGTTTAGAGTGTCTTTAGAATTTTTTTGTTTTGTTTAGTAATTTTAATTCAGGTTTAAATTGTCATTAATAAAAAAAAAATATTAAATTGGAGTGTAAATAGATAATTTGTGGATTGTATAAATAAGCTCTCTAATTCAATTTTTAAATTTTTTGAATTTAAGACATGAAGAGTTGTGTCTAATTAGACACATATTCCCTACTGTTACAAGCTGTCTGCTGCTTTTCCCAACAGTACTAATTTGATATTTTCATTATTATTATTTTACTTCTTTGATTCACTATATTATATATATAAATATTAGGACGAAAAATATGGACCATAGATTATAAAGAAGTTTTGACAAGTGCATACATATATTGTTTGACAAGTGCATATATATATATATATATATATATATATATATATACAGAAATTCTATTATCAGTTCGAACTGACAAAAGTTATATCAGTTCCTTACATGTGAGCCACTAGATTTAAAACTTTGACTTGGCTGTATGCACTTGTCAGTCAAAGTATTTAAATCCAGTGGCCCACATACAAGGAACTGATATAACTTTTATCAGTTCGAACTGATAATAGAAAGATTGTATATATATATATATATATATATTGTTTATTATTCTGTTTCTTCCTTTTCCTATTGTTGCTGCATCTAATTGTTGTTTCACTAACAATAACTATATTACCAAAAACTTAATGTATGAGTGTGACCAAAAACTTAAATTAGAATGGGCCGATCTTAATTTTGTTGACTAAAACGCTTATTATTTGATATTTGTCAAAAACTGTAAGATTCTTCTTCTGGACATAAATTCATCCCAACTCCCAAGCAAGATTTTTAATTAGTGGACATAAGAAATTCGTGTTATATATGGCTTGAATATTCCAATGGTTACCAAACATGATTTACCAATGCGGAGACTTCCTGGAGACGTGAGAGCGTTTGAGAGTATGAAGTTATGTTTGAGGGAGGCTTGAGGACGTTGAAGAGCAGAAGAAACGAAGAACTGAGACGACTGCTGTCACAACCGCTCTGGCTTTGACAGCGGTCACGAGAGCGGTGGTCAAGCGCTGTGGTTTTCTATAGCGGCAACGAGAGCGGTCCAATTCCAGTGGATACCGCTGTGGCTTCCACAGCGGTATCGACAGCAGTTGACAATGATGTGGCGCATGGATCACGGTTTTCTGAGTGGTCAAGTTCAACATGGTTTAGGAAGCGGGTGGCCAATCGCAACTTAAGTCGTAGTTAATCACAGGCATGCGTTGAATCAAGAAATATTCATGGAAGAGGAAATAGGTTGTTTCTAGAAGTTCAAATAGGAAAAAGATTTCTCCTTTATAAGAAGACTTATCATAAGAGGAAATAGAGTTTATGTGGAATAAGTAAATCTTGTATGACTAGGAGATAGATTTCTTTGTTAGTTTAAACTCCTTGTAATTCATATAAATAGACCCTAATAACTAAGTTGTAAGTGGTGGAGCAAAATAGCAAATACTAGAGAGATCTCAAAGTGAGCATTGAGTGTAATTGGGTTTGGGGTATTATTTAGAGAGAGATCCTGAGTGTGTGGTTGTAACAATTTACTACATATTTGAACTTTCTCTTGTCGTTCTGACGGTCGTGGTTTTTTCCCTGAATTGGGTTTCCACGTAAATTCTTATGTTGTGTGTGATTGGATTTAATTACTTCTTTTCATTTTATCTTTTATTTATCATTGTGTTTGTTTGTATTCTATCCGGTAACGCTTCCGCACGCTTAGTGACATTTGTTTGCTAACAATTCATAATAAAGAGATATGTTGTCTTAAAAGTTGAAAGTTCAAACACAGATAGAAGATTTTGGAAATGGAGATTTTATGATATAATAATAATTTGATTAATAATTTTGTTAAGTATTATACTATTATATAAATTTGGGGTTTTTTAGGGAGGGGATGACTCGAAACCAACCTCTTCTCATCATAATTTGATTAATAATTAATAATATTAAATATTGGATCGGGATGCATTAAAATTGAAATGTTCAACTAGAAAGTTTAGGTATATAAGTATATTTACGGTATAATAATACATATCACTGTACTTTTACTATGAGAAAAAATTAGTTGCTGGAGATCTCCATATACTGGCGATAGTGTTGAATGATAAGGCCCGGGGGCCTGCTGTTTGGAACTCGAAACTGACATCTTTAAACTCTTTGTTTTTTACTTGGACTTGTTGGGACCGATTCTTGATGAAGAAAAACATCTTTCCAATTTGTCCAGTCGGAGCATATTCTTCTATAATATTCAAAGGCATTTGTGAAAATTAAATAAATTTTGTTATTATTATTATTTTTTTTTGAAGAGTTAAATATTGTTATTGAAGTTACCAATTTGGCAATTTCAATCAATATAATCTCACTTTTAAACAAATTAATAAAATGATATTAATTCAAACTAATAATAAACAAAAGGGAAAAGAAGAATGGGGTGAGAGAGGCTCGAACTCTCGACCTCAGGATCACTCAAATAGCTATGAGACCTACGCGCTAGCCAACTGCGCCACCACCCCTTCTGTAGCTCAGTTTCAACATGTCCTATCTAAAACATAACAACAAATAAATATTTAGCCGCCTTTTTTTTTTTTTTTTTTTTTTAAATTTATTTTATTTATTTATTTTTTATATTTTTTAACAACCATAGATATATAAATGAGTAATGCTAGAGGACCCAAAAATATAACCTAAATTTTGGACCCAAACCTAAGCATTATTGTATATAAATATAAATTTTGTCATCCAAATTTACAGTAATTATAAAAAACGAGGCCATTCATGTCCTAATCAACACTAAATAATAATAATAATAAATTAAAATATAAAATACTAACACTATTATTGAGTTTAAGCATTTTTCATGATTTTTTTTTTTCTTTTTAGTATGGCATGCGGCCACTTTTTGTTTGTGGCTGTTTTCCATAGGTTTTTGTGCTTTGTTTTTTTTTTTTTAATTTACAACAATTGCCGGGACCTGACGAGATAAAACTCTGCTAGCATATCCCGGAATACTACTCCCACAATTGGGGAGAGAGCACCCACACTTGGGATTAATGGCCAAAGAGGGACAAATAATATATAAATATATCTATATATATATATATATATATATATATATACACACACAAAGGCGTTGAACTGTAGTGGTGGAGGCTCACTAGGGAGAGTCCAACCACACTGGTTGTTGTTATTCTTTATTTTTTCTTTTTTTCATTTATATATATGGATACTGTATATGGGTTTTTCAGTACATGATCGCTTGTAATACTTTTTCGTTTTAAATCAGTCCAATTTTATCAAAAAATAAATAAATGATTAGCTGTTTATTGATATATAAAGACAAGATGAGGTTGACTCAATGGTAAGCCTCTCACAACTATATCTACGAGGTCGTAGATTTGAGTCATGCTCTCTCTCTCTCTCAATTCCGAAACATTGTAATAGTTAAAAAAAAAAAAAAAAAACATACACTAGCATACACATGTCAATTTTCATTCTTGTAATGGTTTTAATTTTAAAAGAAAATGCACCGGTAATAACTAACAATCAGTTGGTTCTCTTAATAGGGTTAAGTCCGCTAAGAAAAAGTTTATATATCTCATTCATTCACCGATTCACATGAACGTGAAACTACGTCATATATTAGAAACTTTTGTTCAGTTATACAGTTCAGATTGTTTCGATTTTGTCAAAACTCAGCCAAATTCATATATTTTATTAGTTTTACAAATTTTCAATTATGCTAAATTCGATTTTGATTAAAATCTGATTCCAAAAAATTAAACTAACTTCATGTTGGGTAAATGTAGGGCTCACTAGGGCCAGTCCTGTAACATTTTTAAAAGCTGTTTTTGTTTTTGTTTTTCGAAAATAAAAATGAAAATGAAAACAGAGTTTTTGGTTTTAGTTTCGAAATCCAAATACACGTCTGGTAGCATATCCTGAAATCTGGATTCTGAATATGAAAACGTAAAAAACGCGTCTGGTATCATTTTACAGGCCAATTTTTTTTTTTTTTTTTGAGAACACAAAAATGATGCCTCATTTATCTCAAGTTCATAGTTTCAGGAAAAAAGAAGCAAATACTAATTTTGATATTAAAATTGTAAAAATGGTGAAGGGAACATGTAAATTTTTCATATTAAGTCAAATTGTAAAAATGGGACTGGATCTAAACTGGATCTGAACCAGATTCAACCGTTCGAACTGGATCTGATGGACGGCGGTGCAATCGCGTCGATCGGGAGGTTCATGGCGGAGATCAGGTAGTGGCGTCGGTTGGGAGGTTCGCGGAGTGCCTGTCGCTGTTCATTGTGACGGTGTCAAAAAAGAAGAAGAAGAAGAAGAAGAAGAAGAGAGAAGCAAAGCCAGAGATTCGAAGAAGAAGAAGAGAGAAGCAAAGCCAGAGATTCGAAGAAGAAAAAGAAGAGTGACAATGAAGAAGAGAGAAGGAGAGGAAGAAGAAGAACATCGGTGTGGAATAAGAAAGAAGAAGAAAAAAAGAAAAAAAAAATTGAGTTTTTTATTTAAAGTGAAAAACAAAATGAAAAACATCAAAAAGTTGTTTTGGAAAATTTTTACTTTTAATATTGATGTTGTTTTTGTTTTTGTTTTTATTTTGCAAATAAAATGAAAAACAAAATGGAAAACGGTAACGAACGCGTATTTGAAATTGGATTTGGAAAATAAAAACAAAAACAGCCTTGTAAAACGATACAGGACAGGCCCGTAGATTCACTTTACTCAATTATTACTTTTTATTTTATTTTATTTTATTTTAAAAATACTCAATTATTACTTGGAGATATATTATTGGCCTAACTCGGTTTTAAAAGGTGCTTCATGTAAACATCATGTAACTAATAAGAATTATTGTTGTATGTGGTCACATAATATTTCATAGAGTGTTTATAAAATTGTTGTGTTATTATAAATAAAATTATATTTTTTGTATAAAAAAATATAATTATATTCAAGTTTGTGTACATGATATGAAAAAATTTAGAAAGTTACCCGACATCAATGATCAACATGCAGTTAGTTAGATCTGACACATTTTTGACTTGTTTTAGGTTTTTATATGATTGATTTAACTTAGTTTTAATTTTTTTTTTTTTTTTTTTTGACTTATTACAATATTTTAGGATTGGAAGAGGGGGCATAACTCAAACCCGTGAGAGGCTTATCATTGAGCTAACGTCATCTTGTCAAATTAGTTTTAAATTGATTATGTTGTGACGAGTGAATGAGTTGAATTTGACGAGGATCAAAAATCAGTCATATCTAATTAAATTAAAATGGAATAAAAAAAAAAATTGGGTTGTTTAATGTGGAACATAAAATATAAAATAAATTTAGATTCTTCAAAAACAACAATCCCACATCAACCAATGGCCTTTTGCCTTGGTGGTTGGAATCTCCCAAGTGAGTTTCCACCACCAAGGTTCAAGCCTTGGTATGTACATAATTATTGTCCCATCTTTGGCAATTAAATCCCAAAGTGTGGGGAGTCCTCTCCCGATTATGGGAACAACCATTTTTCCGGTTGTGAGAGTTGTAATCCATTTGTAACCTTTCCTTGATAGGGGGAGTAGTATTACGGCCTATGCTTGTAGAGTCTAATCTCGCCAGGTCTTTATTGTAATTGTACTTAAAAAAAAAATAAAAAAAAAATAAAAATAAAAATAAAAAATAAAAAATCCCACATCGAGAAATAAAAGGAATACCACTGTCAATAAAAGAACACATACCACTTACTTAATTAACAATTCACAAGATGCAGTGGATGGGCTATGATTCGGCCCTGGATCGGATCAGGCCCAGGAAAGTCCCCAGGCCCATTAACTGCAGAGATGCAGTCTTGGTGACAAGTAGAGATGCACGTTTGGGGAATGGGGATGGATATAGGTCCCCCTATCCCCATCCCCACTTCCCAAACCCTTCCCCTATTCCCCCACCCCCCATTTGGGGAAAATGGGGATGGGGAATTTTGGGGAACTTATATCCATCCCCATCCCCAATTCCCCGTTTTTCCCTATTTCTCCATTTCCCCAGTTTCCCTTGTTCCCCAATTTCCCCATTTGACTAAAAATTATAAATTAAACTAAAAAAACAAACATTTCAATAAATAAAAATAAATAAAAAATTAAAGAGTAAATGTGTATATACTTAAGGAGTTAGGGTTTTCAAAGAATAAAAAAAATAAATTAAAATATATATTATAATTATATTTATATATGTTTGGGGGAAATGGGGAAATGGGGATGGGGGACCTCTCCCCCATTCCCATTCCCATCCCCATCCTCATTTCAATATAATTGTGGGGAAAATGGGGAAATGGGGATTGGGGGGGCCCCCCATCCCCATCCCCATCCCCATTTCAATTTGGGGATGAAAATCATTCCCATCCCCACCCATTTCCCCATTTTTCCCCCCCAAAAAATCCCCAAATGGGGATGGAGACGTGGGGAATTGGGGCCCCAGGGAAAAATGTGCATCTCTAGTGACAAGAGTCCCCTTTGTCGTGTAATTCACTAGCACACGTGCGGGACGCCTGAGACACGTGTGGAGCCGTTGTAATTACACGCTAAGGGTTAGTTGGCCGATATTATCACAGTTATTCACTCCATTTATAACTGAACGGGGCTTACGATCTTGTGAATTCATATTTTTTTTTTCCTTTTGGTTTTTGATTTTCAAATACATAATAAAATAAATTCATTGGGTTGCTTAAAAATAACCTGATTGGTTTGGATTGATTTATGGGTTGTGTATTATCAAACCAAATAATCCAAACCATTACATAATTTTCATTTTCTTTTACCATTTCATTTTTGTTTTGTCTTTAGCAAATTTTAAATTACATAAATTTATTTCATTTGAAAACTTAAAAGAGATAGTTTTATTTTATAAGTGAAGTGTCTGCACATGATTTAAATATAGTATTATTATTTATCATGTTGATTTATGGGTTTAGCTACTTATGTATACTAGTTTGCAGTATGCATGATATGCATGATATGCATGCATTATAATATTTAACGCATTTGTCATCAGATTTATGATTAAAAAGATTTTGTAATCTTCTATTTCAGCTTTCAATCTCTAATTTCTTCAAGTGATTATTATCAACCTTTTCAACCCAAATTGTAACCGTTGTTAATCATTTAATTTCTAATTTATCGTGTAAATTACTTGATTTTTTGAAAGCGGAAGAAAAAAAAAGGAAAAGAAAAGAGAACATAATTACTGAAGCAATATGATAGATATAGTCTTACATTGGAATTAAATATTAGAAAGAAAAAGGCACCCAAAAAAAAAAAAAATGATTATAAATTTCTGCGGATGGTCTCTTTTTGAGATGATATTTTTGGAAGATCAAATGATAAACATGATCAAATGATAAGAGCATGTTTTGCATGAATTTTCTATTACCCAAAAGATTTTTTTATTTTATTTTTTATTTTATTTTTTATTTGTTAGCAAAACTCGAGAAGATCTTTTTTTAACATATGAATTGTTTTATTTACCATTTATAAAATATTTTATATACTAGGAGAAGCCTAAAATTTTGACTTTCTCAATAAGCTCTTTTAATTTTGAGTTGTTTTAAAAAAATACTTATGAATTGTCTCAACTGCTATTTATAAATTTTAGATATTAATCCATCATATATATCTTTCATTATAAATACATTGTCAAAACCCTTTTTGTAATTTATACAATCAAAAGCTCTTTTTAAAACTATATTACCAAACAATCAACATACCACTTTTTGTTAAAAACTATACTCAATAAAAACTCTATTAGTAAAAAATTTAGTGCTTGTTTGGTTGAGTTTTCTACTATCTCAAAAGGTCTACAAACATCTATTTGAGTTTTTTAGAGTTGTTTGGTTGGACTTTTGAGATTGTCTATTTTAAATTGAGGAGGCATATAGAGTTTAAACCTATACTAGACAAAAGTTCATGGGGAGATGCTTCTTTAAATAGATATATTTAAAAAAAAAAAAAAAAAAGTCTACCAACCAAACAACTATAATTTTTTTTTTTTTTTCAAAAACTCTATTTCTAATAAATTTACTACAAGTAAATCTTTTACCAATAGTGGTTTTTCAAAAGTCCAACAAAACAAGCTCTTATTCCAAAAGCTCTATTTGAAAAACTATACCAAACACACCCTTAGTGTCTTCAGGAGCCAAGGAAATTAATTAATAAATAAGGATGACAAAATTGCCTGTGGACCCCTGTCCTCATGGGAACCCGCACTTTAGGGTTGAGATGAGTTTCAATTTGGTAGGGATGGGGATAGATAGTATAACCCGCAATGGGTATGGGGCAAGGATGAGTTTTACACTTCCTACCCCACCCATTTAAAATAAAACTTAGTTAATATACGTAGTTTTATAGAAAAGAAATATATATTAAAATACATTAATCTTGACTTTACATCTTTTCACCATGACAAAACAAATTACTATTAAAAAAAAAAAAAAAAACCTAGCTAGTAACTACCACTCTAATCTTCAAAAAACTCAACATTCAACGTTCATTGCTTCAAACTCAACTACATAAGGACAAACATTAAGTTTCATTCTCTAATAACTTTTCAAATTAATAGTTCAATAATAACACTTTTTTTTTCTTTCAAGTTTATTACTATAATAATCTCAAAATATATGAAATGATTTTTAATAGTTTCTTAGAATTACTTATTACTTTATATATTATATCATATTCAACGGTTACATATTTGTTAGTTTAATAAGTAGTTTTGATAAATGAAGTAAATTGGTGGGGATGGGGAGAGCATTCCTTGTTATACCCCGCCCCACCCCAACCCGCCCCATTGCCATCCCTATTGATAATGATGTTGTTTTTTTTTTTTTTTTTTTTTTTTTTTTTTTTGTCGGAGTATTACATAAATTAAGGGTTTTTTTTTTAGGGGAGGACTCCACCCCACAACTATGTGGTGTAAGTGTGAGGGGTATACCACCGAACCAACCTCATTCTGTCAATACAGATGTCTTTTGAATTCACAAATATGTTTATCTTTTCTACTAATTAATAAATTAACATCTTTTGAACTTACCAAGTAATATGTTTAATTAATTAATAAATATCTCTTTCGAACTCACCAACCTATCCATCTTTTCTATTAATTTATTAGTTAATATGATTAACTAATTAATATTAGTGTCTTTTAAATTTACTAAATTATTCATCTTTATTAATTAGTTCATGTGATTAACACTATGTTTGGTAGGAGGGAGAGAGAGTAAGAGTGATGGATGAATTGAGAAGGAAAGAGAGTAGAAGGGATGGAGAGGATAACATATATCCTTCATGTTGTTTGGTAAGTTAAAAATGATAGAAGATAAGTCTCAACTCCTTTGTTTGGTATTGACAGGAGAGTTGAATGGATGAATTGATATATAATTGTAAATTTACTATATTGGTGGGCAATGAGGGAGCCGAAGTCTCTCCCCCCTCTCATCCGTCCCATAAGGGAAGGATGCATTTTGGTAGGCCGAGGTCCCTCCTCTTCTCATCTCTCTTGTCTCTCCAATCAAACAATGGATTGAAGCTCTCCTCCCAGCCCTCCTCCCAGCCCTCTCCCTCCAACCCCCTCCCTCCCTCCCTCCCTCCATCTCTCCTTCCTACCAAACAAAGCCTAATAGTAAATATTGATCACATTTTTTTTATTGCGATCCATATTTACTATTAATGAGTGAATAGTAATGAGTGAACCCAATCCATTTTTTTAAAAAACAGAACTCAATCCATTGTTAAAACAAAGATGCTAATTAATAAATTAATTATGTGGGAGTGAGAGTGTTAATTGTGGTTTCATCAGAGAGAGAGAGAGAGAGAGAGAGAGAGAGAGAGAGAGAGAGAGAGAGAGAGAGAGAAACCTGGAATCGGACAGAGATGATATAGCAAAACCAACAAATTAAATATAGTGGAATCGGACTACACCAGCTATAACTAGATTTATAAATCTAATACAAATATCATAAAAAAAGAATTATATACAGATGTGAGCATGATATTTTGATATGAATCAAATGAGAAGTATATAGCCTATAAAAAAAAAAAAAAAATTAAAAAAAAAAAAAACCTAAGCAGATATCACAATAACCTATAAACACCACCACCACAAGAATCATCATCATAAGAGTACATAATAAAAATAAAATGAGTTAGCATAAACAGGGAATTATGGAGAGGTTAGCTTGAGACAGGCTCGTCCCAACCGAGCTGTAGCTCTCAATGCATGTGTAGCAAAGGATAGTGATAGCAATTATAGAGAGAGAGAGAGAGAGAGAGAGAGAGAGAGAGATTACACGTTCTGTCTTTTCTTTTTTCCTGTTGTATCTGGGCAATAAGCATCTCCTTTGTTTTCTTTGCTGGCCTTTGGTGCCATGTGCCTCTATATATGAGCTACTGAAGAGAGAGAGAGAGAGAGAGCAACTTGGAATCGAACAGAGAGACGATATAGCAAAACCAACAAATTAAAAGTGGAATTGGACTACACCAGTTATAGCTAGATTTATAAACCTAATACAAATATCATTTTAAAAAAAAAGAGATATGAGAGCATGATATTTTGAAAGTAATTATAAGAGAGTGTTTAATATGGTAATAACAGAATTAGGCTATGCTTGGGATTGCTTTTACTTGAGAAATAATCACTTATTTCTCAAATTTTGAGCAAATGGGTGTTTGGTAAACTTTCCAAAAGCACTTAATTTACAATTTGCTCCTCCAATAAGCAACTTTTGAGAAGTTGGTTGGGGGTTGCTTTCTGATGCAGAAGCTAGCTTATTGCTTATGCAATGTTCAAAATACCTTCACTATTTTATTAAAAGACAGTATTACCCTTATATTTAATAATAATATAATAAAAAACTAAAAAAAAATAAAAATATGGAAATATATATATATATATATATATATATATAAACATATATTGAACAATGGTGGTGGCCACCACCAGAGTTAGAGGCCGGAGGAGATCCCTCCATGTCCACCACCGACGCTGACGCCACCTCGCCTCCGTGCGTCTCTCTTCATCGTCGTTGAGTCTCTCTCCAGATCTACCTCGCTGCTGAGTCTCTTTTCCTCCTACATCGCTTTTCCGTCCCAATTCCGTCGCTGTTCCCTCTCGATTTTGTCGTGCCAGTGATGGCGATGCTCTCGATGGCGAGGGATGAAGGATGACGATTTCTTGATGTCGGCGGCGAGCAAGAGACGGTGGCGGATTTGGAGGTTGAGTTGCAGAGATTCCATTAACAAAGCTTGAGTGAGTGAGTTGACTCAGCCGAGTTGACTCAGTAATTCAGTGTTAAGATAAGTGAGTTGACTTAGTTATATATATATTATTATTTTTTTCTGTTTAAATTTCTTATTTATTTCTTTTTATATGCTTTATATTTATATTATTAATGATGTCTATTTTAGTAATTTTGTTCAAAACATTTTCCATCCTTTCAAAAGTTAAGCAATTTTAAAATTTAGTTTACCAAACACTTGCCAACTTTTTTTTAAATTGATTATTTCTTAAGTGAAGCTATAAGTAGATTTTTTCTTAAGCAAAGCAATCATAGACATAGCTTTAGGAGAGAGAGTTTAATACGTAATATTTAATCTAATGATTTAGGAGAGATAATTTTTTTTTTTTAATAATTTAATTAGTTTAGAGTGTCTTTAGAATTTTTTTTGTCTTGTTTAGTAATTTTAATTCAGGTTTAAATTGTCATTAATAAAAAAAAAAAATTAAATTTGAGTGTAAATAAATAATTTGTGGATTGTGAGAAGAAGCTCTTTAAATTCAATTTTTAAATTTTTTGAATTTAAGATATGAGAAGTTGTGTCTAATCAGAAACCTATTCCCTACAGACTACGGTTACAAGCTATCTGCTACTTTTCCCAACAGTACTAATTTGATATTTTCATTATTAGTTTTTTAATTCTTTGATTCACTATATTATATATATACTAGGTTTTGGAGCACATGCAAGGCATGTGCTTAAATCAGTATTTGAGTTTCATATTTGCAAATATACATATCCTTGAAAAATAAGAAATGTTAATATAACACATAGTTTTAGTTCACGTAAATGTTATTACATTGATATAACACCTTAATGAAGTCTTAAACTCATGGGTTTGGTAAGAAGCTCATCTATATTTGCCTCAAAAGAGATCCTTCTTACGATGATTTAACAATTGTTTACAACTTTTATTGAACATCTTAACAATTCAAATTCAACAACTAAATTATTTTGTTTTACATCCAAAAGTACTCTTCGACTAAATTGCATAAATTGTGATGAAATGATCACTCAAATCTTCAATAACATATATCCACCACATCTTCAAAACTTCATAATATTCACTAATTTGTAGTTATTCTATCAACCACCTATAGCAATTAGCATCCGAATTGAAAATCCCTACCATATACATTACCACATTATTTCATTGGCGATGTTAATTGTTGAAGTAAAGTTCACGTTTCTACAAACTCCATTAATGGTATCCACTGCATGATAGATCACCAACAATAATACCATCAATCTAACACTGCCTATGATATTTCTATTAAGTAATTCTACAAACTCGAAGGCTTGAATTTGTCATTTGACTTTCAAAAAAAAAATAAAAAAAATAAGGGATGCTATAACTAAAATCTTACTAAAAGCTATCTATTAAGTAATTATAGAAAGTTTAAGGGTTGTATTTGTAATTTTACTTTTATTATATATTTTTTTTGAAAAAAAAAGTCAAAGAAATTAGAAGAAAAAAAGGGGGGTTATAATTCCACCGACCACTTCACACTTTTTTATATAGTATAGGAAATATATATATTGTTTATTATTTTGTTTCTTCCTTTTCCAATTATTGCTGTATCTAATTGTTGTTTCACTAACAATAATTATATTACCAAAAACTTAGGGGTCGTTTGTTTTTTTTGTTTCAAGACTGAATAGTCCTGAATTTTACTGAAGACTGAATAGTGACTGAAACTTGAATCTGAATGACATGTTTGTTTGCTTTTTTTTTTTTTTTTTTTTTTTTTTTTTTTCTCACGTCTGAATGTACTGTCAACATCTTTGTTTTTAAAAAATAAAATTGTCTGAAAAGAAGTAATTTTACATCTATACCCATACTAATTAAAAGAAGTAATTTAACATGCATACTCTTTATAAGATTTTGCATGTTTTTCCACAAACAAAGTTTAATTTAACAAAACAAAAAATTCATCCAAGAATATAATTTTGCATGTTATTCTACAAACAAAGTTCAAGTTCAATTTATAGTAAAAATAATAAATAAAAAAATTTTAAATTTAATTTTACATATTGTCCAAATATTTAGTATATAATTCTATAAACCTTTTTTTTTTTTTCCTGGATCATATGCAACTAGAAACCTTTTTTTTTAAATAGGTCCCTAAATTATATACACCGGTACATATATATATATATATAGTCTTTCTATTATCAGTTCGAACTGACAAAAGTTATATCAGTTCCTTGTATGTGGGCCACTGGATTTAAATACTTTGACTGACAAGTGCATACAGCCAAGTCAAAGTATTTAAATCCAATGGCCCACATGCAAGGAACTGATATAACTTTTATCAGTTCGAACTGATAATAGAATTTCTGTATATATATATATAAACAATTATTCTATAACTTCTTTAAGCCACGAAATCTACTCAATATTGAATGCAACCACAAAAAGAATACTTGATAAATTATATAACTGCAACTATGACAATCATAACAAATTATCATTTTAGATTATGTTTAAAGAGTTCTATAACTGCCATTACACATAGATAAAAAAAAAATAAAAAAAATTAAAGAGTTCTTATCAGGATTTGGTGGGAGAGAAATTTAATTGTTTAATCCCAGGAAGATTTTAATATGAGAAGTGATTAGGGTATTTTTCTTTCTTTCTTTCTAAAAGCCTTTTAAAATAAGAAATAGTTAAAAGAAAAAATTCTACACCATATCAAATTAGGATAAATTTAGAAATATATCTTTTTTTGGAGGATAGAATTGGAAAAAAATATTTTAATTATAATTCAGTGGTTTGGAATTAAGTTAAAAGTCAGGATTTATTACTTTTTTTTTTTTTTTTTTTTTATAGTTGTTTTTTTGATATTTTTAAGTTGTTTGACCACTTAAAAAAAAAAACAAAACAACTTAATGAGTTCAATTCAGACCCATTAAGTCTTAAGTGGAAAAAACAAACGACCCCTTAATGTATGAGTGTGACCAAAAGCTTAAATTAGAATGTGCCGATCTTAATTTTGTTGACTAAAACGCTTATTATTTTATATTTGTCAAAATTTGAGACTCTTCTTCTGGATATAAATTCATCCCTAGTAAGATTTTTAATTAGTGGACATAAGAATTTCGTAATATAGAGATATGTCTTCTTAAAAGTTGAAACTTGCAAGTTCAAACATAGAGAAGATTTTGGAAATGGAGATTTTATGATATAATAATAATTTGATTAATAAATAAATTCGGGGTTTTTTTGGGAAGGGGATAACTCGAAACCAACCTCATCTCGTCATAATTTGATTAATAATTAATAATATTAAATATTGGATCGGGATGCATTAAAATTGAAATGTACAACTAGAAAGTTTAGGTATATAAGTAAATTTACGGTATAATACTACTATGAGAAAAATTGGTAGCCGGAGATCTCCATATAGTGGCGATAGTGTTGAATGATAAGACACTATCATTGGGCCTGCTGTTTGGAAGTTGGAACTCAAAACTGACATCTCTAAACTCTGTGTTTTTTACTTGGACTTGTTGGGACCGATTCTTGATGAAGAAAAACAACTCTCCAATTTGTCTGTAAAGAATATTGCTTCTTGATTATTGATGAACTTTAGATTTACAAGTGTTATCCTGAAAATCCATTGGGGGTTTTCCCGGGAAAACCTAGACCGCGGTGTACGGGGTGCATTGCAGCTGGCCCGGACCGGGTAGGGTGAAGCCCTCTTGATCCGGGTACCAGGGACCGATACTATGCGATAGGACCGGTCCTACACGGTGGAGCAGAGGTTAAGGTAGCATGCTGGTGTGTGAGGTGTGACTGGTACACTTTAGGAGGGGTAAAAAGGCGGGCCTCTTATTACTTAAAAACGGAATACATCATACATCAATTCACACGCTACATCCGACTATTACAAAAGGGTCTACTAGCGGGATGGGAATACAACATGCATGGATCTAGTCGAGGTAAGGGAATCACCAGGCGGGTTGCACATGGGAGCTTCGTCTAGGCGGGGTAGTAGCCAAGTAGGACACACACATAGGAGCTTTGACTAGGTGGGGTAGTAGCCAAGTAGAACACACACATAGGAGCTTTGACCAGGCGGGGTAGTAGCCAAGTAGAACACACACATAGGAGCTTTGACTAGGTGGGGTAGTAGCCGTAGAACACACACGTAGAAGCTTTTTCTAGGCCAAGTAGGATGTTTTTGTTTTCAAAGGCCAACCCCTTCCTCTGTGGGATGTAGGGGCATTTATAGTGTCTCTGGTAGGAGGGGTAGGTGGAAGGCCTTCGTTTGGGCGGGAATTCTTGGCTAGATCTCCACCGTCCCCTTCTATCCACAATGGCGGTCACTAGGAATCAAAGATCAGGATTGCGTCCTAATGGCTTTGCCTTGGCGGGAGCATCAGTTTTGGTAGGTGGGGGCCCTAGTTCCCAGGGTGTAATCAGCAGGACTGATCCCAGCCACTGATGTAAGGTAGAATCGGGGTTACCACATGCCACGGAGGGCTCCGATCACTCCACCTAGGCTTCAGGTCCATATCAGCGCTTCTGTAGGGCTGAGGTGGTGAAAATGTGGCGTTTCTACGAGTTTTGATTGGTCGCAAGGGGTCTTCGTGGCGGTGGGAAGTCGTTATCAAGGTTCTGGCCCGTAGGGGACAGTGTCAGTGCCTGTACCAATGCACCTTGTCAGGTTCTATTTTCCACCATTTTCTTCTTCATGCTTGCTGCATTTCTATAAGTATCTTGCTAAGGAAACCAGTATCCTCTTGCATGTAAGGGATAGTTGACCTTCAATTAGGGCTGAGGTGGAACATCATCCAACCGTTGACGTAGCATGGCTAGCAGGCGATCTCGACCGTCGGCTGCTGCCTTTCCTCAGTCGTGTTTACTGCACCTTATTAATGAGGCAACATTGGTGGCTTGCAGGCGTTCCCAGTACCCTTTTTATCCCATGTGAGCTGGAAGTGAGGGCTAGCGTCAGCCCTTACGGAGCAGGAGGCGCTAGTGAGCTCCTAAGGGTTTTTCTGGAGAGGACCGCTCGAATCGTAGGAAGGTTCTGTGGGAGGTGAGGTAGGGTTCCCTGCAGCGAGGCTGGCTATCGGAGCTGATCGGTAGTAGGAGGACGCGGTCCTTCTTACTGGATAAAGGGGCGAGAGCCGGATCCCGGATGGATCACAGCCTTTGAGGTGGGCTCCCCAACAGGTCGGGTATCCTTTCTTCGTAAGCGTTCTCGTGGGAGGAAGGTCGGTTCTGGGTCGAGGAATGCTCAATCCTAGCGTGCCTGTGAGTAGGCAAGGTTAAAATAGGGCTGGGCCCTTCGTTCTCAACAAGCGAGCTGGACCGGTTAGGAGTGCCACCATGGTAGGCAATGAAACGGTTCGGTCCTTTAGTGGGAAAAGCTCTTCCTTGAATTAATTACCTAAATTTTCGGTTAACAACAAGTATATATATTGCACTGATCGTGCATTACAGAATACTAAGTCTACTTATATTAAACTACTAAAACAATACCTATCAGTTAAGAATTGATTACAACATGACGTGAATAATAGAGAAGGATAACTACAAATAATACAAAAGATTTCAAGTAGGAGGCGGAGAAGGACTGGTGATAGACTTCAAATCTGTAGTGGAGTTGGATTGCAAATCTGTATTGGATTGCAAGTCTGTAGTGGAGTTGGATTGCAAGTCTATAGTGAAGTTGGATTGAATATCCTTAATACACCCCTGTAAGATGGTGGGCAGTTCAGAGACACCAATCTTGGATCGTAAAAATGCAAACCTCGTCCTAGACAGCGGTTTGGTAAGCGAGTCAGCTAGTTGGTCCGCGGATGCCACATGTGATACCTGAATTTGTCCTTGTTGAACTCTGTCACGAACAAAGTGAAAATCAATTTCTATATGTTTCATTCGAGAGTGAAAAACTGGATTGGAGCAGAGGTAGGTGGCACCAATGTTGTCACAAAAAATTATAGGTGGAGATGGCGATGAAATGAGCAGCTCACGCATGAGAGTGGACAACAATAAAACTTCAAACACAGCAAGAGCTACGGCTCTGTATTCCGCTTCAGTGGATGAACGGGCGACAGATATTTGTTTGCGAGAGCACCACGAGACGGCATTTGACCCAAGGAAGAGAACATAGGCATTGGTTGAAGTACGATCATCCTGATTACCTGCCCAGTATACGTCAGAGAATGCATGTAAGATGATCAGTGAGTCACGGCGCAGGAGGAGACCATGGCCGATCGTTCCTTTTAGATATCGAAGGAGACACTTGGCGAGAGACCAATGCCCGGTTGTGGGTCGATGCATAAATTGAGCCAATTTGTTGACAGCAAATGCGATGTCAGGACGAGTGAAAGACAAATATCGGAGAGCGTAAATTACCTGATGAAATTCGATAGCATCTGTGAGAGAAGTGCCATTAAGTAGTGTAAGAGAGTGGTCGGTAGGAAGATGAGTAACCACTGGTTTGGAGTTAATCATCTTGCTGCAAGTGAGGAGATCAGTCACGTACTTTTGCTGAGAGAGAAACATGCCAGCCAAGCACGGAATCACTTCGACTCCAAGAAAATATGATAGGGTGCCTAGATCTTTAATGGAAAAGCGCCGAGCAAGTGTTGCAACAAAAGTGTCAATGAGTGCACCATCATTGCTAGTGACTATGATATCATCAACATATACTAACAAAAAAATCACACAACCGTTAGCATTGAAGATGAATAATGAGGTGTCGGAGTGAGAATTAACAAACCCATTATGGAGGAGGAATTGCCGAAGTTCATTGTACCACGCCCGAGGTGCTTGTTTGAGGCCATAGATGGCTTTCTTGAGACGACATACATAGAGCGGTAGCGTAGGATCCTTGAATCCGGGTGGTTGCACCATAAATACATTCTCATCTAAATGACCCTGAAGGAATGCGTTGTTCACATCCAACTAGCGAAGTGACCAACCTCACGAAACCGCAATGCTCAGTAGAACTCGGATTGTGGTAGTCTTGACCACAGGGATGAAAGTGTCAGTGTAGTCCACACCAGGTCGTTGGTGAAACCCCTTGGCCACCAAGTGAGCTTTATACTTGGAAATAGAGCCATCCGGAGACCTCTTTATACGAAATACCCATTTTCATCCCACTGTGTTGTATGACGGGTGAGATGGAACCAAGTCCCATGTTTCATTTCGAATGAGAGCATCAAATTCTTCAGACATAACACGTCTCCATTCAAGAAATTTAAGAGCTTAAGACACACATGAGGCCTCAATTTGAGTGGGTGAGAGAACACTTGTGAGAGATAGTTTTGTCAGTGGCTTGTGTATGTTATTTTTGGACCTAGTTACCATGGGATGGGTGGCGGTGGCTACAGGTGGATGAGCTGCTAGTCCAGTTTTCGGATGAGCCACTGTATCGGTTTCAAGCGCAGCTAAGTGGGCTGCTGGAGCATTGTCAGGTGCAACAAGGGTGGCTACTGGTGCGTTGCCAAGCATGGCAGAGATGGCACGGTTGCTGCCTGAGGTGGCACGACTGCTGGCAGGTATAATAGAAAAATCATGACAGCCTGCAGTGGCAATATCGCAGTGGTATGGGGTGCAGCGGTAGCCAGCTGTGAAGGTGATGGAGATGCAGCCTATGCTCGGGAATCTCGGACAGAGTTCTGATGAGGCATCTCATGCATGGGAGTGGTCATTGTGGGAGATGGAATAGATAACCAAAGATCATGTGTAGTGGGATCAGATCGAGGAAGACTCTTATGTAATGTTTGGTATGGGAACACTGACTTAACAAAGTTGACATGACGTGACACAAACATACGATTGGTCTCTAGGTCTAGACAATGGTACGCGCTTTGTGAAAGAGAGTATCCTATAAAGATGCATGATTTTGACCTAGACTCTAGTTTATGAGTATTGTATGGTTTGATCCAAGGATAACACAAACACCCAAAGACACGTAGCTTGGTATACGAAGGATGCACACTAAAAATTTTCTCATAAGGGGATGTCATGTTTAGAAGGGGTGTGGGCATCCTATTTATTAGGTGCACAGCAGTTGTGAATGCATGAGACCAGAATGTAAGTGGTAGTGAGGCATGGGTGAGAAGAGATAAACCTGTCTTTACTATGTGCCTGTGACGACGCTCGGAGACGCCATTGTGTTCCAGCGTGTGAGGTGGTGTAGTGAAGTGGGAGATGCCATGGCTAGCAAGGGTGTGCCTTAGAGCGATGTATTCACCACCATTGTCATTATATAGTGAAATAATGGAGTTTTTAAAGAAATTTTCAACAAGTGATTTAAAGTGAATAAACACCACATGGACATCAGATTTATTCTTTAAAGGATATATCCACATGTATTTAGTAAAGTGGTCAACAAATAGCAAATAATATTTGTAGCCATCTCTAGAGACAATTGGAGAGCTCCAAACATCTGAAAAGATGACTTCAAGTGGTTTTGAACTAAGAACAGATGAAGTAGAAAAAGGTAATTTATGAGTTTTATTAATATGACACGCACTACAAGGATTGATAGGTTTATTTGACGACATAATAGACAAAGCTTGGGAAGACACTAACTTAGAAATTATTCTTAATGGCGGATGGCCTAGGCGGTGATGCCAGTCAGGAATTGTGGCTTTGACACTGGAGAAGGCGATGATGGGGGGTGTTTCCGACCGAGCATGAGATGGCCATTCGTAGACTCCATTCCTAGTCCGTCCTTGCATGAGCCACGCCCCCGTACGTAGATCCTTCACAACAAAAGAAAATGGTAAAAATTCAACAGCCACTTGATTAGAAACACAAAATTTCGAGATCGAAATCAGATTTTGAGTCATGTTTGGCACACATAGAACATCAGTTAGTAAAAAGGATGAGGATTTAGAGGGTAAGCGGAGAGATCCTGTATATGTGATTTTCAAACCTGAGCCATCACCAATCATGATATCATCAGAACCTTCATACGGAGAGTGCATGGAGAGATTTTGCAGGTTCGTGGTGACATGGTGAGAGGCGCCGGTGTCAAGCAGCCATTCAAGGGTGGAGGTCACCGGTGTAGCGAAGTGAGCATGCGGCTGCTACTGTTTTAGCGGCTGCTGGTGCGGCTGGAGGGGCTGCTGCTGATGTGGTTGGGCTGGTGTGAAGCTGTATGTGGGGCATCTTTTGGCGGTGTGTCCTTGTTCTCCACAAAGTTGGCAAAAACCCCAATATGGTCGTTGCTCGTTTGATTGATTCCGAGTGGAATTTCTAGAGTTTACGGAGGAAGGATCAGCTGACCTGTTTGGATTGAAATTTCTGTTGTTGTTATTGTTCTGTCGGTTGTAGGTAGATTGGTGACCATTTGGGTAGGGTTTGGTAGCATAATTTGCAGTGATGGGAAGTTTCTGATTTCTTGCAAGTTCTTGTTTCAAAACGGCCTCCGAATTGATAAGTTTTTCGTGGAGTTCTTCAAACGTAATTGGTGAGTCAAGGGCACGAACCGCTGATGATATGTCTCTGAATTCATCACCTAAGCCGTTTAGGATTTTTATTGTTAAGTCTTCAAAGTTCTCTGGTGCGTCTAGCATGGCCAATTCATTTGCGATGCTCTTTGCATGTTGCATATATTCAGTGATGGATTGAGTATCTTTTGAGATATTGATGAGAACACCTTTTAGGTGCATGATATGTCCTCTGGAGGGTTTGGCATAGGTGTTGGCAAGAGTGGTCCATGCATCATGAGCAGTTTTGGCGGAAGCGATAAATGAGATGATGGACAGGGATATAGATCCAAGTATTGCGTTTAGTAACAGTTGATCTTGTCTAACCCATATGTGATGTGCGGAATTTGGTGTGGTGGTGTCGCCTAGTGTGATGGTTGCAGGAGGACATGGACGTGTTCCGTCAACAAATCCCATGAGGTTAAAGCCGATTAGAAGGGTGTGAAATTGAAGTTTCCAGGAGCGATAATTTGTCGCTGTGAGTTTCAGAGGTGCTTGAGCAGCTATGTTAATGGAGATAATGGTGTTTCCTGATGAGATTACGTCATGTGCATAGGAAGAGGATGAGATGACTGTCACTGCGGTTGAGGAAGAAGAAGAAGCAGAAGTGGCCATTGTTAGATCGTTGACTCTTTTGAGTTATTGATGCTCTGATACCATGTAAAGAATATTGTTTCTTGATTATTGATGAACTTTAGATTTACAAGTATAAATTGATTACAACATGACGTGAATAATAGAGAAGGATAACTACAAAGAATACAAAAGATTTCAAGTAGGAGGCGGAGAAGGACTGGTGACAGACTTCAAATCTGTAGTGGAGTTGGATTGCAAATCTGTATTGGATCGCAAGTCTATAGTGGAGTTGGATTGAATATCCTTAATATTGTCCAGTCGGAGATTTTGATCCATATGCTTTGGGAACTGGATTGGTTAACCTTATCTATCTCATGATTACTTAATATTTGTCTTACATTAAGCCGGTTTGTTGGGATGAAAAGCTGTGTGATTGTACTTGTATCATTGATAGCCGTAAAAGCAGAGTGTCTTAAAAAGTTGTCAGGGTTTGTTTGATCCTAGAACATTCTTAATGGCAGCGAGGATGTTTATTTTGATCAACATGCATGTAGTACTATGATGTATGTCTTTAAATTACATTGGCAGTTTTTGATAAGGAAGATATTTCTTTGATAATTATATGTGGTTGATGTTGATCATATGTGTGTGTATATATATATATATATATATATATATATGGTTAATGTGTGTATGTTATGATTCATCCATTGTCCAAACATTATTGAATTGGTAAGAGATGTTTAGTTTAAAATCAATCCAAGTCAACATCAGAAAATCACCTCAGATGTTGTCTGTCTATATGAGTAAGTGCTGTATAAGGAGCAGTGCACTCTGTGGGCTCAGCTTCTATAATTAATCCCATCAGGATCCAACATTTGAACCTCAATTGCAACTATCCCACTTACCACATTTTTCAACTTCTTTGCATAACTCGAATCATATTCTCCATCAAGTGGAAACCGGTACACATAATCTTCTTTTAAAGACTTTGAGCCTGATCGGTAAGGTTTTTTTGCCTTCTCTGCTATGGTCATCACTGATGGGGAAGGTGTTCTGATCATACTATGCCTCTAATCACAATGGCTCATTAATGGAGACGCGAGCTGATATGGCTAAATCATGGACCCATGAATTAGAAGATATCATTTAATTACTTGTACAGTTGATTTGATCCACAAATGTACATTGATCAAGTGTATATAAAACTGAGAAAGGGATGGAGAAATATAAACACCCATTTTGGACAGTCTCTTCTTTCATGTATATCAAATATAAGGGAATTAATTGAAGGATCCAGCAGCTCTCTAAACAACAACCATGCCAACTTGTCATGGATACATGGTGGCTTCACATTCACCGTAGAAATGGAGATATACACAGTTCATGGTCCGAGCTAGAACCAAAAGTGTAGACTGGAATAAAGGTTTTCGAGGGAAGCGTACAAGGGCTCACCAGCCTTAGGCCTCTCCACTGTCCCAAGTAGAATGTCAATTGTAGTAAGATAAGGATCACCATAGAACCGCAGATTGGTATCCATCCTCGTCGCAACGATGTTCCCTTCCAGTGACACTCCCACAAATACCCCTATTAATTTTGCAGCAACATTAGGTGTCAGTTACTCTCCCAAACTCTGACACAGTTATAGCAAGTGATCCTTGTAATTTATTAAATAGAATTATAATACAAACACTAAAGGCATTTAGAATACGACACCTTTGCTACAACTGAACCTCTGTCACATCAACTTCCGGTTCTCTCCCAACAGGCCCTACAGCGGCGCTACAACCAGTACCAAGAGAAAAATGCATGCGACTACAAAATGTCTTCACAGCTTTTAAATCATGGAGCACAATTATGAAGTCCATCAGCTCACCCCCAATCTGGAAAACAAGTAGCAATAAAAAAAAAAAAAATCATAATTAGAGCAGAATACATCAATCATAGCAATGAGAATGTCACGTTTAAAAGGAATATATTAAAATCAATTGATATTGTAAAAATAAGGAGTATAAGAATTGCAGAGAAAAAACTCCTATATTGATTGATTGATTTTGTACAAAGATGAAGGATCCATAACATTTATACAGAGAAAAGAATTCTATTCTAAGTGGGTGAAGATTTCAAGCTAATCAAATCAATTTAATTCCTACTCACTCTAAATCAATATCCTGCAATCACTCTAAATTATAGATTGATTTCATCTCCTAATATATAGTTATTATGTCTTCCAAATCAGTGATTGATTGTATCTCCTAATACAGAGTAATCGCATCTTTCAATACTCCTCCTCAAGTTGGAGTGTGGATGTCAAGAACACCAAACTTGCCAAGATGTGCAAGAAAAACGCCTTGCCCTAACGTCTTTGTGAATCTGTCAAGCGGTTGCCCTGCGCTAGCAGTTGGAAATTAAGTTTTTTCCTAAATAAAAAATCAATCAATATGAGTTGTATAATGACCAAATCCAATCAAATCCAATCAAATCCAATGTTTTAAAAAGTGAAAGGCGGTGTGAGGTGGTCATGCCGTCGCGAGGTGAGGCGGCCACCTCCAAACGGTTGAGGTGGCCGCCTCAATTCGAAAGTGATAAAAATTTTTTTTAAAAAAAAAAAAATACAACAGTAGAAAATATAATATAACATTTAATAACACATCATCCTTATGATAAATGACCACTATATGTTGAATAGACTATCATTTTTATCATTTGTGTCTCCATACCCATCAGATAGAAAAACTTAAAAAAAAAACAAAATTTTGTTTTGAAATTGTTGTTATTAGACTCACCACAACCTCCATGCAGGTCATTTATTTATTTGTTAATATTGAGAATACAAATTCCCATCATATATATAGGAATTATTTATGACAGTTTAAGAGACATAAGAATCATGACACATCAGATGCCTTAAAATGGATGGATGATGCATTACCAAATTTATTAGGGTAATCATGTCCTCATGCAGCTGCTTGCATTATGTTCGTAATTTGTTGCTCATACCATTTTGTTAATCAATTTTACGTTTAGGAGTCAATAATGTCATGGTCCATTCTCATCTCAGCTTAGATTGGTATATAACCATCATATATCCATGTTTGCATAGCTCTAGCCTCTAGTGGATGATTAGTTTTTATATAGTTGGTTAGAGTTAGTGGGTAGAAAGATATGGTAGGGATCTGGCGGAGGAGGTGAGAGTCGTGGAGCTTTGTCACTGAAAACAGTCATGGATTTGGGGATTTTTCTAATCTCTCTCTCTTTAAAAATCCCCAAATCGCTGTTCCCAAATGCAATCGTGAAAAACTATGCAATTTGACAAATGCAATCCATTGCTGCAACTTGAATGTACTGTTCAAAAACCCAATTTAGTTTATGGTGCAGAGTTGCAAATTGAATTTCGATTCGAATCTTTGGAGGTTTAATTAGTTTTCAATCTTCAAGATATGTATCCACTAAAAACACCGCTAGAGACTGTGGATGTGTCTCCGCTCTTGACACACTCAATCGCTGACCATCTCCTGTGGAGCCGCCACCGCGCCTCTAACGCCCTCTGGCGTCGGCTGCTCCACGATGAAGAAGAAGAGTACCGATGAACGAGGAATAAGAATAGAATAAGTGAGTGAAAATAAAAAGTGAAAAACATCTAAAAGTTATTTTTAAAATTTTTCATTTTAAAACATTGGTTTTGTTTTTCATTTTGATTTTGTATTTTGAAAACAAAATGAAAAACGGTTAACGAACACGTTTTTGAAAATGTTTTCGAAAAAAAAAAAAAAAAAAACAGCTATAAATGGCTCTACCGGATAGGCCCTAAATTTAGTCCTGCTCAGTTGGGATTAAATAATAGCACCACAATGGGTGGGTTTATTTAATCTGACCACTAAACAGAGCCTAATGATCTCTGTCTTTCCTCTGTTTCCTCTGGAAACTCGATCGAAAGTAGCTTGGTGGTGTTCTTCTGAGTATTTATGGGTCGGAGTTGTCTGCTCTCCTTCTTTCATTGTCGTCGGTCTTGGGTACCCCGTTTTTCCCTATAGACCAAGAGGAGATTGTGTGTCTTTGTGTGTCCCTGTCACTTATTGATCGAGAAGGTTCGATTCGGAAACTTATGGAAATTTTAAAGATGTTGGCTTTGGAAAAAATGCATTTGAGCCTGGTGGGAAAAATCATCTCTAATAAGTTAGTTAACAGGGAGGCTTTCATGAAGGTTATTGGTAAGATTTGGAAAGTTCGATATGCAATGAATATTAAGTCTATAAGGGTGCGTTTGGTACGTGGGATGGGACGAGACAACGTGGAACAATTTTTTGTTGTCCTATGTTTGGTGCACTATTAGCATGAGACGGGACAACGTGGGACAAATATCACAAAAAATTGTCCCACCCTAAACCCTCAGCCAGACTTGTCCCATGCATGGGACAAGTCTCAAAAAGACTTTTTTGCCCTCAAAACTTTTAAAAATTACAAACATATATAAACACCACAACCTGAATCCCATCTTCCTCTCTCCTTCTTAGACACGATTCATCTCCCTCTCTCTTATGAGGGTGTATTCAATTAGGATTTTTGAGGACATTTAAAGACATTTTTTAAGTGACAGATTTTCATGGATTTCTACGGACTTTTATAAATCCACATGAACTTTCATGGATTTGTGTAGACATCTATCTCAGACTTTTATGGATTTGTTTAGATATCTATCTCAGACTTTTATGGATTTGTTTAGACATCCATGGACTTTCATGGATTTGTTATTTTTGACTTCTATTATAGATGGAGAATTATACCATTATATGATCCAATAACACAATCTATACACTCAACAAATATGATCCATTAATACAATTTGCAGTACTAACAACAATGTCTGCTTTCTTCCTTTTCTCTTCTATTAACAAATAGAATTAGACATTCTATAAACTGACATTCTATAGAATTAGACATTCTAACAAATAGAAAAAAGTATTTTCTTCCTTTTTTTAAAATTTTATATTTCTTCTTATTTTTTGTTTCTCAATCAATAATATTTCTGCCCAGATTTTTTTAAAAAAAAATTCACTCTGGCATCGGCTTTTTCATTTTCTTTTTTACATGTTTGTTGAATTCAAAGTGAGAGACGTTGATTCATTGTAGTTCTAATTATTAAAAAGTCAAGCTAATTACATCTTAACAAAAAACTGACATTCACTTCTCCAAGTATGAAATTATCAAAATAATTTTAAATCAAAAAACCGAAGTACAATAAACAATTTTGGAGATAGACTGGGCATCGATCCAAATCGGATATCTATGGAGATAGTGAGGCTTGCTCTCACTGTTCGAAGCCAAAAATTGGAATCCAATTTGAACCAAAATGATGTTTGTGAATTGTGAGCAATGGTTGATTGTCAAATTTTGGTAAGTATACTAGAGGAAGAAGGGATGTTTTAATAGGGAAGATGCATGGGATGATCTAAGAGGACAAAAAATGGTGAAGATATAAATAAAAATGACCTTTTATAAATCGATAAGTTTGACAAGATTGAATTATTGTAATATTTTAAATAAAAATATTTCAACAAATCTATTATATGAATCATATTAATTATTAAACGTTTTATTTATTTGTTACTTTGTTAGTATCAAATTTCAAGTATTTGTTCTATTATACGGATTCTTCCAGGCTTTCCGCTATGGGAATTGGAATGCGGTCCAAAAGCTTAGCAATTTCCATCTTCTACGCTTGTCTAACCGTAACATATTTGAATTCTTCACTTTAGAGAGAACAATTGAAAGAGCTCCATATCCCCCATTTGTTGGCTTCAAATGTTCATTATACGTGGATATTATTCCATGAGTTATATAGTGATAGCTTGCAATGCGACCCAAATATGTAACCTAAAATTATCAACAAGGGAAGATCATCAATTAGGATTATTTAAGCAGAGAAGAAGTGAGAAGAAGCAACACGTTTCTGTTTTGAGAGAGAGAGAGAGAGAGAGCAAAGTCCACCAAAATCTTTTGGAGAAGGCTGGACATATTATGGCATTTGATATTTATATCTCTTACCATCAAGTCCACCAAAATCCACCAAAATCCATGACTTAAGAAAATCTTTTAAAATCTAGTCCTAATTGAATACACTTTGGTTTTTGTAGACATTTTTAAAGTCCCAATTCAATACACCCGGATTTGGAAGGATTCTTTAAATGTTCATAGAAATCTGAATTGAATACCACTGGATTAATATAGACTCTTTTAAAGTTTTTAAATGTCCGAATTGAATACACCAGGATTTATAAAGCCTTTTTCAATCCCTTGTAACAAACAAGAGTTTGTCCCTCTAAATTGCTTATATCACACCTCAATAAACACAAACAAGCATGTATAGACTATTAACAAGCATATCCAATTGATAGATCAAACATAGCTTATGATTTGCATGAGGAGGTTATACCAAAAATACATAAATCAACAAGTACTTGTATTCATTATAAATGTCTCAATTGTTCAAGTACATATTGTAGATACAAAGTCAATCAAAGATATTGTCTTACAAGAATGTAATCAATGACAATTCATGCAAGATCAATATGATACAAGAAAACAAATATCGAAGAGATAGAGAAAGAGAAACTTGACACATGATATTTTTTACGTGGTAAACCTCCGAAGAGGAAATATCCACGGGTTGAATCCACAACCATCGGTAAAATGTTTTCCACTAGTTAAATAAGAGTACACCCTCAAAAGTGACAAACTCTCATGTATCACAATCTATTGGATATCCCTCCTATATATATTCCCACTAGAGAAGAACTTTGCCTACTCTCTAACCGAGACACATCGCATGCCTCTAGAGAGTATCCTTGCTTAGATTTACTTGAAGCCTAGCTCCTTGCCAAGTCTTCCTTGCTTAGTTATTCCAAGCCCTTTGCTCTTAACTAAGACTTCCTTGCTTGGTTAACCGGACCACATGTCCTAACCAAGACTTCTTGCTTGGATTTACTTAGAGCCTTACACTCTTTACCAAGACTTCCATTGCTTGGACTTACTTGAAGCCTAGCTCCTTGCTAAGTCTTCCTTGCTTAGTTATTTCGAGCCTCCTTGCTCTTAACTAAGACTTCCTTGCTTGGACTTACCTAGAGCCTCACACTCTTCGCCAAGACTTCCACCTTTTACAAGGCAAGTGATCTATGTGATGCAAATGATGCAAGCACAATCAATATAGGACATATGATCAATATGAACTATGGAAACTAGAATTAGACAATGAGCACACAATATATGATATTCTAGTTTATAATCCAAATGATACAATCACACAAGATGATACATGAACATATGAAATGTATAGATCAAGTACAAATCATGTAGAACTAGACTTAGTCAATAAAGCTTACAACAAAAATAGTCTAGGTCATTAATACATGAAAACCGAAATTTAGAGTGTGCCAAAACACCAAACACACTTTAATCCTAGATTTGATTCATGCAACTAAAGCTTGATATTAGACATGTTCATGAAGCACATATACAAGCATTTAGTACATACACAAAAATCCTAGTGAAGTGAGATAATATCTTCAAACTTCTTCTAGTAAACAATTAGAGCATGTATTCAAATATTGAATTAAGTGAATCCAATCAAAGCTCTCAAACATACATATATGTGCTATTTTCGAATATGATCAATTAATGAAACATAGCATAACTAGGAATCATTTATCATTAGAGTATTAATAATCAATGCACAGATATTCCTAGATACAAAGCTAATCACAATACAACTCATAAACATGTGAAAACATAGGTTTAGAAAAACCTAACTCACATATGAGAATCTAATCATGATCAAAGTAGCTTTTAATTGAAGCTATCCTTCTCAATAGCATTCATCATAGTAACACATACATATGGAAGAAGAAAACCCAAGGTAATTGAAGATCATAAAAGATGAAATCACAAAGTTTGGTTCAATACATTGAAATCCTGAGCTGGTTCGATTTTGACAGTAGAACTTAAAAAAAAATTTGATCAATCAGTTGCAAACTCTTTTGGAGAAGGTAGGGGACTCAATTACGAAGATTCTCTAATTTGAATCACTCAATTTAGAGTTCGAATGAGAAAGATATGGTGTTTGGAAGATGAGAAAATTGGAGAGAAAATTTCAGCTTAATATTTCAAATTTTCTTTTTAGATATGAATAAGTGAGAGAGAGGGAGTATTTAAAAGAGATTGAGAGGAAAATCTAAAGAGTTTGGGACTCACTTGGGAGGGCCTCTCTTGGCTGTCCCCGTGGAGGCATGTGGCCACCATGGGAAGGAGGTCGAGCGCCTCCCCGTGGTGGCAACGTGCCTCCACGGGAAGCCCCCAAGTGAGGTCTTCTTTCTTTGGTTCTTCTCCTAGCATACCCCTCGCATTCTTCGACCGTCCTTTGGCCTCCAAACTCAGAATTCAAATCTGTTTCCGGATTTCTGATGTGCCGCAAATGAACGCGATAGTTCTATAAACTGTCGGTAAATGATATTGCGTGCGAGTTTATCCGCAAGCACACGGATCGTTACGATCGCGTAGCGGCAAGTACGGTTCGTTCCCACAGGGAGGCGAGGTACCTTTTATCTGTTCTAGTCTTATATAATATATACACTAATTACAACATATTTACATGCAAGAAAAGTAAATGGTGGAGGATGGCAAGTAAGCTATTAAACTAAGATTATACTAAGATGGCAATTTATCTAAATTACACTACATCAATTACAACTAACTAAACAACAATTACACTAAGATGGCTTTAATCTAAATTAAACTAGCTAACTAAACTAATTACCATCTAATGCAATGGTCTTGCAAGAGTGGTAATGAGAGATGGGATGTTGGGATATTGGTGTATAAGTGCAATCACCCAATCAATTAGTTGATTTCTATTAAGCACATAGGATGGTCTAAAACCTTGAATGAAGACCCATACATACTAAAAAATTATAAACTCAGAAAAAGAGACATTTTTTTGGATTCAATGCAACTAAAAAATTATTTCTAATTAAATAAAAATAAAAAATAAACCTTAGCATAGTAATCTTTCCACACTCTTCTAGCAATCTGATTACCTCCCAAATCAAATGCTTTGAACTTGAATTTTCAAATGCTTAATTCCTTTGATGTTGGGTACTGTGTTGGCTGGTGTTGCCGGCTGGTGTTGAACTAATCTCTGATTCATAAAAACAAAACCCAAAAAAAAAAAAAAAAAAAACGTCAAAAAACATTTAATCAAAGAACCAAAAAAAAAAAAAAAAAAAAAAAAAAAAACCCAAAAATGAAACAAACAATAATAAAATAAAATAAAATACCTCATCCTTCAACATGCGAATCAAAGTCGTTTTGCCGGCGTTGTTGAGGCCGAGGAACAAGATCTTGGCCTCTTTTTGCCACAATCCAAGAGAGGCGAGGATTCCATAAAACCAATCAAACAAAAACATTGATTTTTTTTTTCTCTCTTGTTTTATTCAAAAAGATAGTTTTTTTCCCACCAAAAAGCATTACAAACGTTGACCGTTGTCAGTACCAACCATCAGTTACTCTACAGTCTACACACTCTAAAGAAAAAAAGTATACGAAACCCTAATCTTCAAACTGATCAACAACATATTACCTTCTAGTTTTGGAATTCAATGATTGAGTTGCACCTCATGTCCAGTCACCAAGATACATCGTTCAGGCCTAGAAATTGAACACCAAAAACCAAAGCGAGACTGAGAGACGATCTGCATAGAGAGAGAATTGGGAGAGAATCGTAGACGGAGAATGAGAGGAGAGAGACAGAGGTTTGTTTTGTTTGAGTAAGAAACTGGCGTAACAGATTGCTGGTGACCTGTATTTTCTGATTTTCTCTTTTAACCGATTAATATATTTTCAAAAGTGGTGTTGTACGGTACAACACCACTCTCTTATTCGTACCGTAGCATGACCCTTGTTAGCATTTCTCTTCAAAACTAAACAAGTTTGTTGAATAAAATTGAGAATATTATGAGTAGCTGTGATTGTGACATAAACTGTCTCAGTAATCTTATTGTGTCAAACCAATGTATGCATTAATGTATGATTATTGAAGTATATTGGAGGCTTGTAAAGACACGGTACCAGATACAGCAGAACTCTTGTCAATTTTCTCCTGACACTTCCAGTGCAGCAAATTTTAAACTTGCAAGCTTTGGCATGGTTATAGCTTTTGGTTATCTGAAAATTACAATCGGAGTCATAATTTCTGGTCTGATAAAAATCCGAGGAATTTAAATATTTGTCTGTAAGTAAATAAATCTAGAACTTCAGGTTCCAGTAATGATAAATAAATCAATGAACTCCAGGTTCTGGATGGGTGACCAAATTGTTTAAATAAAAATTGCATAAAAGTAAATAAAGTGCGAGAAGTAAATTGCGTAAAAAATAAAGTGCGAGAAAGTAAATTCAGAACTGCATGTCCTGGTATTAATAAATAAAAGTCTAGAAACTTCAGGTTCTAGTAATAATAAATTCAGAAGTTCAGGTTCTGGTAATAGATCTAGGAACTTCAGGTTCCAATGGTAATAGATTCATAAGCTTCAGGCTTTAGTAATAAATTCAAAACTTCAGGTTCTGGAAATAACAGCATCGTGCTGATAATGTGTTATAATATCATTAAAGATAGTAGATGATGATGATTAATAATAGAACAAATAAGTAGATGATGATGATTAATTATAGAACAAATAAGTAGATAAGAAATAGAAAAGGATGAGAAAAACGAGAGAGAGGAAGAGAGAAATATATTGCCTTTTATATTGAGTTCAAATGATAGTACAAATCTCAATAATATTACCCAACATTTTACAAAGAGAGGTGTTCATATATATAGGCAAAGAAAAGAGGGCTATTTGTTGTAAAATTCCATTACTTAGCTATGAAGTAAAATCACATGAGCTTGCCACATGTAAGTGTTCCTTACATTGATATGTGTCCCTCTAGAAGATGGTGGAAGCCACCATATTTACAACAATAAATAAATTGTTATTGAAGTTACCAATTTCAATCAATATAATCTCACTTTTAAACAAATTAATAAAATGATATTAATTCAAACTAATAATAAACAAAAGGAAAAAGAAGAATGGGGTGAGAGAGGCTCGAACTCTCGACCTCAGGATCACTCAAATAGCTATGAGACCTACGCGCTAGCCAACTGCGCCACCACCCCTTTCTGTAGCTCAGTTTCAACAGGTCTAAGTTAAAGCATAACAACAAATAAATATATAGATATATAAATATAAATTTTGTCATCCAAATTTACAGTAATTATAAAAAACGAGGCCATTCATGTCCTAATCACACTAAATAATGATAATAAATTAACATATAAAATACTAACACTATTATTTAGTTTAAGCATTTTTCATGATTTTTTTTTCTTTTTAGTATGGCTTGCGTGCCACTTTTTGTTTGTGGCTGTTTTCCATAGATTTTTGTGCTTATTTGGTTGTTGTTATTCTTTTTTTTTTTTTTTTTTCTTTTTTTCATTTATATATATATGGATGCTGTATAGGGGTTTTTCAACATAAGATTGCTTGTGATGTTTTTTTCCCCTTAGATCAATCCAATTTTATCAACAACAAAAAAACGATGAGCTGTTTATTGATATATAAAGACAAGATGAGGTTGACTCAATGGTAAATCTCTCACACCTACATCTAAGAGATCGTAGATTCGAGTCATGCTCTCTCTCTCTAAATTCCGAAACATTGTAATAGTTAAAAATAAAAAATAAAATAAACTAGCATACACATTTCAATTTTCATTCTTGTAATCGTTTTAATTTTAAAAGAAAATGCACCGGTAACAACTAACAATCAGTTGGTTCTCTTAATGGGGTTAAGTCCGTTAAGAAAAGTTTATATATCTCATACATTCACTGATTCACATGAACATGAAGCTACGTCATATATTAGAAACTTTTGTTCAGTTATACAGTTTAGATTGTTTCGATTTTGTCAAAACTCAACTAAATTCAAATATTTTATTAGTTTTACAAATTTTCAATTATGCTAAATTCGATTTTGATTAAAGTATGAATCCAATAAATTTAACTAACTTCATGTTGGGTAAATGTAGATTCACTTTACTCAATTATTACTTTTTTTTTTTTTTTTTTTTTTTTTTGAAAGATACTCAATTATTACTCGGAGATATATTATTGGCCTAACTCGGTTTTAAAAGGTACTTCATGTAAAAATCATATAACTAATAAGAATTATTGTTGTATGTAGTCACATAATGTTTTATAAAGTGTTTATAAAATTTTTGTGTTATTATAAATAAAATTATATTTTTTGTTCATAAAAATATAATTATATTCAAGTTTGTGTACATGATGTGAACAAAATTATACATCAATGATCAACATGCAGTCAATTAGATCTCACACATTTTTGACTTGTTTTAGGTTTTTATATGATTGATTTAACTTTGTTTTTTGTTTTTTGTTTTTTTTGTTTCAACTATTACAATATTTTAGAATTGGAGAAAAGGGCATAACTCAAACCCGTGAGGGGTTTATCATTAAGCCAACATTATCTTATCAAATTAGTTTTAAATTGATTATGCTGTGATTAGTGAATGAGTTGAATTTGAAAAAGGATAAAAAATCAGTCATATCAAATTTAATGGGTTGCTTAATGTGGGACATAAAATATAAAATAAATTTAGATTCTTCAAAAACAACAATCCCACATCGAGAAATAAATGGAATACTACTGTCAATAAAAGATCACAGACCACAGACCACTTCCATATTTAACAATTCACAAGACGCAGTGTATGGGCTATGATTCGGTCATGGATCGGATCAGTCCCAGGAAAGTCCCCGGGCCCATTAACTGCAGAGATGCAGTCTTGGTGAAAGAGTCCCCTTTATCGTATAATTCACTCGCGCACGTGCGGGACAAATGAGACACGTGTGGAACCGTTGTAATTACACGTAAGGGTCAGTTGGCCGATATTATCACAGTTATTCACTCCATTTATAACTGAACGGGGATTCTTTTTTTTTTTTTTTTTTTTTTCCTTTTGGCTTTTGATTTTCAAATACATAATAAAATAAATTCATTTTGTTGCTTAAAAATAACCTGATTGGTTTGGATTGGTTTATAGGTTGTGTATTATCAAACTGAATAATCCAAACCATTACATAATTTTTCATTTTCTTTTACCATTTCATTTTTGTTTTGTCTTTAGCAAATTTTAAATTACATAAATTTATTTCATTTGAAAGCTTAAACCAAATAGTTTTATGTTATAAGTGAAGTGTTTGCATATGAGTTAAATATAGTATTATTATTTATCGTGTTGATTTATGGGTTTAGCTACTTATGTATACTAGTTTGTAACCTGTATGATGTCAATGTGCAGGTATTGTAATATTTAACGCAATTGTAATCGGATTTATGATTTAATTTTTGTTTTGTTGTAATCTTCTATTTTTGCTCTTAATCTCTAATTTCTTCAAGTGACTATTATCAACCTTTTCAACCCAAATTGTAACCATTATTAATCATTTAATTTCCAATTTATGGTGTACACTATTTGATTTTTTGAAAGCGGAAGAAAAAAAAAGGAAAAGAAAAGATAACATAATTACTGATGCACTATAATAGATATCATCTTACAATTGGAATTCAATATTAGAAAGAAAAAGACACTAAAAAAAATTGATTATAAATTTCCATGGATAGTGTCTTTTTGAGATGATATATTTGGAAGATCAAATGATAAACATGATCAAATGATAAGAGCATGTTTGGTATGACTTTTCTATTGTCCAAAAGAGTTTTTTTTTTTTTTTTTTTTAGAACTTTTTTAACATATGAATTGTCTCAACTGCCATTTATAAAATATTTTATGTCTACTATGAGAAGCCTAAATTTAAACTTTCTCAATAAGCTCTTTTAATTTTGAGTTTTTTTAAAACATATGAATTGTCTCAACCACCCTTTATAAATTTTAGATATTCCACCAAATATATCTTTCATTATAAATACATTGTCAAAACCCCTTTTGTAATTTATACAACCAAAAGCTCTTTTTAAAATTATATTACCAAACAATTTATTAAATTAAAGCAGTTTTTAAATTGAATACCAAGCAATATACAACTTTTTACTAAAAGCTCTATTAGTAAAAGATTTACTCCAAAAGTTCTACTTGAAAAACCATACCAAACACACCCTTAGTGTCTCCGGGAGCCAAGATAATTAATTAATAAATAGGGATGGCAAAATTACCTGTGGGTGGAATCCGTACTTTAGGGCTGGAATGAGTTTCAATTTGGTGTGTAAGGGGATAGATAGTACAACCCGCAATGGGTGGGGCGGTGATGAGTTTTATACTTCCCACCCTACCCCGTTTAAAATAAAACCTAGTTAAACTACGTAGTTTCAAAGAAAAGAAATATATATTAAAATACATTAACCCTAACTTTACTTCTTTCACCATGACAAAACAAAATACTATTAAAAAAAGCCCTAGCCGCTAACTACCACTCTAATCTTTAAAAAACTCAACATTCATCATTCATTGCTTCAAATTCAGCTACATAAGGACAAACATTAAGTTTCATTCTCTAATAACTTATCAAATTAAAAGGTCAACAATAACACTTTTTTTCTTTCGAGTTTATTACTATAATAATCTCAAAGTTTATGAGATGATTTTTAATAGTTTATTGGAATTACTTATTACTTTATATATTATATCATATTCAATGGTTACATATTTGTTAGTTTAATAAGTAGTTTTGATAAATGAAATAAATTGGTGGGGATGGGGAGAGCATTCCCTATTCTACCCCGCCCCAACCCTCTCCATCTATGGGTGGGTTTTATGAGAGGATGAGTTTTCAAAAAATAAATGGGGCAGGGTGCGGGGAAGGCCACCATACCCTGAACCTGCCCCATTGCCATCCCTATTAATAACGATGTCTTCTTTTTTTTTCTTTTTCTTTTTTTGTGAGTACTAAATAAATTCTTGGTTTTTTTTTTTTTTTCTGGAGAGAAAGACTCCAACCCACAACTATATGGTGTAGGTGTGAGGGGTATACCATCGAACCAACCTCATTCTATCAATAAAGATGTCTTTTGAATTCACAAATATGTTTATCTTTTCAACTAATTAATAAATTAACATCTTTTGAACTTACCAAGTAATATGATTAATTAATTAATTAATTAATAGATATCTCTTTCGAACTCACCAACCTATCCATCTTTTCTATTAATTAATTAGTTAATATGATTAACTAATTAATATCAGTGTCTTTTGAAATACTAAATTATTCATCTTTATTAATTAGTTCATGTGATTAATAGTAAATATGGATCACATTTTTGCCCCCCAAAAAAATCACCTTCAAAGAAATGAGTGAACCCAATCCTCCTTTTTTTTTTTTTTTTTTTTTAGAACTCAATCCAATGTTAAACAAAGATGCTAATTAATAAATTAATTATGTGGGGGTGAGAGTGCTAATTGTGGTTTCATAAAATAAAAATAAAAAACACAGAGAGGAAGACAGAGAGAGATCAGCAAATTAAATATAATGGAATGGGACTACACTAGCTATGGCTAGATTTATAAACCTAATACAAATATCATAAAAAAAAACAAGAATTATATACGAATGAGAGCATGATATTTTGATATGAATTAGATGAGAAGTTTATATAGCCCATAAAAAAATACCTAAGCATAGAGAGAGAGAGAGAGCAAAACCAGCAAATTAAATATAGTGGAATCGGACTACACCAGCTATATCTAGATTTATACAAATATCATAAAAAATAAATAAATAAATAAATAAAGAATTATTTATAGATGAAAGCATGATATTTTGATATGAATTAGATGAGAAGTTTATATAGCCCGTAAACAAAATACCTAAGCAGATATGACAATAACCTATAAACACCACCACCGCAAGAATCATCATCATAATTAAGAGTATATAATAAAATAAAATGAATTAACATACACGGGGAGTTTTTTTTATTTTTTATTTATTATTATTTTTTTTAATAGAAAAAAAAAAACATAAAATTTTAGGTGAACCTGAAGAGCATCCATTGGGTAATACTCAGGAAAATCAACCTAAAGAGTGAAGTTGGTAGGATTTATTATCAGAGAGTTCCTGAAGCTTGCTCGGTGCCTGTACCATCCAAACAAAAAAAATCAATAAATTCATAGAACCTTGCACAAAACCAATAATAATTCAATTGGAATAAAAGGTGAAAAGAAACCCACAAACAAACAAAGCAAAACAAATGGAAGAATTTTATTTTATAAAGTAAAATTAATATGAATAAAAAAAAAAAAAATACCTTGCAAGAGCCGGTCATAACTCATAACTGAAGAAAGAAAATTAAAAAATAAAAAGCAAAAGACCCCCCGTTCATTTCACTTATTAATATAGTATCTTTTGAATTTATCAAATTATTAATTAAATAGTTAATTTGATTAATCAATTAATATTAGTGTATTTTAACTCTTAATTTAGTGTATTTTGATTTAATAAATTATTAATGAATTAGTTAATTTCATTAATCAATTAATATTAATGTATTTTTTTTAATTATCAATTTAATAAATTATTAATTGATTATTTATATATATATATATATATATATATTAACTATTAATGTCGTGTCTTTTGAATTTACTAAATTATTAATTTAGTGTATTTTTTTTAAACTATTAATCTAGTGTCTTTTGAATTTATTAAATTATTATTTAATTAGTTGATTTCATTATAATATTATATACTGTCTTTGAATTTACTAAATATATATATATATATATATATTAATTAATTAGTTAAATATAAATATTAAAAAAAAAAAAGAAGCTAATTAATGGTTAACGCTTCTCATGCCGACATGTGGCACATTAGAGCTCCATTAGAAGAGATTATATATAGATATAGATATTAGAGGAAATTGCAAGAAACAACCTAAAAATTTATGGAGTGATTGTTTTCAGCCAAAAATTTATCTTTTATTGTTTTCATCATCTTTAGCCTTGAATTGCCAAAATTGCCCACACTTTTGTTTTACTTGGTAAACATTTTCCCTCCCAAAAATTCCCCCCCTCTGATCTCAAAATCAGAATCTCACTCCTCTATCTCTCACTCCTCTCTCTCTCTCTCTATCTCCCACTCCTCTCTCTCTCTCTCTCTCTCTCTCTCTCTCTTCTCTTTTCCGGTGAACTCCTCTCTATTTTCCGGCGAACTCCTCTCTTCCACGCCATTCTCTTCATTTCCTCGAGCTCCAACTTGTCTCTTCCACCCCATTCCGTTTCTTCCATCGAAACCGAGATAGATCCGGAGCCGAACGACCTTCGAAAAGGTTTGTATCCCTTTCCCAGTTGTTTTTTACAAATATCATAATGTTTGATATGAAAAAAAAGAGAGTATTTTCCATATTTAGTGAAACCCAGATTTTGTAATTTTCTGTACCGAAGTTACATGCCCGTTTGTGTTTTAAATTTACATGCCCGTTTGTTTTAAATTTACATGCCCGTTTGTTTTAAAGTTACATGCCAGTTGTTGTAGACTTTAGATGTAGACTTTACATGCAAGTTTATTTTATAAGTTACGTTACATGTCATCAGTTATTCTTTTATTACATGTCAGTTCATTTTAAAGTTACATGCTGGTTAGTTATAACTTTACATGCTGGTTATTTAAAACTTTACATGTCAGTTTATTTTAAAGTTACATGCTGGTAATTTAAAACTTTACATGTCAGTTTATTTTAAAGTTACATGCTGGTTAGTTAAAATTTTACATGTCAGTTCGTAGTCATTTTAAATTTTCATGTCAAATACTTGACATGCAGGAATATGGATACAAAGAGATTGGTCATCTATCAGGGTGGAAGTTGGGTGGGCAATTGTTACGAGGGTGGTTTGACAAAGTTGGTCCATGTTCTTAGAGGTTTGACTTATGATGCCTTGGTGAAGTTGATACAAGATGTTGCTAAAGTTGATGTTGCGAGGTACACCATACAATTATGCACATTGGTCTCTACGATTAGTGGTGTTGCTCGACCGATACTTGAGAATGACAATGATGTGTCATGTATGATGGTTGAAGATAGGTTGATACCGGAGGTTTATGTCACTATTTATCATAAGAGACCAACAGATTGTGTGCAGAATGGTACTACAGTGGATGAACATGACAACCTACTACAGTCGAATTTTGTTCAACAATGTAACCAATCTACTCCATAACCTGGGTATAGCGGGTTTGTCCAGCAACTGGCAGCATGTGGGTCCATTCCAATATCAGACCCAATTGTATGTACTGATGAAACCGTTCATGATGAAGAGAATAGTCAGGCGTCGGACACCGATAACTCGGATGATGTGTTGATACCCAACGTTGACACCGAAAACTCGGATGATGGTATGCATGCTGGTTCTCCTAGTGCTAGTCCATCGGGTTTTGCTACCTTAGGTGAAGGTTCCTTTGGAGAGGATGGATCGGGTGAACATCCAACCCCACGAGTTTGGAGTATTCCTGGATCGGAAAGGTATTCCTTACAACCCAATCTTATGGACGAAGAAATTTCAAATGATGACTGCTTATACAAGGGTAAACTCTTTAGATGCAAGAAAGATCTTAAGCGAACGGTGTAGAAGTATGCTTTGAAACAGAATTTTGAACTCCGCAATAGAAGGTCTAGCAACACACGTTATAAGGCCGGATGTAAGGATGGCGAATGTGAATTCCAATTACGTGCATATAAGATGCAAAAAGGAGAGTATTGGGTGGTTCGAATGTTCATGAAGGATCATACTTGCAATATCGATGGTTTCCACGCACGTTTTCGACAAGCAAGTTCTTGGACTGTCGGTGAACTATTAGCGCCAAAGTTACGAGTGAACGGCCACTCTCTAAAACCCAAAGACATCATGGTTGAAATGCAAGTGGAACATGGACTACATTTGTTGTATACCAAGGCTTGGAGGGCAAAGGATCATGCAGAGGCATCTGTTTTCGGTGCTCCCGAAGAATCATTCAAACTATTGCCTGCTTACTGTCACCGATTGAAGGAAGCAAATCCAGGGACTGTTACTGCAATGAAGACAAATGATGCAAATCAATTTGAATATATGTTCATTGCTCATGCCGCTTCACTTCATGGATTTCGTACTGTGATTCGGCCAGTTATTGCCATTGATGGTACTCATTTGAAGGGTAAATTTTCTGGTATTTTGTTTGTAGCTATATGTCTAGATGCAAACAACCAGGTTTTTCCTTTGGCATATGGCTTTGGGGACGTTGAAGATGAACTCTCATGGACTTGGTTTTTAAATGAGCTTCAAAAAGCTATTGGTAGTCCTGAGGATTGCATGATCATATCCGACCGCCACCTTGGGATCAAGGCTGCAATGGAGAAAGTGTACCCTGATGTACTGCATGGATATTGTGTGTTTCACATGGCTCAAAACATCAAAAACGATTACAAAAGAAAAGATGTGAGTCTTCTTTTCAAACAAGCATGGAAGGCGTACCGGAAATCTGAATTCAAGGAAGTGATGTTGGAGATGATGAAGGTTAATAGTGTAGCCTACGAAGAGTTAATGAATGTTGGGCCCGAAAGGTGGTCTCGTGCTTACTCTCCCGTGCCGCGTTATCGTTTGATGACCTCTAGCATTGCTGAGTCGATGAACTCATGTTTGGTACATGCTCGCCAAATGCCAATAACAACCATGGTTGAGTATATTAGAGAGATGATCCAAAAATGGTTTTATAAGCGCCGTACCAAGGCTGAAAAAACTCAGACACAATTGACTCCATGGGCCACCGCATTAATAAAAGCAAGGAATTATGATTCAGAAAAGTACACGGTTTGTCCAATTGATTTAGTTAACTTCAATGTGAAGGATGGAAATAAAGATGGTTTGGTGAACCTTTCTGAAAAGACTTGTAGTTGTATGAAATTTCAAGTTGATAAACTGCCATGTCGCCACGCATTAGCCGCAATAAGGTTATTATCCTCTTGTTCCATTGTATCTTACCTTCTTACCAATTGTGATTCATTTAATTACTCATACACTTTAATTTCGTAGGTTCGCGAAGAAGCCTTTTGGAGACTTTTGTGGGGATTGTTACAAAACTACTAGTTGGGTTGAAGCATATTCCGGGAACATCTTCCCTGTCGGTCATCCTAGTGAATGGACTATTCCTGAAGGTGTGAGATCAATGGTTGTTTATCCGCCTCCTTTTCGTGCGCAAGCTGGAAGGCCAAAAAAGAAGAGATACAAATCTGTCGGGGAACATAGAAATAGTAACACAAGACATTGCACGATTTGTGGTAAATCCGGTCACAACCGATAAAATTGTCGGAATGCACAGCCATGTCAGATTCCTGTACCATCAGCAACATCAGCAACATCAGCAACATCTGCAACAACTGCAACATCGAAGCGACCACGTAGACCATACAGGTGCAGGAAATGTGGAGAAGAAGGCCACAATTCACAAAAATGTCCATTGACACCGGAAGTTGGTGGTACAACTTAGTTATTAGCAATGATGTTTTAATTCTTAAATGTATTGGTGAAATACTATATTTGATACTGCAGAGATTTTGAAGTTGCATAACAGTAATGAATTCATGTATTTTTCAGATCAAATTCCAGTATTTTTACATGTCAAGACCTTAACAAGTTACATGCCCGTGTATTTTGAGCTTACATGCCAGTGTTTTTTGAAGTTACATGCCAGGATATTCTTGTTTCCGTAGTTGAAAGACACTCACTTAAATGATCAAATTTTAGTATTGTTACATGCCGGGTCTGCTAACAAGTTAGGAATGATTTATCTATTTGAAAGACTCCAATGAAAAAAAAAACATTCCAGTATTTTTACATGCCAAGACCTGAAGAAGTTACATGCCCGTGTATTTTTAAGTTACATGCCCGTGTATTCTGAAGTTACATGCCATGATATTTGAAAATATTCCAAGACAGAACAGCAACTTAGTTATTAGCATTCTGAAACAAAAATGATCCAAAACCTCACAAAATGAGGCAATGATAAAAGAAAAATATAAAAACCACTAAGTTTAAAAAAAAAAAAAAAAAAACATTCCAGTATTTTTACATGCCAAGACCTGAAGAAGTTACACGCCCGTGTATTTTTAAGTTACATGCCCGTGTATTCTGAAGTTACATGCCATGATATTTGAAAATATTCCAAGACAGAACAGCAACTTAGTTATTAGCATTCTGAAACAAAAATTAGCCAAAACCTCACAAAAGGAGGCAATGATAAAAGAAAAATATAAAAACCACTAAGTTTTTTTTTTTTTAAAAAAAAACCATTCCAGTATTTTTACATGCCAAGATCTGAAGAAGTTACATGCCCATGTATTTTTAAGTTACATGCCAGGCTATTCTGAAGTTACATGCCGGTTGACCAAGTTCAAAAAGTAGAGAATATCATAATTTCCAGTTGTTTGTTATAATCATTCCATGTACACGACGGTTTATAAACTTCAAAAACAAAGATATGTCAGACATCACCCCAATTTGCAGCCCCGTTACCAAACAGAATTCTCTTTGTGTGAATTTTAAAAGTTTTCCACCAACGGAGAAGTGGAACTCATTCTGTCCGGTGACACCCGGTACATGTACTTGCCGCAACAATAGGTTATGAAGTACGCCAGCTGAGAAGGTTAAGTCTTTCGGGATGTCAATTAGGTGCCCAAAACAGGTGCGCCGGAACGCAGCTAAGTCTCCGACTTTTCGGAGAACCTTAACAATGTCCGGAAGGCCATTGAGATTACAATAAACGTTCGTCGTTGACTTTGTAATCCACTTATCCTTCGGTTTAAGGAGGAAATCATCATAATTCATATTTTCCATCTACAAAATCAAATAAAAATAACGTTAGTTACATGCCAGTAAAGTTACATATCATATCATAAGAGCGCCAGAAAAGTTACATGCCAGTGTCTATGAAAGTTACATGCCAGTGTCTATGTAAGTTACATGCCAGTAGATATGAAAGTTACATGCCAGTGTCTATGAAAGTTACATGCCAGTGTCTATGAAAGTTACATGTCAGAATACAAAACAAATCTAATAAGAAAGATAAAGAGAAAAGGAGAGAAAACTAATCAGTAATCAGCTTAGTTCCAAAATAATATTCATACTTTTCATACTCAATCATATCTCAATTTTTTATTTTCAATATCTACTTTTCTTCTTTTTCAGTCAATCCCATAAAGGAAACATTCCACTGATTCCAGTTAAAAAAAATTAATAAACAAAATAAAATTTAATTTCCTGAAAAGAATTAGTAATTCTATATAGCTAATTAATTAACTAGATAATATGCTATATATTGTTGAAACACAAGCAAGACACACTGTACAGAAATTATAATCAAATTAAACAAGATTCAGTTTTTACAGGCAGTGGAAGAAAACAGAACGTTCGACCAAGCTTCAAAACACCATTCTGTTAAATATTGAAATGCAGCAAGTCAACACTTGGAGTCTATAAAGAAGAAAAAATAAACTTTGAAAATAAATGTATCCACCCAATAAACTAAGGAAAGCACCCTGTTAATTTCCTAAAAGGTACTTATGCCTAAATGTGTATAGTTAACATAAGTATATACATAAAACATGCAAAATAATTCCTCTTGACAAAATATATGAAATAAGTTCCTACAGTACATATAATATACAGTTGTCAGCTCACTTGTATTGAAAATTAATAAATCATATACCAGGATAGCATCACTTATTAAGGATATCAATTCCAACTACTATATTGGATATCACTTCCACATTAGTTCGAATGACAAATCTGATAATGAGTTTGCAAAATAAATTGCAGATCAAAGAAAGGAAACTTCAATTGCATAACACATTAATTTAAAACAATCTAGAAAACAGCTACTTTAATCCTCCCCTTTACTGAAGAGAAGTATCATCCTTAGAAGAAAAGAGTGAGAAGATTGAAATATCCTAAAGCACTAGACAAAGCATCCTCCACTCAGAACCTAAAAAACAAGTAAGAAAATATGCATTCAAACTTTTAAAAAATGAATTCAAGATTGGAATGTAGAAAATGTAAGGACTCAATTTGAAACCCATATCAACTCAAATCTTTTCAATATAAAGGAGATCCTTCAAGAGCCTTGGCAGAGAAAATCATTGAAAATGGAACAGAGAAACAGATCAGAGAGGAGTGGCTACAAACAGTTCAAATCCATATATATATAACCACTTATTAAGGATAGCATCACTTATTAAGGATATCAATTCCAACTACAATACATATAATCACTGCTACAATCTTTTTTCAATATCTTTTATTCAATTTTCGGCAGGCAGAAGAACTGTTTGTTTTTTGTTTTTTTGGAAAGAACATCACAAAGGTGAAAATAGCAATATGACAACTGAAGTAAGAAACAAAAAGAAACCACGCAAAATATATAGCCTAGCCATATGTACAAATAAAATATGCAGAACTTTTTTGATACCTTCTAAAGTGATAATGCATCTCTAAAGTATATATCAGCATACTGTCTCTCCTCAAACCCATATATATATATATATATATATATATATATATCAGTATTGAACATCCAACACTTCAAATCGTCACCCAATCAACATACAAAACCTAGATAAAGAACAAACAAAAGCTAAATCAAACCTGAGAGGAGTGGCTTCGGCGACAGCGGCAGCGACGGGGAGGTGAGTTGACTGGGAGGCAAGCTGACGGGGAGGCGAGCTGACGGGGAGAGGAGTGAGGCGATGTCGACGGCGAACTGTAGCTGTTTCTCTTCCTTTCTCTCTCTGCAGCGACGGTGAAGAAGTTCGACACGATGGAGAGGGCAGCGACGGCGACGGCGACGGCGACGGCGACCGGCAGCGACGGCGACCGGCAGCGACAGCGACGGGCGGCGATTTCTCTCTCTCTTCCCTTCTCTCTGTTTTTAATTTTTCACTTTTACTCGTTTCCTTTACTGATGGGTGGGTTCCACCCTAACATTTGGTTTACTGATGGGTCCCACCCTGTCAGTTTTTTTTTTTTTTTTTTTTCTTTTTCAAATTTCAAATTTAAGGGTGTTTATGTCCAAAAGTGGTAAAAAGTGACGAAAATAATAAAAAATAAACTTGTGGCTAAAAACAATAAATCCATAAATTTTTTGGCTGTTTTTGAATTCACCCCTAGATATTATTGAGAAAATGGGTGTAAATAGCACTCTTTACTCCCCTAGTTTTGAGATTGACACAAATTTAATAACTTGAGTTTAAATAGGACCAAAGTAATGTTTGAGACAAAAATGCCTACACTTCGTTCTTTTCTTTGTAATTTGTTTTTTTTTTTTGTGCAAATTCGAGACTTGTTGGGAAAATTTGAAACTTATTTTGTAAATTCGAGACTTATTTGGAAAAATTGGAGACTTATTGGGGCAAATACGAGACTTATTTTTAAAATTTGAGACTTATGTGATATTCTTACAAATTCGAGATTTATTGCGCAAAATAAGAATTAAAAAAAAAATACACCTTTTTTAGGCTGTCTTCTTCATCCATCAACGGAGGTGGACCTACCTCCATCAATGGAGGACAATGCTGTTTCAACGATGAAAGCGACGAAGGCTCAATTTAGTCTCTAGATTTCACCTCCATTTCCCATATATATATAATTTTATTTCTAAAATCCAAACAAATATATATTTTAGATTGGATATTTTGATTATTATTATTTTTTTGGATTGGATATTAAAACATGATAAAACAAGAGATTGAGCTGGTCGGATTATGAATTCTAAATTCCGAATTTTAGATTGGAAATTGAGATTACAAATGGAGAAAAATGGGAGAAATGGAGGAAATGGGTCTGGGTGGGGGAACTTCACCCCTAACACCTCCATCCCTATTCCCCCAAATGGGGTTTTGGGGCGGGGGTGGGGCCGTGGGGGTGGTGGTGGGGGAATGGGTTAAGGAATGGGGGAGGTGGTGAGGGGACCCTCCCCACCCCAATGGCTCCCACGCTCATGCCGATGTCTTTTGAATTCATCAACATGTTCATATTGTCAATTGTTTTTTTTTTTTTTTTCTTTTTTTAAAATGAATGAATCTCCACCATCTAACTATGTGATGGATGGTTGAGATCCATCTTCTTTGATTTTTCAAATTTGATTTTATTAAAATAAGGGTAAATGTTAAAAAGACGATATTACCCTTTGAATTGTCAAATTTAACAGTTAACCTTGGTTAAACTCTAATGGTAGGGGAGATGAGTGTCAATTTTTAATAAAGTTTTTTCTAACTCACATGCCACATGTGTTAGGATGAAAAATATGGGATTTAAAATGGGATGTTTAACATTATTCATAAATATAAGATATGAAATAAAGATTTTAGTGTGAATATATAATTAAAACAAAGTTAATCCGAAAGAAAAAGATTAACACTAATGTGTAATTTTTTTTAGGAAAACATTAATGAGTATTTGCATATAAAATATCACATTTTAAAATTTTAATTAAAATCTATCTTATTTATACAACTATACCTAAATAATATTTTTGTAAAAATATTATTGTCAATTATATGTACCCATTTTATTCTTAAACTATCAATTGTATTATTATTATTATTATTATTATTATTATTATTATTATTTTGAGTTATCCTCAAATGTATTCTCTTGTTATCCTATTATGTGAGTAATATTTATTAAACACGTATAAAAAAATAGTAAAATAAGGTGTTTCAGCTTCAAAAATAGATCAATTGTGCTATATGATCGAAGGAAAAAAGATTAAAAAAATAAACCAATTAACAAGCATAATCTCTAAAAGTCATTCACTTTGGAATAGCATCCACTTTTCTTCTTATATATGTATGATAATTTATTATTGTAATGAATGAAATAATGATAATATTGCTTTACGTTCTATAATATATAATTTTTACACTTTGAAATCTTAGAGTGCACTTTGAGGTAAAAATTCATTTTCCCCTATAATCTGTCTTTTATTCTTATTATGAAAATTATCTACAACATTGAGATTGACCATTTAATATATATATATATATACACACACATATACTGTACGAAATAGTAGGTTTAATTTTTATTTTTTTTTAATGAGAATAGTAGGTTTAAATCGAAGAAAAAAAAAAGCTATATACCGTATATAAAGAGAAAGTGGGAATAAAATAGAAAAAAGAATTAGGGATAATTACCCCAGTGGCCATCAATTTGGGTCACCACTATTAAAATGACCATTAGATGGGGAATTGGTTTCAAAATGATTATTTTTTACGAACACTGTTGCACTGATGTCCATTCCATCCAATTAGTGGTATTTTGGTAAATAAGAGGATGATATTAATTTATTTTAGATGTTTTTTGGAAATCAATTTTTTATTTTATTTTTTGAAACGAATAATTATATTTAGTGTGTATATACGTATAGCATATCTTAAACACACACACACACACACACACACACACACACATATATATATATATATATATATATATATCTTTTCAACTTATCTCAAATATAATTTTTAGAATTTTTAGATTTTATAGTATTAATCTTCTTAAAATATATATATATATGTTTGAGATATGCTATACATATATATATACACTAAATATAATTATTCGTTTCAAAAAACAAAAGAAAAAATTGATTTTCAAAAAATATCTAAAATAAATTAATGTCATCCCCTTATTTACCAAAATGTCACTCATTGGATGAAATTAGATGGAATAACCATTAGTGTAACAGTGTTCACCAAATTCCCTATCTAACGATCATTTTGAAACCAATTCCCTACTAATGACCATTTTGATAGTGGTGACTTAAATTGATGGCCACCGAGATAATTATCACAAAAAAGTGGGAATAAAATAGAAAAAAATTAACAGTATAAATAGAAAGCTTTAGGGTTTCCAAGTTTGAAGATTGGTGAGTGCCAATGCTTACACTTTTTACTATTCTCCAAGCAAACACTGAAACACTACAGAAGGTTATTGTTATCGTGTATCAAATTAAAATAGAAAGATAAAAACAGGAGCAAACACTACAGAAGGTTATTATTATCGTGTATCAAATTAAAATAGAAAGATAAAAACAGGAGCAAACACTACAGAAGGTTATTATTATCGTGTATCAAATTAAAATAGAAAGATAAAAACAGGAAAAAAAATGAATGGGGTGAGAGAGGCTCGAACTCTCGACCTCAGGATCACTCAGAAGCTATGAGACCTACGCGCTAGCCAACTGCGCCACCACCCCTGTCGTGTCTTTTTCATCATAACATATATATATATATATTGACAAATAGATATCAAAAATATATATATTTTTTCATGTATTACATATCAAAAATAAATTTTTATTTTGTATTTTATAATTAATTCGAGATTTGGAAGAAGTGTCTCAAATAGAACCCACAATCTCTAGGTGTGACTGTGTGAGGAGTATATCATGGGACTAACTTCATCTAAATTTACTCGATCAATATTACACAATTTTCCACTCAACTTAACTAAACAGTGTTTACATGTCGGTTCAATTTTTTTATTTTCCAATAATGTTTTGATTGGATTTCTTTAAAGATTCATACATATGAACATATAAATAAATAAATTATTTTATTATTTTTTATATAATTGATGACATAATAAATTGTTTTGGTTGTGGAATTACATAAAACAGATACCACAGTCCACAGTTATTGAAAAGTTAATTTGATTTATAAATTTATTATGTCATCAATTATATAAAAAAAATACTAAAAATAATTTATTTATTTATATGTTCATATGCATGAATCTTTAAAGAAATCCAATCAAAACATTATTGGAAAAAAAAAAAAAAATTGAACCGACATGTAAACTCTGTTTATATATATATATATATATATATATATATATATATATATTCTAATATCAGTTTGTCCTGACAATAAATATATCAGGACGAAGAATGTGGACCATTAGATTTACATACTTTGACTCAAACTGTATACACTTGTCAAAACTTTTCCATAATCTGTGGTTCACATTTTTTGTCATGATATATTTATTGTCAGGACGAACTGACAATAGAAAGAATATATATATATATATATATATATATATATATATATATATGAACATTTTATATATATAGTTGGTATCCATACAGACCATACCTGCACCGGTCAAACCAAAGGAGAAGGAGATCAACAGGGATCTCCTATAATCAATAGAAATACACCATTCGATGCTTTAAGGACCTGTTTGAAGGATTGGACTATTTCATGGGATGGGATTAGACTGGATTTAATTGGATTGGATTGAGATAAGACTGGGATTGCATATGATTAGATTGGACTAGAGTTGGCTAAATTAATTCACGGCTTAGACATCAGTCAATTCCAGAGATGTTACCGCGGGTGAAGCGCGGTGGACAGACTACGGTGTAATTAGCAGTCGATTCTTGAGGTTACACACGGTGTAGACCGTGGCCAAGACAAGGAAGCATAAACCACGGTTTTTTGAGCGGTGAAAACAGAGGAAGACTGTAGTCCAAGACACGATCTTCAGACCGTAGTTCAGGACGCGGTTTTCAGACTGCGGCCAAGACCACGGTAATGACGTAATTTTGGGCGAATCAGGTTTTGTTGTGTGGAAAGAAAAAGACTCCTTTAGGGTTTTGGCTTACCCCTAGTGCTCCCATATAAATACTAATGTTTCCCCACATTATTGTGTGACACTAGTGTAACCTAGGGTGTGAGAAATTGCTAGGAAGAGTAGAGAGAGAGAGAGAGAGAGAGAGAGAGAGAGAGAGAGATATTATAATCAAACTCTGATTGTGGATAAGAGTGCTGGTGCGCTCCATGGACGTAGGCTTTTGCTGAACCACGTAAAATCTCTAGTGTCGTTTCTTTTTATTCTTGCTTTCTTATATTATCTGCATGGTTTAGATTTGCGTTTGCGTGCAATTTATTACAACAACTGGTATCAGAGCTTATGTCTGGTGGATCTAGGGTTTTACGCAAATCTTGGGTTTTTTGAGGCTAGAGATTTTTTTTTCCTCATCGAGTGAAGATCAAATCAAAGAAGGATTCTTACAAGATTGAGAAATTCAATGTCACAAATTTCAGTTTCTGAAGGATGTAGATGGATGATTATCTGTACCAGAAGGACTTACATTGGCTAATGGTAGAGAAGTTGAACAGTGTATCCGACGCAGATTGGATGGTCAAGCGGATACCTAAAGGTATGATCGATGAGGAGTGGTTACTTCTAGACCATAGAGCACTATGAGCGATTCATCTCAATTTGATGAAATCAGTTGCCTTCAACGTCAAAGATCGGGAGACAGTACCAGATCTTATGAAGAACTTATCGAACCTATACGAGCAACCTTCTGCAGCGAGAAAGGTCCATCTAATCAAGAAGCTAGTAAATCTAAAGATGTTAGAAAATCAAAGTTTTAAGGATCACCTAAACCAGTTCAGTGAAGTTAAAGATGGGTTATTCTCAGTGTCTATGGTATTTGATGAGGAGTTCTTAGGCAATATATTACTAACCCATATGCCAGAAAATTAGGGGACGACATGTCAATCGATTTCTAATTCTTTCGGAAAAGAAAGGATAAACTTCCAGCAGATTGTGAACATGATCATGACTGAAGAAATCAGATGCGTGAAACAAGATCATGCACATCCTTTTCAGCACTGAATATGGAAGGTAGAGAAAGCAGAGGCAAAAATCGAAATAGGAATTAACGGGGTAGATCAAAGTTTAAGAGCCATCAAGGCAACAATTCGGATAATCAACAGCGAAGCAAGAAAGATATCAAGTGTTGGAATTGTGGCAAGATGGGTCATTACTCGAGTGAGTGTAAGTCTGACAAGAAGGACAATGGCAAGTACGGTACGAACTGTGTTTCAGAGGAGTCAAATAATTGCCTCATCTGCTTATTGGAAAGCAAGACGAAATCTTTGGTGTCGAACTCAGGGGCATCATTCCATGCCACCTCACACATGGAGTTGTTTGAGAACTACGTCTTTAGAAATTTGGGTATGGTGTATCTTGATGACGATTAAGCATGCGACAAACCGGGAATGGAGATGTGAAGATTCAGCTGAATGGGTTAGTTTGGAAGCTTGACAATGTGAGACACGTACCAGACTTGAGGAAGAATTTGATCTCCATTGGGCAGCTTGCGTCAGATGGGTATGTGACTACTTTCACAGGTGACAAGTGGAAGATCTCAAAGGGAGCTATGATAGTTGCCCGGGGACTAAAAAGAGTCACTTTACACGACTACTGATGGGTATGAATTAGCCGCAGTGGTGGAGGGTAGAGAGGATTTGAATTTATAGCACCAGAGGTTTGGGCACATGAGTAGTAAACGGCTGAAGTGTCTGCATTTGAGAGGTAAATTGCTAGGGTTGAAGTTCTTTGAGGTAGATTTTGTACAACAATTAGAATCCACTAGTGTCAAAAAAGGCAAGGACTACAGGTTGGTTTTGGACTGAACCAACGAGTCACGCATCTGGGCGGCGACCACTAGACAATTATGTTCCACCCCAGAAATGTCAATGGACTCCTCGATGGATGGTGTCAAGAATGCTACTTTGATTTCCAGTTTGAGAAGCAGAGGTGTATGGAGAAGGCACCTCCCTTCAATTGAGAGGAGGCTAGCCAGCCTCCTCCCGTCAGAGGCAAGGTGGACGCCGGCCGGCCTCCTCTGGTCAAATCCGGTGCCGCTGCCTCCTCCACCTCATAGGTGAATTTAGGGTTAAGGGTTTAATAAAATTATGATTTTTTTTTAGGTTTAGGGTTTAAGTTGTTTAGGAAATTGAGGATTTTTTATTTTTATTTTAAATAAAATATTTAAATTAATAAATAATTGTATGTGAAAACAAATATTATTTTTATATAAAAATAAATATTTGTTAAAAAATAAAAATAAAAAATCCTAAAAATTAAATGGTTAGTTAAAAAGGGGTAGAATAGTAAAATCAAAACCACTTAATATTTAAGTGGGAGTGGTGCTATTGGCACACCCCCTACTGATCTATTTATGCCCCACTTTTAAAATTATTTAGTATTATTTTTTTTTTCCTTTATCAAAATTACTAAAAGAGACATACAATTTTTAAGAAAAAAAATATTCTATAAAGTAAATATAATAAAACCCCACATTCCTTTAAAAAAAAAAAAAAAAAAAAAAAAAAAAAAAAAAAAAAAAAAAAAAAAAACCGTGAAAGTGAAATATTGATTATTATTTAATTTCATTACTCTTTTAGAACCTGAAAGTGAAAAGATGATAACCAAAACAAATACTTGCTCTTTACTTCTTGTTTTGTTTTGTTTTGTTTGTGGGATGTTTCGTTTTTTTCTCTCTTTGTGCTTTGTCTTGGGTTGCTTCTGTTCTTTACTCTTTTCTTGGGGCTGTTTGCTTGTTCTTTGTCTTGTGATTTCCTGGCCTTTTCTATAAAGCTTGATGTTAAAAAAAAAAAAATTAAAAAAAAATTAAAAAAAAAATAATAATAAGAAAAAAAAAATTCGTTCATCGAAGGTGAGAAAAAGACAATACCAGAGATAAAGAGATTTGAGATAGATGTAGATATTAGAGATGAGGTTTATTAAGTTTGAAAAATAAGTAAAAGGGTAGTTTTGGAAATAAATAAAATAAATTAATAACAACATTTAACTTTATTTAATTAAATCAAAATTTAAACAAGTGGTGTATAAATCGATCAGTAGGGGGTGTGCCAATAGTACCACTCTTTAAGTGGGATAATCTCAAATAAAAAACAAACAGATTGAAGTGTCTTAAATATTAAGTGATTTTACTTTACTTAATTGAAATAAGATCTTTTAATATTTAAGAAAAAATAAAATAAAAAGCACCACCTTAGTTGTCTTAAATTGCATAAACTTGATAAAGGAGGGAGAGAAATTCAAAAGTAACCAAGTGAAACATTAAACTTTTGTTAATAATCACTTTTGAAACTTTAATTGTTAATAACCACTTTTTAAAAAAAATTTCAGTGTAGTACCGTAAATTACCAGGGTACCCCTGAAAATAGTGTTTCTTTAAACCTCGAAGCAAACTTGAAATCACAATTAAATTGAAATATCCAAACTTGAAATCATGCCTAAATGGAAATATCCAAACTTGAAATCATACATAAAATGGAAATATCCAAACTTGAAATCTGGACTAAATTGAAAATTTCCCCTTATTCTTCTTCTTCCTCAAATTAGGTTTAGGTTTAGGTTTTTTTTGTTTCTCTTTATTTTTTTGTGCAGACCACATCATCAATGGAAATAGAGGAGAGAGAAGAGAGAGGCTGAACCACCGTCGGAGTCTTCACCTGGTCATCGATGAACCAACAATGACGCACGAACCACCGCCTGGTCGTCGCACGAACCAGTGGCGTTGCTGGTTCGTGCGACGACCAGGCGGTGGTTCGTGCATCGCCGCTGGTTCGTCGACGACTAGGCGAAGTCTCTGATGGTGGGCGATCCTCAAGCATGCCGGCGAGAGGCAGATCGGGGAGAGAGAGACCAGAAGAGAGAGAAAGAAAAAAAAAAAAAGAGAAAAGAGAGAGAGAGTGTTTGGGGACCCTTTTTATATGAGGGCTTTCCAGTAATTTCTCAAAAAAAATGGTTATTAACAAATAAAATTTCGTTTGTGGTTAAAAACAAATTTCTCATAATATATGTGGTCATTTTTGACATTTTCCACTAAAAAAGGAGGTAATGTTGTAAAACCCCTGCATCCATCACAATGTAACACTAGAAGCTTCTCCAAACATGTTACAGAGGATGGTATTTGACTTATGGCGGATCCACTTACTGGCAGCCACATCAAATTCTCTGGCAATTTGTCTACTTTAAAGCAAGATGTTCAATTGAAGATTTCTGGAAAACTCTCGAGTTTAAAGCAAGTTTCTGTTACTACAGAAGAAAAACAAAATAAGCCCAATAAAACAACTCACGTTAGAGTAGAGAGTAGAGATACATTATTCTTGAACATGTTTTCCCTTTAGCTCAACCCGAGGATCAATGGATTCTCTCATTTCAGCATTATCATCACAAGAGCCACTTCCACTAGTTCCTGCTTCATCATTTCCATGGTGACGTTCCTGGCTTTTCGGGGTCTCGAGATCTTGAACTGCTGATCGTAAAATTGGCATAATTTGGGTAGTCAAGTGTACCAACTGAGAGGGGTCAAGGCCTTGAAACATTGATTCACCAAAGGTTACATCTTGCATGTACATTGGTCGAATCCCGCATTTTATAAACTCGAAACCTGAACCTTCAAGTTCAAAGTAGGCCTTAACATATCGCCAATTCTTCTTTTGCAAGTATTGATCGAATGGTAAGAGGAGAAGCCATAGATGATTTGACACAGCCAATGTGGCTTTGCTGAAGGTAAATTCTTTGCTATATATTATATAATTCCCCTCGTCCGAAATCAAATAAAACTTGAATTTAAAATCGTACTTGAAATTATATTTGATGCGGAACATGGCTGGAACTGGGAGGCTCTGGACTTCTTTTCTTTGTTTCTGGCCTTGATTTCCTTGGACTTCAAAAGAAGCACAAAAAGCTAATCCTAAGAATCCATAATCATAAAACCAATTTTGATGCAGTTCAATTGTAAATGAAGAGCTCGTCGTCTGATGTATGAACCAATCTGGAATTCCAGTTCCAGACAGGTCGACTACTAGTCTTGGACTGTCAGAAGGTGGATTAGGTAGATCCTGTAACATTAGTCCTGAAATGTTAGCATGTGATCGAAAGAGAGACGTTTTGAAAAAACTGTTGTCAGTAAGAATTTGTAAAAGAAATATAGGAATTTAATTTACTTTGACTGAATTAGTCTGCATCTAATATCTGAAATGAATGAAAATATTTTCGAGAGAGAGAGAGAGAGAGACCTTAAGCAGGATATTCATCAATGTACGGATAAAACTGTCCATCATTGTAGTAGCTGCATTGATGTTGCCTCGGTTCTCTGTGAGTTGGCGGTACATCGATAAAATCAAAAGAAACCGGATTTTCCCCAACAAGCAAAGGTGATCTTTTACCAATGAAAGTACTACATTGTTGTCACCTAGACTCTCAATTAATCTGAAACAATTATAATGAGAGAATTCACGGTAACTTGCCGTACCTAATCCCAATAGACTTGGTAATGTTGCCAATGATGAGCAGTCATTAGTGCTTAGAGTTTCTATATTTGAAGGAAGCTCAGGCAAAGCTCGAAGGTTCTGGCAATATTCCACCTTCAGATCTTGTAGATTAGAAAGTCGATTAATGCTTTCAGGTAAGCTAACAAAATCATTCTTGCTAAGATTTAACCATCTCAATGCTGATAAGAGGCCAAGATCTATTGGGATTGCTCCATCTGAGAGATTACAATCGCTTAAATCAAGTCGTGTCAAAGACCATAAACCTGCCAGCTGGGAAGGTAATGAAAAACTTAAGGAATTCGGTACTTCTGCAGGCAACAAGCACTTGAGCCAATTCCAAGGTTTCGACATTTGTCCCTTGCATCCACGAAATGATAGCTTTTTAAGGTTCTTCAAACGTACAATGGACAAAGGTGCCTCGGTTATAGCAGTTTGACCTACATCAAGCTCTTCCAAACATTCCAAATCTCCCAAGTTCTCTGGCAACTTATCAAGTTTTGAGCAGCCAAGCAGCAAAAGAATTTCAAGAGATTTCCATCCAGAGATTGTGCTTGGAAGACTCCGTAGGTTTCTGCAGTCTTTGAGATTCAAGAAAACAAGCCTTTTAAGGTCACCGATTGAAGAATGAACCTCGTATAAATTTGTACAACCTTCAAGAATAAGTCTCTCGAGGTTTGGGACCCCAACAAAATCTGGGGTTCTGATCAGGTGTCTTGAATGACTGAGTTTGATGATTTTCAATTTGTCTAAATGCTGTTAGAAAAGTTCAAGAGAGAAAGAGAGGAAATTTAGCGGTGATGAATTTAACAAAACCTACTCAAAGAAACAAACATTTCTGAGAAACAATCATACCGCTGTTCCCTTCCACAGTTGTTCAATGCGACTATGAGACAAATTTAGTTTAAGAAGTTTCTCTGCTTTGAAACTTGTTGGTAAAGATTTCAGTGGGTATCCGTGCCATTTCAGAATCCGTAACTTGTTGGGAAGAACATCAAGCCCTTTGGAAGGATGAACATCATGGATTTTAAGCAGTCTCAGATTATTCATCTTCGAAAATGCATCAGCATCCACGTATATCTCTTTTGATCCAGAGGAGTTTTGGTATATGACTTCAACTGCTTCCGTTCCCTAGCAACAAAGAACAAGGATAGGAGAAATGAATTGTCAAATCATACTAGATGATAGAATATTACAGATCACAGCTTCAAAAAAGAAAAAGAATAAAGAACATTACAGATTACTAAATGTCACTTACCGTCTTGTTTGTAAGAACACTGCAGATATCATTATAAATCCATAACCTGCTACGATTTCCAGGCTCTTTTGGTGACTCTTGATGAACGATTCCCCGAGCCATTTCTCGCAGTAAACTGTGGACACAGAGCAGCATGCTGCTGTCGACCGATATGAGAGACTTATCAATCAAAACTCTAAGTCCAATTTCCGGGTAAAAATCACAACATTCTAGTATTTCAGTTACTCGATTTACCTTCTTCCAATTAAAGAAACACGAAACGTCCAGGAAAATTTTCTTCTCAATTTCCTCCAGCCCATCATAACTTATTTTGAGTACATCAAAAATCTCCTTGTTAGGAATGTCCTCAAGTCTTTTGAGTGCACTTCTCCACTCATTTACGCTTCTACCACATAGAAAGGAACCCAAAACCACAAGAGCTAAAGGAAGACCAGAAGCGTACTCTACAATTTTCTTGGACAACTCCACGTATTCTTCTGCAGGATATCGGTTTCGCTTAAAGGCTTTTAAACTAAACAGCTTAAGAGCTTCCTCTTCATTTAGATCCTTAGCTTTGTATATTATGTTGACACCATGAGCAATCATTAGATGTTCATCTCTAGTGGTTACGATGATTCTACTTCCTGGACCGAACCACTCATGTTCTCCAGCTAAAGCTTCTAATTGTTCTAATTTATCTAAATCGTCAAGAATTACAAAAACCTTTTTGTTTCTCAGCCTATGCCTTATAAAACTGATTCCTCTGTGAACATCCCATATGTTTACATTTTTCTCCAGTAAGATTTCGGAAATAATTTGCTCTTGCAAAGTAGCAAGCCCAAATCTTTCTGAAACTTCTCTAACATTTGCAACAAAGCAACTACCTTCAAATTGAAAGGAAAACCTGTCGTAAACCATCCTAGCAATAGTTGTTTTACCTATACCACCCATCCCGCAAATCCCTATGATACGAACATCATCCGACCCCATACCTAAACACAAATCCAATTCTTTCAAACGAGAATCTATTCCAACCAGGTCCTTATCAACACTTGAGAACGAATAGATCAATTTACTTGATATTTCTTCAACAATCTCTTGAATAAATGTTGATTCATGCCTACAAAGAATAAAGACATGATGAACTTTTATCGCCACATATAGATAGTGTCTGCAGCAGAAAATAACTCTACATGCAAGAACATAGAAATGCATAAATTCTATATATGTAAAGATAGAAAATTCAATCATTTTTAATGGATTGAATAAATGTTGATTCATACCTACAAAGAATGAAGAAATAATGGACAAATTTCAACAATCCACAAATGAAAATCACTTTGTTAATAACTTATAAGCAATAACATACAATTGAGTAAAAAAAAATCTAATTTAACTTTGGTTATTTTGCGGATCTTGTCTTGTAGTAATTATTTAGTACTGATAATTGCGATTATAGATTTATGTAAATAAGCTACAAATACATAAAATCAATGTAAATGGATTGAAAAAGAAACCAAACCTATCCTGTAAATCCCAACCAGACAAATTAGCCACTTGTGTCAAAGCTGTCCTCCATTGCATCAATCTCTCTGTTTTATCACAGGCCTTTTCATGTTCCTCAAATGCCTTGTGAAAAGTCCCACTCTGTTTTCTCACCTCAGTTGGAGTCACATCATAGAAAATCGGAAGCACCGTTTGACCCACCGTTTTCATGCACTCAACAATCTTCACGAGCTCGTCCAAGCACCAGGAAGAAGAAGCGTAGTTTCTGGAGAAGACAACGACGGAGAATCTGGAGTCTTCGATGGCTCTGAGGAGCTCTGGCGAGATGGGTTTTCCTCTCTCGAGCCTCTTGTCGTCCCTGAAAGTGACGATCCCCTTTTGGTCCAGAGCTGCGCAGAGATGGTCGGTGAAGTTCTTGCGAGTGTCTTCCCCTCTGAAACTGACAAAAACGTCGTAGTTCCACCATGGAAGCAGAGAGTTTGAAGAAGAGGACCCTCCTCTGTTATTCAAAGCCATTGAAATTCACAAAGAGTAGCTTGCAAATTTGTTTCAAAAGCTTTGAATGTGATGCCATATTTATACACAAGATTTCCTGGAAACCGTGTGGTTTTTACTTTTGTAAAGGCTGAAAAAAGAATGCAAATTTTATTGTAACTGCATTCGCTGCATGTTTGACTATTTGCTTCATCAAATAATCTTAACCACAGTGAAATTTTGACATTATTTGCTATTTATAATAAGGTTAAAAAAAAAAAAAAAAAAATACCCCTGTCCTTTCAAATATTATTGAATGGGTAAACAAAATGTGTTTATTCAAAAACATCCACCGAAGTTAAATGGTAGGGTGGTAGGGGTAAATTTGTACATTCCATAATAAAAAGTAAAAAGTAAAAAATATATGAGAGTTGCTATTGGCAATCCACCATCTGTCTTTCTACGGTCCATTTTAATTTTTTTTTATTAATGACAATTTTAACATGATTTAAAATTACTAGAAAAGAAAAAAAAGTTCTAAAGACACCTACAAACAAAATCCAGTCTTATTTTTCTTTCTCTTTAGTGGTTTACAAACCCTAAAACTTTTTTTTTTCTTCCCAATTTTATTTGTTTGACTGAGATTTGATAGAGAATGTTATGGAACTTGATCGAATTCTAAATACTAGTTTGTTAGTTCTTGATTCATCTTGATCGGCCATTGATTTGAAAGCACATACGGGCTTGATTATATCAACCAAGCTTTTTGAGTAAATGGAAAAGTTGCATGCAATAATCATGGATTCTAATCCAAAGTTGCAGAATGGTGAGGCTACAGAGTCTTCAACATCTGATAGATATGTAGATAACAATGAGACAGAAGCAAATTCTTCAAAAATGTTTATCCAATTGCAAAAAAAGGCATGGTTTTATCTAAACCCACCGATTTATAAACTTTCAAATTTAAACCCATAATTTAAATCATTTAAAAACGATGCAATTAAAAAAAAGTTACATAATCCACCGTATCACCTGAAAGAATTAATACCCATGAAAAAACAAAACAAAACAAAACAAAACAAAAATTACTGATACAATAAGAGACATAGAACACCTACCAATACAAAATAATCAAACCTTAATGACAACAAATGTAATGTCTTTAAAAATTTAATTTAATTCATTTTTTAAAAATAAAATGCTTTTAGAATAGGAGCATAGGAGTGTCAAAAGATAAAAATGATGATTTTGGAATAAAATGGAGTGTTTTTAGAATTTTTTTAAATTTAAGTTTTTAAAATGAAGTGTATATATATATATCCTTTCTTTCCCTCTCTGTGCCTCTCTCCCTTCTCTCAATCATTTTTCTTTCCTTCACCTTTCTTTCTGTTGGATTTAAGTGGTGTTTTGTTGAATTTTATGTTTAGTTGGATTTGCAATTTATTCATGCCAAACACTCTGATCTTACAAAGTAGAGTTCTCAGATATATATATATATATATATATATATATATATATATATATTCAAGTCTAAAACAAACCCCTATTTATAAGACTTGTTAACCAATTACAAAAGGCCAACAAAACTGTGACCAATCGTTAAATTAGAAGCCATTTTCCTCCGCGTGTGATGACACCCATACAAACAAATTAACAAACGGTGGAGTGGTGGTAAACTCACAAACTTCCAAAATATAAATATATATATATATATATATATTTAAGTTGTGCCACTGATTTTGTTAACTGGTTTCTAGTAGTTCAAACATATCGGCTCAAAAGATGAGTAGATAGCCATTGACTTGCCGTTTGAATTCATACTTTGTGCTTGTTTCGAAATTCATGCTTTTGATATATATGGGTTTTGCTTTGACTTAATTGCACGTTCAAACAAATTTGTGCATAAAAAATAAGTAGGGGTGGTCCATTTAGCGTGACGCCCATCCATGGAGTCCCAAATTGGCAATGAATTGACTCATCCCTTGGATTCCGGATCCGGCGTGTCTCGATTCAATTCTGGTCAAGTACAATGTATTGTAACTTGTAACTGAAGTCTCCATAGAACTTTCCAGAGGTAACAGGATATACGTTACCAACACAAATAAGTAGGTATTAGTTTATTACGGTATCGATTCCTGGCCTATCTTCATGGTTCCAGGCGAATATGTCCTTGTATTCTTACAGAAGCACGGTTAGACCATCCTTAATTGGAGTTGCTAGAAGCGCGGCAAGATTACACGTGTATTGATTCCTTGCATATTTTCATGGCACCAAGTGAATAAGTCCTTGTATTCTCGTAGAAGCGCGGTTAGACCATCCTTAACTGTAGTTGCTAGTAGTGCACCTATCTTGACCATCCCGGCAGGTAGCAAAGGATCCAATATTATATTTTCAACTGGTTCCCTGCTACTATCCTCCTCGAGGGCTTCCCTATGGTCAAATTCAAATTCTCTCGAGGTTTCTTCATTTTCTTTTTTCTTTTGGTCTTTTCTTCTAAGATCCCTGAGAAACCTCAAAGGCCCGATGTCCATCTTTTGTGGTTAGCCACAAGGTCAAAGGTTCACCCCCCTCCTTCTAGCGTTGATTGTTGATGTCGATTTCTAGGAAATCTAGTCAACAATGACATGTATGTAGATCAGCGCTTGAGGTAGTCTTACAAAATAAGATCAGGTCGCCTTTCTGATAAGTGTGTAATTTAATGAATGGTGGATGGATGCATAAATAGTAATGACACGAGTATTTTTATGTGAAAACCTTTAACGCAAGGAAAAACCACAGTCGTTGTAAATGATAGAGAATTACAAGTGATGAATTGTTTGAATACTGGGGTCTTTTTTTTTTTTTTTGTCTGAAAACTGAATAGTTTTGAATTTTTCTGAATTGAAATCTGAACATGAATGACTGTTTTTTTTTTTTTTTTTTTTTTTTTTTTTTTTTTTTTTCACATATGAATGTACTGTCAACATGTTTGTTTTTTATTTATTATTTTTTTATTTTTTATAAATAAAATTGTCTGAAAATAAGTAATTTTACATTTATATCCATACTAATTAAAATAAGTAATTTAACATGCACCATTCTTTATAAGATTATTTATGTTCTTCTGCAAACAAAGTTAAATTTACCAAAACAAAAAATTTATCAAATAATATAATTTTGCATGTTCTGCAAATAAAGTTCAAGTTCAATTTATTGTTAAAAAAAAAGTTCAAGTTCAATATGCACTAGAAGCCAAATAAAAAAAAAGTTCTTGATTTTTTTTTTGAAATAGGTTCTTGAATTATATGCATCTCTCTCTCTCTCTCTCTCTCTCTCTCTCTCTATATATATATATATATATATATATACAGAAATTATATTATCAGTTCGAACTGACAAAAGTTATATCAGTTCCTTGCATGTGGGCCACTGGATTTAAATACTTTGACTTGGTTGTATGCACTTGTCAGTCAAAGTATTTAAATCCAGTGGCTCACATACAAGGAACTGATATAACTTTTGTCAGTTCGAACTGATAATAGAAAGACTATATATATATATATATGTATGTATATATAATTATTCTATAACATCTTCAAGCTACAGAATCTACTCAGTATGCTAGACAATTTTATTGAGTACTAGATGAATAGTTAATTAAAAAATAATAGAGAGTTCTTACAAAAATTTGGTAGGAGCTAGAGAAATTCTATTGTTCAATCCCATGAAAATTCCAGTATGAGAAGTGATTAGGATTTTTTTTTTCCTTTTTAAAACCCGTTTAAAATAAGAAATATGTTAAAAGAATAAATTGTAATTCTACACCATATCAAATTAGAATAAATTTGGAAATATATTTTCTTTAGGAGGATAGATTTGAAAGAGAATATTTTAATTGTAATACAGTGATTTGGAATTAAGTTAGAGAGCTTCTTTTGGCAATCCAGTTTTTTCTTTTTACTCTTTTCTAAAGATACTCAATTCTCAAAATTTAAATTTTAAAAATTCTTAAGACACTTTTTTTTGTTCCAAGATTATCTTTTTTATCTTTTGACACTCATATTCTAAAGACATTCCATTTTTAAAAAATAAATTTCTAAAGACACTCTATTTTATTTTAATAAAAGTTAGGACGAACCATCGTAGCCTTTTGATTCATCCGATGAGTAATTTTTTTTGAATTAAATTATTAAAAAAAAAAATTATCTCTACTAAATCATTAGATTAAATATTACATATTAAAAACTCTCTCCTAAATTTTTAATTACCATATTAAATTCTCTCTCCTCCAATTCATATCTCTAATTTTTTATCTTCATTCTTTATCAAGCAAGACTAACAGTTAGGTTAAAAAAAAAAAAAAAATTACAAATAAACTTGATTTTTAGGAATCGTATATATGCTATATATTAAAAATAAAAATAAAAAAAACTCAATAAACAAGTACCCTGTTTTTCACAAAAAAAATAATAAAAATCGAAATATGAAAATGTTTTTTTATTACTTTTGCAAGTATGTGATTACCTATAGAACTTTAATTCTTTCATTAGTCTTAATAAAAAACCAAACTATTCATACGTTTTTTTTTTTTTTTTCTTTAACTATTAATCAGAGATTAATCGAGAAAGTATGGAGATATGATTTTTTTTTTTTTTGAATAATGGAGGGAGAGAGAGAGAGTAATTATGAGAGAATATTTATTATGATAATAATAGATTTAGGAGAGAGAGTTTAATACGTAATATTTAATCTAAGGATTTAGGAGATATAATTTCTTTTTTAATAATTTAATTAGTTTGGAGTGTTTTTAGATTTTTTTTGTCTTGTTTAGCAATTTTAATTTAAGTTAAAATTGTCATTAATAAAAAAAAAAAAAAAAGGATTATAAATAGATAATTTATAGATCGTAAGGAGAAGCTCTCGTCAAGTTAAAATTATGATTTCTTACGTTTTATTTTTAGTTATTTTTCGATATTTTTAAATTGACCTGACTATTCTGTAAAAGCAAGAAATATTATTGAAAAAAAAAAAAAAAAAATCCTGGGGATCGTATCTCGGTGAGATCCTTGGCGAGTATAATCCTTGGGCATGTTCTGTTCTAGTGTTCTGTGTTCAGTGTCCCGTTTATGCCGTCTTCTGTGTCCCGTTTTACGTTGAAAGGTCTCTCCTTGTCGAAACTCCAAAAAATTATACCCAAGAAATGGAAACCAAGTACTTAAATTGAAAAGTTGGATGCAGAAGAAAATCATGAATCTATGATATCTAACCTTTTAATTTCTCTTAAGGAATTTGCCAGCCAAGGCCATTTAGCGAAAGCATTCGAGGCTTTTTCGCTTATTTGGCGCAATGTCTCTTGTGCTGAATCTCGTGATGTTGTTTTACATTCAACGTCTTCTGTTTTGTTGTGTTGTAAAAATGTTAAATCGATCAAACATGGTCAACAGCTTCATGGGTTTATAATCTTTTCGGGTATGGAACAACACCCTCTTTTGGTGCGCAGGCTTGTTGATTTTTATTCAAGTTTTGATCTCGTTGTTGATGCTCGGATTGTTGTTGAAACTTCAAGTGTTTCGATCGCTTTGCCTTGGAATCTGCTCATTTCTTCGTATATTAGAAATGGACTTTTTGGGGAGGCTCTGTCTGCTTATAAGGGAATGGTGGGTAGAGGGATTGTAGCAGATAAATTCACGTATCCGTCTGTTCTCAAGGCCTGTGGTGAGATGTTGGATGTAGGATTTGGACGGGAGGTTCATCAGGCTATTGATGCTGGTTGTGATGAGTGGAACTTGTTCGTGCACAATGCGTTGGTCGCCATGTACGGGAGGTTTGGGGAGGTAGGTGTAGCGCATCGCTTGTTCGATAAAATGCCGATGAGAGATGCTGTTTCTTGGAATACGATAATCTCTATTTATGCCTCAAAGGGAATGTGGGATGAGGCTATGGAATTGTTTGAGAAAATGCTAGAGCAAGATGTTGAAGTTAATTTCATAACTTGGAACACCATAGCTGGTGGGTATTTGCGGAAAGGCAATTTCAATTCGGCTCTCAGGTTGATTGCCCAGATGATACTTCGTGGTGCTTACTTGGATCCGGTTGCAATTATAATCGGTGTAGGAGCATGTTCACATATTGGGGCTATAAAATTGGGTAAACAGATTCATGGTTATGCGATTTGTAGTTCTTATGATAAGTTTGATAATGTTAGAAATGCTCTGATCACTCTGTATGCAAGGTGCCAAGACCTTGAGCGTGCTTATATGATGTTCCGGTTGGTAGAAGAAAAAAGTATAATTACTTGGAACTCTATGCTTTCTGGTTACTCTCACATGGATCGGTCTGAGGAAGCTTCTTTCCTTTTTAAGGAGCTGTTGCTCTCTGGGATTGAACCAAATTATGTTACAATTGCAAGCATTCTGCCTCTTTGTGCTCGGGTTGCAAATCTACAACACGGTAAAGAGTTTCATTGCTACATTACAAGGCGTCAAATATTTAAGGACTATTTGTTATTATGGAATGCTCTTGTAGACATGTATGCAAGATCAGGAAAGGTTGTGGAAGCTAAGAGAGTGTTTGACTCGATGAGCACACGTGATGAAGTTACTTATACTTCCTTGATTGCTGGATATGGGGTGCAGGGAGACGGAAAAACTGCATTAAAATTATTCGATGAGATGTTGAAGTTTCAGATCAAACCAGACCATGTCACCATGGTTGCAGTTCTATCGGCTTGTAGTCATTCAGGTCTTGTAATTGAGGGTCAAATGTTGTTCGAAAAGATGTCAAGAGTTTATGGTATATTTCCTCGTTTGGAGCACTTTGCTTGCATGGTCGATCTCTATGGAAGAGCTGGTTTGTTGAATAAAGCAAAGGGTATCATCACTAAAATGCCTTACAAGCCAACCCCTGCCATGTGGGCTACACTCTTAGGAGCCTGTCGAATACATGGAAACACAGACACCGGGGAATGGGCAGCTGGGAAATTGCTCGAAATGAAACATGAAAATTCTGGTTACTATGTGTTGATTGCTAACATGTATGCGGCTGCTGGTCGTCAGGACAAGCTAGCAGAGGTGAGGACTTCCATGAGAGACATGGGAGTGAAGAAGGCTCCTGGCTGTTCTTGGATTGATGTGGGCACTGGATTTTCTTCCTTTTTGGCAGGGGATACATCAAACCTCCAGTCATGGGAGATTTACCCCGTGTTGGGTGGACTGACCGAGCTAATGAAAGCTGCCAGTCATGATCGTACAGAGGACTCAGTAGATGATTTAATTGAAGGAATGGGATGAAAAAAGAGAGGGTTCTTGTTCTCGCTGGATTCTCTGTAGAAGCAGTTAAAATACAACGTTTGAGTGTCTGCTGAATTGGAGCAGGAATGGCCACCATCCGAGCTCAACACTGGGAGAGCTTAGTGCTAGATAGAACTACTATCAAATATGAATTTTATTTCTTATTGAAGAGCTGATGTGGAAAGGCCGTTTCAGATATGATGTGACATCCTCTGAAATTAAGGTTAGTTTAACGAATCACTAGAATCAATTTTTTGTTGTGAAATGCCAGTCTTGTTCTTGAATATCGATTTACATCACAGTGAAATGTCTTATTATATTTTTGGTACTTCCTGCAGGTTATTAGTGGCAGGGGAAAGTTTCTTACTCAACTGATTGAAGGATGGAACATGGATTATTTATCAAAAGCTGAGGACAATAAAATTTGTCAGCAATTTGATCCATTTATATTTCACTGCAGGAACAACGATGAGGAATTACTCTTTTGCAACTAGCTACCGTGCCTAATGACGCCTTCTTGGTTATTATAAATGTAAGGTTGAGTATGGTGGTTGTTTCGGTTTCTAGTGTCATGGATGGAATACATTACCAATATTGTGAAATATCTTGGCAAATCGTACGGACTTTGGTCATTATTAATCTTGATTGAATGTTTGCAACTATATGAAAATATTTCCTTTCTTATTTTCCGATTATTTTCTAACTAAAATAGACATGGTAGTTTAGAGGGTATTATATTAAAGACCTGTTAGCCCAGTGGGTTGCCATTTGGCTATTCCACTGAGTCTTCATAGCTTGAAGGGAAGATTGCTATCGATTATGTAGAGAGCTTTTTGACACATTCTTATAATCTGATTGCTCCTGTTGGTTTATAAGGCAACACCAGCTGGATATGGCCATGTGTTGCTGGTACCTTGGGGATCTAACAGACTTTACCAGTTTGATGGCCATGTGTTGCTGGTACCTTGGGGATCTAACAGACTTTACCAGTTTGATGCGGTATCCTTGGAAATGATGTTGATTGATTGTGTTGTATTTCCCTTGTTCTAAAGGTGTGATCTATAACAAGTACCATGAGTTCCCATGGCGCAGCAGATATTGTTGCCTGTTTTTTTGGTTAATGATTTTACTTTCTTATACATCGTCCAAAGTGCCATAATTTTTTTTAATTTTTTTTTTTTTCATTCTGGTTATGGATTTTTATACCCTGGTACAGGCTTTGGCAACCGCATGCAACCTTTCAGCTTGGGAGTGCAGTGGATACTTCTTGTTCAGGTCAAGAAGTGAATTTGACCAAGTCACTGCGTAAACAGCACTCAATGATGAAGGCTAACATCGTTTCCTTTAGTTGACAACAGTGGGGGCTTGAAATGGATTGAGCCAAGTCATGAATAGTTGTTAGTCAATTCTAATGAAGAGCATTCATTTATTTATTTATTTATTTATTTTTAACAGCAATTTTATTCAAGACAATGGAGCCGAACAACAGAACTAAACAGGGGAAACAGCAAAGAAAACGAAAACCCGCTGCCCAACAAGAACAGAGCACCCAACAAAAACACCACAGGCCTAAACAGACCAAACACAAAGCAACAGCAGCTACACAGAAACCCTAAAAGAGAGCATTTATAGAGGTTCACATTGATTCCCTAGTATGGAATTAGTTATACATCATAAAAATATCAAGAGAAGAGAGAAGTAATAGATAAAACCTGTGGAGGCCTCCAATGAATTCTTCAGATCTTCAATGTTGAGTTTTCTTCATCTTGCAAATCTTTTATGTGTAAGGTGGATGAGAGAATTGTGTAATGTGTTGTGTAAAGAGGCGGTGTGAAAAACGATCTGAAGTGGTGTGTGGTGACCGTGATTATGTCTGGTCGAAATTAGGGTTCACAAGGAGTTTATATAGGTGTAGATGCTAAACCATGTCCTTAAACAACAAGGAAATCAACTTCTTTGAAAATTCTTGCCTTTTTGGAACTTTAATTCTTTCCCAATCCATTCATATTGATTGCCTATTCATGTAGGACAAAGATTAGGTGCCTTCCCAAGACTCTGATACATGTCCAAGAAGGTAATATTTCCCGTTTCCGACAATTTGCAAAACAAATCCCGTAATTATTCGCGGATTTATGACTAACTGATTTGACCTTCGTGTACTAAAACAGATATAACTTCTTCTAGTAAATTTGGATCTACAAGCCATAAATTGGTTTGGAAACTAGACTTTTGGGGCTTCAAATCTATAGGTGGAAGGACAAACAGTTCGATCGGAGCTGAGAGATATGGCCTTCTCAACATGGCTAATCTATATCGTCTGGGGAAAACGTTGTGACTACCGCTGTGAAAGCCACAACGGTCTTCACTGGAGAACAAGCGCTGTGTGGATTTTACAGCACCAATGACAGCGGTCTTCATGGCAATTTCCATTGTCCTTGGATTGCTATTGATACTGCTGTGGAATCCCATAGCGGTCTTGACAGCACTCGAGGCAAATTGCAGAAAAGTCCCTTGAATCATCTAAAATTGCTATTTTTCTCTAAAATTCTTTAAACACATCATTTGAATCCAACAGCCTGAAAATGCTCAAACACACAAATTAAATATCTAAATGACTCGAGAAAAAAGCAATGGATTGGAGGAATTGGGATAAAAAAACATAGACAATAAATGACCGATAAGGTTTTCAGTATATCCAAATTCATAAATGCCTCAAAATATAATAGGTTACTGGTTTCTCTTAAGAGAGTTTGTTGTGGGATCAATATTGTCTACCAATGATTTACTTGTTGAGGAACCTACACACTAGTGATTGGGGATCAGGTAGTGGAGCTGCCTTTCTGCTACCAGATGACTGCCTATTGGATGCTAAGCATATATACTGTTGCATTAACAATTGATTTACTAACAAGCGTATCTCTACATATAGTATTTCTTACAATAGTCTTACCTTCAACAATTGATTTACTTGAGCAAAAGCTAACATTGTCCGTACAAATTGTTGCAGCTCTGTATTGGTTGGACGCGTTCAATGGCAAGGGTTTTCAAAATTTCATGCCTTTGGGAGATATTTACAAACTCTATAACAGATGCCTTATAGATGATAAATTAATTGTATAAGCCGAGCTTGTTTTGGAATAGAGTTGCAAGTTGAAGACAGATGGTTAATGTATTCAATTAATCAACTATGGAGATGATAGTTTAATTATCTCAATCATTAGCGCAGTGTAAATTGAATTAATTATAAAAAATGTTGAAATTGAAATAAGAATGCACTTTCATTTTTTTTTTGTTTTTTTTTTTAAGACTTGGACAAAGACAAGCATTTAACATATCAACTTGACATATTCCAGATTTCCAGTTGCTTTCAAGCCTCAACTTTGTTTAAATTGTTTACTATATATGTGTACTGATGAGCTGCAATGTCATTTATATACAAGTCAAATTCCTGTGTCTGCCTCTCACTTGCAAAATAAAAAAATAATATAAAATTTGATGGTTCACACATGACACATGAATAACATTGATTATTGGAGGGTATGAATTGTCGATATGAGTTGAATTATACTTTGAATTTAATCTTTTTTTTCTTCTTCTTCTTCTTTTTTTTTTTAACATGATTTGTAATCAAAATTTGGAATGACAGATTGCATCTACTTCGATTAACAAAATGCAACAACCAAGTAGAGCCTAACCTACCCATTTGCCTTTTGTGATGATGGGAGTTAATAATCAAGATGCATTTTTTAATTCATATTATCTGTTAATCTAATCAAAATTTTCTCAAGTATGTTTCTCTTTTCTTTTTTTTTTTTTATTTTAAAAATGATAAATTCTGATAATTATTGGAAAAAATTAAAGAAGATTTCGTTATGCATATATGACAAAATTTTATAGGTGGAAACTGAGTTTGATAAAATCCAACTGTAGTAGTGGGTTGGTTTTCCGTGGTGTTTGAATGCATATTATTGCCTTTGAATATTTGATGTAATTTTGAGTAAACATTTTTATTTTTGTTTTTGTGGATTTTCTTTACCCATGTTCTAGTGTTTGATTGATCATTTTTGGATCAAAAAAACACCCTCACGGATGACATCAATTCTATATGGGTGCGCTTGGTACACCGGACAGGATGGGACAATGTACCTTTGTCCCACGTTTGGTGCGTTTTAAATATGGGACGGGACGGGATTGGATGGGACAAAAACACCAAAACTTGTTCCACCCAAAGCCCTAGGCCAAATTGTCTCATGCTTGGGACAAGTCTTAAAAAAACGTTTTTACCCTTTAAGATTTCTAAAAATTACAAACATGTCAAATATAATATATATAATATTATATATATTAGAGTAGTGCTAGACATCCCACCTACAATCCCACGTCAGAAGGCTTTCAAACAGTACAGCAGCTCTGTTGCAGCATCGCAAGTAAGCTTGCCGATTGAACTCAAAACCTAATCTGATGTATGACACACCAAACTTGCTGCAAATAATCAATTTTATTGTTGGTTCATTTGTTTCAGATTGGTTTTTTTTCTTGACAACTCGAAACTGACTTCTTGTTTGTAATAAAAAAAATATATTTTCATTTTGTCATTGTAATATCAGTGTTGTGATCCTATAATTGCTTTCATGTGTGTCAACAGATCAGGTAAAACATATATCATTTTCAATGCTGGAAGTATATCATCTTTATTGAGACATTTTGTTTGTTCAAGTATTCTTATCTGTTTTACCGTGCAGTTGGCTACAAATTAAACCTCCAATCCTTGAATCTGATTGCTTGAAAAAAATTGAAATGATTTAAGATATACACTTGATATACATTACATGATGTTTCTGTAGTTGATATTATAACTGATAGTGGAGAAGAAAGATTTTAGATATCATTGAAGGAATAAATTTTAAAAATTAAGTAACACGATTTTAAGCTTTTAAAAATGATTTGGATAAATTTTCATTAAAAAAAACACAGAAAAAAAACAACCTTTTTCCCTGTAGACTTTAAAATACCTCTACTATTGCATGTAAAAGTTTTTTGAAAAAATAAATAAATAGATTATAAAGTAAATGCCGAAAGCACCTAAGAGTTGGAGAGTACAGGCTGGTACTGGTGTGGTGAGGGCTCTTTCTAATTTTTTTAAAATTTTAAAATCTGTTTTTAGTAATTTTTTATTTTGTTAAAATATGTTTTTTTTTTTAAGTTGGTCAATGTTTAACTTTAACGATGGTCGACGGGAAGATCAGTTGTTGATAAAGTTATTTTCTTGTGTAAAATGTCAAATCTCAATGAGTTTAGATGTTATTTACTCTTTAGCATAACATAGTGATTTGTCGCAGAATTGTCAAAGATGGTTTTGAAGTGGAATAAAAATTAACAAAAATTTAATATTGAAATACCCAAATATAAACTTACATATTAATTATAATGCACTCAAGTCTAAATAAATTCAGAACAAATGTGTGTTAAAATTAATTTATGAAAAACTTTAATACTATGTTTGTTATGTTTGGATTGAGTCGATCGACCGAAGAGAAAGGAAAGCAAATGTTTTTTTTTGTGAAATATTACAATAATTCAGAATTTAGAGAAGGGGACATGACTCGAACTCATAACCTACTACTACAAAAAAACGCAAAAGAAATCGGTTATTTTACATGGAATAAACCGGTTTTTCAAAATATAAAAACCGATGTCTATTTGAGTGATTTAGAAAAAAATGTGCTAAAGACATCGGTTTTTAACCGTCGTAAAAACACACGAAAACACATCGGTTATATATAAAACCGATTTAAAAACCGCGACGTAAAACTGATGGATTACAAAAACTAATCCCGCCGTCCGGCCTGGCCCACCTCTGATAATAATGACAATTAAGGGGAATTGAACTTGCAACCTCAAAGTCAAATTGGTAAGCTTTCACCGCCTAACTACAAGATTGGATATGTTAACAATTGCACAATATTTATATATAACCTATATGAATTGTTAGAAATAAAAAAAAACAACTTGTTAAATAAATTTAAATTCATTCCACTAATCAAAATTCTAATTTCTACGACAAACATATATTAAAAAATATTTATTGGAACATTTAATAAAATTATATTTTTTAAAACATATATGGTTGAGTTATGGGTCTATACTCTATAGGAGACTAGTGACATCAATTGTAATAAGCATGATTTCGAATACAACTCTCACTACAGGTGAGATATTTCTCTACATGCATCTTGCAATTTAATGAACAAATGTAAGATTAGGTTTGGGGGTGGGTTTATTTTTCATTTCATTTTTTGTGTGGTTTTGTGTTCTGCTGGAGATATTTTTATGCAAACTTTTTCATTAAAACTGTATCTTTTGGCAAGGAAATGAATTTTTTTGCCCACGTTGGGTTCTTCTAATTTTTGATACAAATCCAACGGTATAAAGAACGTAAAATTCTTAGCTGTATTTTGAAAGTTATGATCAATTATTCAGTCAAAGGTCAAAAGCAACGCGAATCCGCGAGTGAGATGTTTTCATCGCTCATTTTCACAATTTTCCAAATCGATTTTTGGAATATTTTATGAATGAAAAGTGTTTGTTTGCATGTCTACTTTCTTGTGTCAAAATTTGAGCAAATAACGTTGAGTATTTTTAGAGATGCACACTTGAGTGTGGACATAGGTCAGATTTGAATTTCAGCAAAATTTTGCTTTTGAATCCATATTGGTTTTTCCAAAAACTTTTGTCTTTTCAAACCACAATATTTAAGACATTAGTTTTAATGGAAACCGATTTCTCATTGGAAAATAAATCTATATCGGTTTTCCCAAAAACTGCTATCTTTTCAAACCGCAATATTTAAGACATCGGTTTTAAGGAAAACCGATTTCTTATTAGAAAATAAATCCATATCGGTTTTCTCTAAAACCGTTGTCTTTTTAAACCAAAATATTTAAGACATCGGTTTTTCAAAAAACCGATGTCTAAAAGTTTTTTTTAAATCGGTTACCTAAAAACCGATTTAAATAACCAATTTCATTTAACAATTTTGTAGTAGTGACCTCATCAGGGGCGAAGGCAAAGGGGGGCCCATAGGGGCCATGGCCCCCCCACCCAATGAGAGTTCAACAAACTTTAAATTATATCCTTATTATGAAACTGCTTAATGAGTATGATAATTACAACTTGGTCCCTCCATTTTATTAATAATATAAATTTCTTCCATATTATTTTTTATCAAGACAAAATCAATCACTTTTAGTATTTTAATTTCTTATGATTCCATACATTATTTCCTAATGTAGTCTATATTTGGGTTCAACTACTACATAGTTACTGTATAGTTACAGGGTTAATTTTCAATCACTGGATTTTAATCCAAAGGTCTACAAAAATCAAAGATTTGAAAATTTATAAGAAATTAAAACTAAAAAGAATTAACCTCCTCTTGTAATTACTCTCGCAAACTATACATGAAATGTATGTATTTTTATTTTTATTAGGTACTCACTAGAACAATTAAATATATTATTGGTACACTGAAATTTTAAATATTTTATGTGAATTATATATTTTTTAATTAGGAATTATTGAAAGAGATATTTCATCTATGTGACAAGATAAAAATCATTTTTTTTTTTCACAAATTCTTTGATTATGTATATTGAAATGGAAATCGTAACGAAATTTAAATAAATTTGATTATAGAGTCAAGTTCCATTTTGATTCTCAAAGTTAGTGTCATTATTATTATTTTGCATCATTATCTTAAAGACTAAACATCATTACATTTTGGTATATTAATATATTTTTCTTGAGTGACCTTTAATATTAGTTTTTGTCTTGGCCCCCCAGATCCAAAATCCTGGCTTCGCCTCTGGACCTCATGGTATAGCGGTGTGAAGGGTATACCACTGGGCTAATCTCATCTTGTCAGGAAAGCAAATATTTAGTTAATGAGGAAAGGAAATAAGAGGAGAGGAAACTGTAGTGTTTTTAATGATTGTTGTTTGGATGATTATGAATAGAAAGAAAAGTAAATGAAGCAAATCTTATTTGGAGAAGAGAAATAAATAAATGCATTTTATGTTATTTATGAAAATAGCTTTCATTCAACAATTTGAATATCACCAGCAGCAATATTAATAGTGTTAGTGATATTAAAAAGATTCATTGATTTTTTATTCTTTTCCCTCATTATTCGGTCCATTTTTGTGGGAAACCAAATTAAGTGAAACAAGAATAGACAATTCTCACTCTTTCCCTCCTTATCATTTCTTTTCCTTTCCTTTCTTTCTTATTTAACAATAGAAACAAGAGATAAGAAATCTGAAGCAAAATGCACTTGGCCATATGCAAAAAGTTGGATGTGCCAAGGTGCACCACAAAGATGGTGCATTGTACACACTCAACCATGTCTCTTGTAAGAGACATGTCATATGGTGGATGGACATGTTTGTCCAAGAGAAGGGTTGCATATGCCGTGGGGGTTGCATATGGTTGGGAAGCTTATTTATTTGTCATAGCGCACAAGAAGGCCATCTTCAAGCCATTTATACGGTCTTTCGGTACCTCAAAAGTACTCCAATAAAAGGGATTTTGTTTAAAAAGTTTGAAGAATTGAGTCTTGAAGCAGAGAAAAACTTGGCTGCACCCGGTGCAACACTCAGCACATGTTGAGTGTTGCACCAAACCAATCAAATTTTGACACCTATCCAACTCAGCCCATCCAACTCAACAACCCATCCAAGAAGAAGAGGAAGATCGGCAGCCAGAGGAGGAGCGACGCCAGACGCAAAGCAACGACGCCGGAGGAGGAGCGACGACAGCGATGCGAAGAGCGGAGGAGGACGTGATGCGACACGTTCCTCCTCCTCTCTTCATGTCGCCGTCATTGCTCCTCCTCCGGCGTCATCGCTCCTCCTCCGGCTGCCGATCTTCCTCTTCTTCTTGGATGGGTTGTTGAGTTGGACGGGTTGTTGAGTTGGATAGGTTTGAATGTACACAAACAAAGTTAAATTGCTTAAAGCATACCTAGAGGGGGGGGGGGGGGGGGGGGGGGGTGAATAGGTTTTTACACCTTTTTTCAAACCCTTGAACAAACATCCGTTTGTCCCTCAAGGTAGCCTTACACACAACACAATAATCCAAGATAGACATACATAGACAATACGATGTCACAATCATAAGAGAAATGTCTAAGTATATCAACAAGTCATGTGAGGTAAAATATCAAATAATCATAACAACAAAATAAGCTTGTATTTCATAAGATGTTCAATGTGTTACAAGAGTGAGCAAAATGTCACTAAACAAATATTACAATATACAAAAGAATCAAAGATACAAATTGATCTATAGAATGAATACACTAATCACACTATACAAAGACTTGGTTCACATTACATCACAAGTGAATATTATGAATCAAGACAATAAAATATACAATTAAAAATATAAGAGAAGAGATAGAAAGAATTAACACAAGGGATTTTTTAACGTGGTAAAACCTCCAAGGAGGAAACATCCACGGGTTGAACTACAACCATTGGGTACTATATTATTGGAAAGTAAACATAGAACATTCACAAAGTGACCAATCTTTAGCTCACCCAACCTAGTGAAGTCTAAGCCTACCCAACCCTATTGGAAAGTATGAGATCCCTCAATGATGCGGAACCACCATATATTGGACAACACACTCAACCAACATCGATGGTAGATTAGAAATTCCTCAAGAGTGCATACACCTCCCGTGTACCCCGCTCTATCGGACTCTATGTCTAACCATACGCCTAGGCCTACCAATATGTTAGCCAACTCCCTATCCAAGGCACTCTTGCCTCTAGGAAGCCTCCCATGCATGACTATCCGAGTCCTCCCGACTCTAGCCATGACTCCTTGCTTACCTATCCGAGTCATCCCGACTCTAGGCAAGACTTCTTGCTTGGCTATCCGAGTCATCCCGACTCTAACCAAGACTTCATGCCTTTTACAAGGACTTCCTAGTGTGATCATGTGAATGCAAATGATGCAAACATTCATTTCAAGATAGAACATGTGATCAATACATTCTATGGCACAAATAGACCTAAACATGTGAAAACACAATTAATCAAGTCTAGATGCAAAAATACATGAATAGAAACCTAAGCATGTGAAACACCTAACACATACACTCAAAGTCTCATTCACACACATAACACTTGAATCACAAAATGTTCATTAAGTCCTAATTCAAGATGCTATCAATATACAATCAAAGGCTAGATATATGAGATTAAAATCAATCAATATACTAGACAAAAATATAGAGCAAGGTTTTGAGATTTACATCAATCAAAACCTATATTCTCTAAAACACAAACAAATACACAAATCCTTGATTTCTTCAATCAAAGGACCAAATCAAATCTCAAAGTCATTTTAACACAAAATTAATTCAATTAAGTATCAAACAACCTAAGATGCCATTCTAATCACAATACAACTCACAAACAAATGTAAAACCTAGAATCATAAAATCTAGTCAACATAAGTCCATAAATTGAGTTTCAATTGGAATGATAATCAAGCTACCTTTTCAAATAGCTTTCATAAAACAATAACATAGATATAGAAGAAGAAACCCCAAGCATTTGGAAGGTCAAATAACAAGAAATCCCTAAGATGAGACCATTACCTCGGATTATGAAGCTGGTTCGGAATTCAGTGGTCAACCACTGGAAATCACGATCAAACAGCTACCAAACCACTTGGAGATGTTAGAGGACTCAAATACGAACACTCTCCAACTTGAATCACTCAAATCCGACTCCGGATGAGGAAGATATGGTGTTTTGAAGTTTGGAAAAATTGGAGAAAATACCTTACGGGAAAACTGAAAACTTTCTTCTTCGAAATTCAAAAATGAGAGAGAGAGGGAAGAAATAGGAGGAGAGAGAAGAAAATTTTCGACCAATCACGTGGTGCCACGTCACCCCCAGGCCGTGGGGGGCGCGTGGCCCACACGGGAGCAGAGGGTGCTCCAGGCCGTGGGGCCCATGGCCTCAACCACGGCTAGCCCATGTGGCCCACGGCCTGGGCTGTCCTCTCCCGCGCTCCCTCGGTTCGTCGGCCCGTATCTCGGGCGTCCAAACTCCGAATTTGAATCCGTTTTTGGATTACGAACCGTGACTCTCTCACACACGAAAACGACTATACAAATTTGAAAAACGGTTGAGAAATCATCTCGGAAATCATCGATGAAGTCAACACAACGTAAGAGAATGTAAAGTGGCATAGTCAACACGTTTGGACTCGAAACCTTATGAATGAGTAACCGAAACGACCGGAACTCAATAAGGCATTGAATAAGAATATGTTCAAGTCCTAAACAAAAATACGGAAATATACAAACACAAATACACACACATATGCTAGTTTCCGGACATAGTCCTAGAAAATGCAAAACACAAAGTTTATTAACTAAATATGAATGCATGAGCATATTTTGCCAAGTGTGTGAAAGTGAAATGTAAATGAAATAAAATCATGAAGGGACACACAAGAATGATATGTGTGAGTGTGTGCCTAGCCTTGTAAGAGATAAGAGGTCTTTGTATACCTTTGTAGACCGATAATGTCCGAAACTCTTAAAAGCCGGCAACTTGAACGAATAATGGTTGAGACGTCCTTCGTCTTCGAAATCCTTCATTTACAAACCACTAAACATTACAAGTAAAACACGTTTTGATATGGAATTAATGCCAACACTAATTATCAACCTAACAAGGTTGTTGGATGAGATGTCAGAATTTGATTGGTTTGGTGCAACACTCAGCATGTGCTGAATGTTGCACCGGGTGCAGCCAAGTTTTTCTCCTTGAAGCATATACGGATGTGGATTGGGTTGGTTCAGTAATTAACAGAAGATCAACCTCGGGTATTGTATATTGATTAGAGGAAACAAATAATGCTATTTATCAGTCAAAGAAACATGCTAATCTACTATCAATCGGTTGTACTAAATAGTATTCAGTTTTTTTTTTTTTTTTTTTTCAAATAAAAATATAATTAGAAATTAAAATATTTAATATTTATAAATAAGATAAAATAATCCTCAAATTATTTTTTTAAAAATAATATAAATTAAAATTTTAATATTTCAATAAATAAAATAATATTAGAATCCATAACAAATATAAAGATGTATCCAAATAGAGGATTAAAATAAATAACTTGATTTGCACGACATTTTTTTCAATTTAATTTATAAAAAAATTTTAAAATAATATTTCAAAAGTAAAAACGAGTCTCTACAAAAAGGCAATGTCATATTAAAATAACAAAAAGACAAAATAGTATGTACAAATAGGCCTATTTGGTAGGGATGACATTTAAACCCGAATCCGTGGGACCTGCCCAAACTCAACCCGTTTGGAGAGGGTTTGGTATGTGATAATAGAACCCATGGGTGAGTGTGGGTTTGAAATTTCAAGCCGTCACGAGTTCGGGTTCGGGTGTGAAAAAAATACCAAACCCGAGCCCACGAACCCGTTTGATTTAATAATTATTTAACAAACAATATTATAATAATAAATTTTAAATTTTGTTTTTGTCTTTTATTGGGCACATCACAACACATCATAGACAGTTGGACCCCATTATTTGTTTTTTCAGATTTTAAGATATTTTCCATTATTTTTTTTTCTTTTTCTTTTTATCTTCAGACTTTTCATCTTCTTCTCTTCTCAATCTTCAACCCACACACGCTCTCTCTTCAAAATTAAAACCCATCTTCTTCATTTATTTTCTCTGCAACTTTTTTTTTTTTTTTTTTTTTTCGTTTTCTCTTCAAAATTAATTATAAGAAAAAAGGCCTATTGAGACGAAAATCTATAGGGACGCCTTTTTTTTTTTGTCCCAATAGAATGTCTATTGGGACGAAAAAAATTTATCTTAATAGGCAGTCTATTGGGATGAATTATGTATTTCGTCCCAATAGACATCTTATTGGGACGAAAAAAATTCGTCCCTAAAGGTTTTATCACATTGGACAAAATTTATCCCAATAGACATTCTATTGGGACGAAAAATTATTGGGACAAATTATTTTCGTCCCAATAGATTTTCTTTTTATTTAAAATTATAATAATTAATTAATTTTGTTGAAAATTCTTGATTTTTTTTTTTTGAAGTTTTATCTTAAAGATAGATTAATAATTAAATTACCATATAAATTAGAAAATGATGCAATATTGATCATTTTGTTCGTCCAAAGTGGTTCTCTATCGAGTTGAATTTTGTTTTTTCCCAATAATTTCTTTATAAGGATCAATAACTATTAGTCTTGAGAGGTTTTCTATTTTTTTTTTTTTTAAAAGAACCGAACCGGCAGAAATGTAACCGACACCGCTAGTTCCGAATCGAAAACCTAAACCGCTGGTTCCGAATCGAAAACCAAAACCACTAGTTCCAAATCGAGAACCGGAACCGGGGTCATGTCTAATTCCGAGTACGATTAACGATTGACCCTTTGATCTGACAATATATGATTTTAATAAAATAGTTTAATTAAATGTTATAATAAATGTTTTTTAATATCAATTTGTTTATCATATAAAATTAAAATTTAAATTAGTAGAATCGATTTACAAATAAAATTTTCATTGAAAAATAATCGATAAAAATTTAATAACAAGTAAAGTTTATATATAAAAATTATGCTTTTATTATCACATTCAAAGTAGCAGCAAGGTGGATAAAGCTTGGCTTACTCATGAGTATTGAGTTCAACACTCCATGAGCACATAAATTAGGGTTGGTGGGTTGTTTGAAGGCAACCAATTTTTATTTTTTTATTTTTAAAGGAACGAAAATTTATTTAAAGGGACAAAATATTTCGTCCCTACAGGTTATCAAAGGGGACGAAAAAACAATTCGTCCCTACAAGTTGTCTATGGGGACGAATAATTTCGTCCCTATACATTATCAATTGGGACGAACAAAAATCGTCCCTATAAGTAGTTTTAAGGGACGAATTTCAATTATCGTCCCAAAGAACCTATTGCAACCCACCTGAGGCGACGTAATTTAGGACGAATTTTTTTCAACCCAATAGGTCTATAGGGACGAATTTTGGGCTATTAGGACGAAAAAAAATCGTCCCAATAGCCCTTTTTTTTTTTTTTTTTTTTTTTTTTTTTTTTTTGTAGTGATTAAAATTCATCTTCTTCATATATTCTTCTTCTCAGATATTTTTTAAGCCTTTTTTTGCTCTTGTTTTTTTTCTTTTTCTCTGAAGTTTGATCGAAGAAAACTAACGTGCATGGCTACCGACAACCAGGTTTGACTCGGATTGAGTTACGCACACAGGAGTGAGCCGCTTTGGAACAACAAATCCTCAGGAGTTCGCGGGTTTGTGGGCGGCTCTAGATGTTGCTAAAATCCGCGGGTGAAACCCGAACCTAAACCTGCTACATTTCGTGGGTTTGCGAGTGGGTCTGGATGTCATTTTCTTTCACGGGTTTGGGTTTGGGTTTGGTTTTTCCCAAACCCACCCAAACCCGACTCATTGCCATTCTTACTATTTGGGTTGGGTCTACAATTTTTTGTCCAAAAAAATCGGATCAAAATAAGAGTAGGGTAATACTCGGCCATTTAATGGTCGTTTTTTTTTTACCATACAACGGTTCAAACTACCTATAGAAAGGGTGTCATTTGGTGCGTTGGATTGGATTGGACTATTTCATGGGATTGGATTGGATTAGGATGAGATTGAGATTAGATGAGATTGGATTTGACTGGATTTGACTAAATTAATACTATGCAGTGTTTAGAGAAACATGGGACTAAATTGAATTAATGCTATGTTTTGTTTGGTGAAACATAGGATTTGACTAAATATAATAATATTTTTAGTTTGATAATATTTTGAAATTGAATAATAAATTATTGAAATATGAATTTGAAAAAAATAAAAGTTTTAATTTATATATTATTATAGTAACAATATCCAAAAATATTTATAAAATATAGATTTATATTATTTATAAATTTAAATAATTTTCCATTTTATAATTTGGTTCTTTAATAAAATAATTTTGTTAATATATATATAAGTCGGATTACGGTGGGCCCAACAAATTTAAATTCTTCAATCTTGTTGAGAGGAATTAGGATTGAAACAATCTCAATCCCTAATAATCAAATGAAAATTGATTAACAAATTAGTATTTGTCATATGTTTGGTACAACATGAGATTTGATTAAAATAATTATATATCATCATGTTATTACTTTTTTATTAAGAGTAACACTATACAACCCAAAAAATTAATCTAAAATTCAACCCAAATGATGTGGCAAATTAGTTGTCTTCATCATATAAATCATGGAATGATACGGTGAATGATATGTTGGGTACAATTCAATTGCCACATCATTTGTGTTGGTTTTTAGACTAATTTTTTGGGTTGTTTAACATTAGTTTAACATTAGTGTTTTATTAAAAGTAAAGTTATATTATATAATTTAAGAAAATAAAATATTTAAAAAATATTTTAGTATATCATAGATACATTAAAAAAAAATTTAAATAAAAAATAAATAAAACAAAAATAATTTTTTCTAACAATAAATTAAATGATAACTGATATATGAAATTATTATAAAAATTAAAATAAAAAAATAATGAAAATAAATAAATAAAAGCAAGTTCTTTACTCCCAGGACAAATAAACCCATGGGTATGCATAGGTGGGTTTATTTAGTCCCATGTTGATGGGATTAATGGACACTATTGGGATATATTATCCCAGTCCCATGTGCTTGCCAAACGTTGGTCTAGGATTAAAATAATCCAATCTTAACCCAGTCCCATCCAACAAGCAAGACCTTAATGTTTGCAGATCTGTTGTGGGTTTGGGTTTGTGGCAAGTTTGGACCCATATTTTTACAACCCATTATTGAATTGTAAAGGAGTATTTGTTTTAAATAACTTATTTCGTCATTGTTAATAATTTTAGTTATGGATATTTTTGTAATGAGTGCCGATATTATCATCCAAAAATATGATTTACACATTCGTATTGTATTAAAATTTTTTTTATTACAATAGTACCCTTGAACAAAATGAGCAACAATGACAAATCAATTTAATTAAAAATAAATCAAAATGCTACCTTATGTATTGTAGATGGTTGATCTACAATTGATGTGGATTGGGTTGGATTCGAGTTAGGCCCAAGCAACTTGGTTCTAACCCGTCAAATCGGACTTGTTGACTACTCCTAAAACCTACAAAAAAAGATAAAAGTGAGTAGAAAAGAACGAAAAGAAAGAAAAAGAAACGGTGTTATCTGATTTGAGCCTTAGGTGTGCTTCGGCTGAACGTAAAAGTAGAGAAATATAGAAAATGTTGAAGGTCTAGAATCCCGATGGCCGGAGTTCGTATTTGGACTGAATTTAGACACACATATAAGCTTTTCCAGTGAAGTTCGAGCAGAGAGTGCCTCTCTGATCAAATAGGTTCTTTCCTCAAATCAGACTGATCGTAGAGAGATTTTGGGAGAGATTCCCTCCATTGTAAATTGACTGTTACGACAGTTACCACCAAATGGTAACAAAAGTTGGACTGAGTCAGCAGCTTGAATTTCAACTGATAGAAGTCCCGGGTCAACCCGTATCAGATGGGCTTAGGCTGGATTTACCACAAAAAGGTTTGGGCTTTAAGTATTGGGTCCAAAGGCCATTTTTGGCTTCCACAGTTTGTTCCTCACTCTCTAAAGAAGGGATCATTGAATTAGAGAGTGACTTTCATCGAGTCGATTATGAGTTCGACATAGTGTCGACCTGAGCCAATGCTTACATGACTGTTCCTTGGAAGATTGTTCCTTTTGTCGAGTCGGATGGTAGTTCGACATGGGGTCGAGTAGGTGGATTTCTAGGTGAAGACAAACTCATCTTTGTGGCGACTTGTCGTCGAATGTTCCGTGTACCCCAAGAGTGGGAAGTCCAATCGATGGGACTGAAGTAGCACAAGCATTCTTTGTTCGTAGTACAAAAGGGCTGAGCACGCTATCAATGAAGCTACAGTCAGATCAATCCACAAGCAAGTCCATACATCACCGAACTCTACCCATGTTAGTACAAGAAACATGTACAAAGATTGATCTCGAAACGTATCCAAATTCACACAAGACATTATTAACAATAATTGTTATAAGAGTTCTGGTTACTCTTTGTACTCAACGAGGGTCCAGCTGAGTAATTGAAAACTCATTCGTTGAAAATGGAGTAAAATGTAGGTCGTTAGTGTGACTGTAAAATGCAGGTTTTGATGGCAGTGGAAGAGACAGAGAGCTGCTGGTAAGCATGATAACAACTGAAGCCATGGTCGGTCTACTTGCTACATTTTCTTGAACGCACAATAATCCAATATGGATACATCTCACTATGTCACTACTGGAACCGACACTCCATGTTGGATCTATCAAATTCAAAGATTTCCCTGCCTTCCAGTTTTTCCATGCCTGCAAAAACATTAATACTTTCACATATGACATTAACATTTTCCTTTAAAAATATTTAAGAAGATTATTACTCACATATGTTAGAAGGTCCTCTGCCTCATCTTTAATATGAAAACAGCTGTTCTTCTGACCACTGATGATTTCCAAGAGTAATACACCAAAGCTGAAAACATCGGACTTGATTGAGAATTGCCCATGCTTTATATACTCTGGAGCCATATACCCACTGAAAATGATCATTAATATACATCTTAGGATTCATTCTTGTGTTATTCCAGTGACAAAATTGCAATGTTTTCCACAATCTTAAGTTGATTCTTATGTATACTTACAAGGTCCCCACGATTCTGTTTGTATCACCTTGAGTTTGATTCATTGCAAACAACCTAGCCATTCCAAAATCTGAAATTTTCGGATTCATGTCTGCATCCAAAAGAATGTTGCTAGCCTTAAGATCACGGTGAATGATCCGTAGTCTAGAATCTTCATGAAGGTAAAGAAGCCCTCGAGCTATGCCTCCAATGATTTTGTAACGTGTCTCCCAATCCATTGGTGAACACTTGATTGGATCTACAAATTCAACCAGGCCAATTGAACTAAAATAGGCTACAGAACAAGTAGATGCTTACACATTATAGGATTATAAACAATTTTTTTTTTTGTACTTTTTAATGAAGAACATGAATGTAGATGCAGAGTTGCAACCATACCATACCAAATATGAAGTTATCAAGGCTTGAATTAGGCACAAATTCGTAGACGAGAAGCTTTTCATTTCCTTCCAAGCAGAAGCCTAAGAGCTTAACCAAATTTCTATGTTGAAGCCTGGCAACTAACATGACCTCATTTTTAAACTCTGCTTCTCCTTGTCCTGAATTATTGGACAGCCTTTTCACTGCTATGTCTTGTCCATTTGATAGCCTTCCCTGTAATACAAGAACAAAATGACGAATTCAATACTCATTTTAACCGATTTTTGCTTGCTAATGCTTTAAATACCTTATAAACAACACCAAATCCACCCTGTCCAAGCTTCCCATCAATGGAGAAGTCATTTGTCGCAACCTTGATAGTGCTGAAATCGAATTGCAAGGCCTCCTCAGCATCAATTTCATCAGTATCTTATTAATTTTACAAAGTTAGAATATACCAATTGAATTAGTTAATAGCAGAGTTGTTACCGTCAATCATAAAAGAAGTGTAACAATGAAAAGAAATCAAATTGTTCATCAAAATAATCACCCTTACAATATCTCCTCTCTTGATTACTTCTGATATGCTTTTGCTTCTGCTTTCTAGGAACGAAATAAGCCAAAGCAATAAGTACCACGAACATAATTACAGATACAACAACGATGATTACTACAGTTCCAGCAGCAATACCTCCACTATCTGCACAAAACAGACTCATCGGTGCATACATACAATACAGTGGGTCCTTCTCTAGTAAGGTTTTGCCCTAAAGTTTTTCCTTGGTCCCAAGGATTATTAAGTTAATATCAAATTACTTGGACCTGACTAGAGAATCCTTAGGACGGCGCGAAAAACTTCAAGACCAGACTGATTAGAGAATTATTCACCGTACAGTTATTATATATTTAATTAGAATACGAGGGTACATACCTTTGGTTGGTGCAAGAGGAGTTGTATCCTTATAAAATGGATACAAGTCCCAATGAAGCATACAGTTAGGTGACTTAACACCTCCTCCTTGCTTCCCACGGCAACAATTCTGATACTCATCCACGTACCGGCGTAAACAAAACATACAATCATTCTGGGACAAATCTGGGGTACACTGCATCAATGCATATATTGTCACGGTGCTTGTCAAATTTGTTTCTTGAGTAGCAAACTTAAGCCTAGAAGTCCCCATAGAAGCTTCTTTCGCAGTGCTTTCCATCAAAAGATGCCATATTAGATCAAACTCTGTCAAATTCGATGTGATATTATCTGCGTTATAGAATTTATTTACAGGTACATCCATCTCCAATTTTCCCACAAAAGATCGGTCTGCATACCGTACCATACATGGAGGAGTACCAGACCACATATATGCTGATTTTTGGTTTGGACACTTGATCATAATATCTTGTGATGAAGAATTGACACATGTGCTACAATCTTCAGCAGAAGCATCTCCTCTGCATAGTGCACGACCGTAAACTTTGTCAGGGTGTTTACCAATGTTTGCAGTGTAGAAACCACCATTTTTGACTACATTAGAAGCAAGAGTTGAGAGGAGGAGATTGCGGTTTCTAGCATATCTACTATCATTAGTTGTGAAGTTGCCAGTTTCATAACAATGTTGCCAACCAGCAGTGGTGAGACTGATGCTTTTTAGCATGTACAACAGGAAAATTAGAAGCAAATTTGTGAAACTCATTTGAAGTTCTATTATGCAACCTCATGTATGTGTTAGCTAATTTAAGTTGTTTGAAGAAGAAGGAAGAAGAAGAAGGAACATGGTTTTAATACTAGTGTTGAATTTGATTGCCTGAGAATTTCTCTTTCTCACAACTATACCGAAGAAAATTCTGCAATATTTTTCAACAACTATACAATATTTCAATATTGAGTCCAATGGTACTTGCTAGAGTTGCACCTAATCTTTTAAGATTAGTCAAAAGTAATGTACCTAACTAGACAAAAAGTCAAAAGTAATGTACCTAAGATAACCACCATGATGTGGTGAAAGTTCAGACCGACTGCTGTTGCAAGATTTCTTGATAAGTCTAGAAGCATTTATTAGTTATCTCAAAAAAAAGGATTATAGTATTTTCCATCGTTGGGGCATTAACCACTCTAGTCTTCTGCTGCTATTTGGCGGTCAAAGAAGCAAGCTAACTATCAATAGATTTATGTGCTATGTAATGGTGGTTTAGTCAAGAGGTGGCTGACCGAGTGGCGTGGAAAAGAGAAAAGACGTTATAGTTTTAGGGTTTTAATTTGACTTTAAATTTTAAAAGGTTTTACATGTGTAATAATATAATTGAACAAAAAAAATTTAAACCAAATTGATTAAGTTTTGTGCTACGTTTCACAATTTTATTGGTCCGTTTCATGCTGATGTTGGTGAAAAATGGAAGATTTTCTCTTGCCATTAATGATCTCTTTTAGCTATGCTTTAAAAACATAAAAATAAAAATATTAAATAAATTCAGGGTTTTGTGTGAGGGTGATACAACTTGAACACACGACTGTATGGTATAAATGTGAGGGACATACCACTTAATCAACATCATCTTATCAACTATGTTTTGTTTATATATATATATATATATATATATATATATATATATATATTTCTTTTTCATAATAAAATGAATCTTTCTCCATTAACAAGTCATGTTTTACAAATGGCAGTATAACTTTCAAAAAAAATAGCCAATGGCCTTGCAGCGTGATGGCTAGACCCTCCTCTTGAAGCCCTCCATCATCCAAGTTCGAGTGCTAAGGCATGCATATAGATATGCCAATTTTCCTTGGTCCACATGTTGTGTGGATGTGGTCCCACCTTGTGTGGGTATTTGTCCCACCTTCGAGTGGGTTGTTGTCCTACTTTCGAGTGGGTGTCTCTTTCCCTATCTGTGGGAGCTGCTCTTCGGGCCGTGCTCGTCAGTGTCTCTATCCTCGCAGGTTCCCGACTGTTGTTGTAATCCAGTTCCAGTTACTTTTATCCAACTGTTGTAATCTAGTTGTTGTAATTTCAAAAAAAAAAAAAAAAAAAAAAAAAAAAAAACTTTCAAAAAAAATAATAATCAAATGACAGAATATATGTATCCTTGTATTCAGAGCCAGTGGAAGCATTAGGCGAACTAGGCGATCGCCTAAGGCCCCAAAATTTAAGGGCATTTTTAAATTATTTATTTATTTATTTATAGGTAATATTAAATTATGCGGCCTCAAAATATCTAACCATTGTTGTAAATTAATTGAATAAAAGATGAAATAAATAATAAAGAGAGATGAGAGTTGGGAGAGATGAGACATAATAGTAACAAATAGAGAAGAGAGATGCGAGAGTGAGACGAGAGAAAAAGAGAGCTATGCTTTTATTAATATTTAGTCATCTTATTCAACCAGCGAAACTATTACAATAGAATGCCATATATATAGGCAAATAATCAAAGGGGGGTTTATTGTAATTTCACATTAAAGACTTAGGCACTAAGCTAGAGTGATTGCTTCTTCCACATGTGTGATGAGTTTATGTGTGAGTGATTTATGTGGTGGAAATTAGAAACCCATACAATAGTGACATTTGTCCATCAAATGGGATTTTTAAGTGTATGGTGGAAGCCACTATTTTTATAACACTCCCCCTTGGATTCCACCATTTGTATTTTTAATTTACTAAGGAAAACCCAATAGGACAAAACCTTATTAAAATACATACAATGATATTCTAGATCTTGTGGAGTTGGACATTCTCAAAACTATCTCGTTAAAAATCTTGTCAGGAAAATCCAGTGGGATAAAACCTGAACGAAGGGAAAAAGAGTATAGTGCACATATGTCCGTTCTAAACTTTGCTCCCCCTGATTGTCTAAACTTTGCTCCCCCTGATTGTCTCATTAAAACCTTTTTAGGAAAACCCAGTGGGACAAAACCTGATCGAAAGGAAAAAGAGTACAGTGCAAATATGTTCAGAGTTAATGTTTTCTTCAAGACATTTCTCACATTTATACTTTGTTAGGGAAAACCGAGTAGGATAAAAACTTGAGCAACGATATTCATTAATCTGTCGGATCAAAGTAATATTTATGATAATCTTTTGGATCAAGGTAACATATATACGATGATTAGCAAGATCAAAGTAATAGTTACAATGATATTTTGATCAAGATAACATATATACAATGATCTACTGGATTAATGTAATATTCATGATGATCTTTTATGAATCAAAACATTTTTGGGTGTGCTTAGGGAATTGTCTCATTAAAACCTTTATCAGGAAAAACCCAATGGGACAAAAGCCTGATTAAAGGAAAAAGAGTACAATGCACTTATACCCCAATATGATTAATAAATTTCATTTTATATGCTCCCCCTGATAGGACGCTCCCCCTGATAAAAATTCTTGTGAAGCAATCTTCTAGATTGTTGAACTTCAATAATATCATAAATGATTGGAGGAAGTATAAGCAAAGATTTGCTTTATGAAGTAATATCCATATGGAATCCTTTTCAAAATCTTTTCAACATATTCTGATTGATGGACAAACATTCCATTTGATTTATGTTCGACCTTCAGGTCGAGACAATATTTTCTTTTCCACGTCTTCTTTTTTTTTAAACTCATTTATAAAAATTCAAGAGTTTCCAAGAGCTCTGCAGGAGCTCTAATTAAATTCATATCAATAACGTATGTTGTGAATATAGTAAATTCGGATTCTGATTTCTTTGCGAAGACACTTGGGTATATAATATAATTATTATACCTGTTGTATGTATAAATTCGCCAACCTGACACGTCATCAAAATAGCCAACAAAAGACTGATATGTCACTCATTGACTTGGTCAATGGAGGAAGTTTGACAAGTCAGAATGAGTGAATAGCTCAAGCCAAAAAGAAGTCAAAGATATGGTCGCCGAAGCTAAATACCTACTCGCCGAATGTAGAAGTGTGCTCGCCAAAGATATGATACCCAGAAAGTGAAGGTACTCGCTGAACCAGTACACTGGGCCTAAACCGACTCAGCAGAAACACAGAAATAAACCCTAAACTCTTAGAAGACCTAGAACAGCTAGGAATCATAAAAAGAAAAAGGAATCCTGATCCGTGACAAGAAAAGATCCTAGTACGAATCAAAGAGGAAAACCCTCCTCCAACACGGCTAAAAACAAGGGGAAACCCTAATTAAACATGTATAAATAGAACCACCTATCCCATGAGGAAGGGGTTCGGAAATCTAGAGAGAAGAGAGCAATTGTAAGAGAGATCTAAGCGTGTAACAAGGCAACGAAAACCTAGTATTATTTTTCTGTCCTCAGGGGCGCCGTGGTTTTTTTCCCATTCAAGGGTTTTCCACGTAAAATCTGTCTTTTGCATGCATTCTTAATTTTCTTGTTTCATATTAAATTGATATAATTGTTGAGTGCGTGGCAATCCAAATTTCACCGTCAACAATTGGCGCTAGAAGGAGGGGGATCTTTGAACAGAAACTTCGAGGGACCCTTGCGAATCAAACAGCATGAACAACGACAGCGACAGAGATGGTAACTCCAGCGGAGATTTAGTTGTTGAACCAACCGCACCGACGGGAGACAGGGCAGTGACAATCGGGGAACAATCAGCAGCAACACTGGGAACTAGGGCAGCTGATCCTGGGATTCTGCAGCACTTTCAAGCTGCATTGGTAAACTTAATCAGCGAAGCCAGAAAAATAGGACTTTCGCTCCCCATAGGGTTGGGAGTTTCATCTCCTTACGAGTTAACCACCCCTGGAATCCATCCACCCGGAAGGCTACGATCAGAAGTTCACATTGTAATTCCCGATACTCAAGCAAGACAATCCACTGAGGAGACTCCCCAGGACCACATTGAGGATTTCGAGGGGAGAAAACAAAGGAAGGGAAAAGGTGCGATGAATGAAGAATCTAGGGAGGAACGAGACTAGGTGCGAACACATGGGATCAATTCCAGCGACACATATCAACGGAACCGGCGGAGACACCGTTCCATCTCATCTGAAGATAAGAGTCCTCGTCCACGAAGGGAGATACGACCCAAAAGAGCAAAACGAAGGAGATCCGAGAGCACTGAAGATCGAAGAAGCCCAGATGAGAGAGGCAATCATGGTAGAATGACAATCAAGAGTAGACTCGATCCAGCAGGAGAACCAACTGGTCAGCGAGATGTCACCCTGCAAGAGCTATCAAGAAAAGTCTCAGCAATGGCGCGAAGGTATGGTCGTAATGTATCTTCGGATGATGAGTCAAATAGCCCATTCATCGAAACTATTGCTCGCACCCAATTTCCAGATAGATTTAGAATGCCAACCATTGAGCAGTACAAGGAGAATAGGGATCCGAAGGAGCACGTTCACCGATTCCGTAACATTATGGCCCAGTACTCATCCAATGATGGGTTGTTATGCCTCACCTTCCCGCAAACATTCGGTGACCTTGCCTCTAGATGGTTTGGAAGACTTCCTCCCGAAAGTATAAGCAGCTTCTCAAATCTCAGCAAAGCATTCATAAGGCAGTTCATGGGGAGTGTCCAGAGAAGAAAGTCACTCGCTTATCTATCCAATTTAAAACAGGAACGTAACAAGTCGATCAAGAAGTATCTAGCAAGATTTGGGAAGGAGGTTGCTCAAATTGAAGACGCCAGTGATGTAGCTGTGATCGCCGCATTTACCAATGGGTTACAAAGTGGGCGATTATCCTTTGACCTACGAAGGGAGAGACCAAAAACTTATGAGCAGATGATGGAAATAGCTGGCGACTATGCACTGGCGGAAGAAGAAGAAGTAGCGCAAGGGGGTAGCTATGTGCATGGACACAAGCCTGACTCAAAACCGGAGCATAAGGATGACAAAAAGACGCAGTCACGAGATCGCCAGAGAGATGAGAAAGGCCAAAAGGGATATCCAAGAAAAGGCAGAGGAAGCGCTCGAGCCAATAAGTTTCGAGGAAGGTACAACCATTACACCCCTTTAACTGGCGATCAGGAGGAGATACTGTCTGTGGTAGAAGACAAGGGACTCGCCAAATATCCTCAGCAGCAGTCAGCAAATGCCAGGAGAGATACAACTAAGTACTGCCGGTTCCACAAAGATCATGGACATGACACTTCAAAATGTTTTCAATTGCGCGATCACATTGAAAGCCTGATTAGAGACGGGCACCTGAAGGACTTTGCTTTGAAAGGGGACAAGCACGTTGGTCGCCAGGATAACCGCCAAGGAAACAGGCAGGAAAGGAGTAGCCCAAGGAGGAACAGCCCAAACGCAACTATAAACACCATTTTCGACGGACCTCATACTGGGAGGAGCAATCGAGAAAGGATGTCAGAAGTTCGGGAAGTAATGTATGAAAGCAGAAGCATAAAGATCAATTCTGTGCAGAGAAACCCCAAGAAAGGAAGAGAAGGACATGATCCCATAATGTTTACAGCAGAAGACTCAGACGGAATTGATGCAAAGCCTAACGATGCAATCGTCGTGGGGGTTCAAATAGCCCATAGAGATGTCCTTCGGGTGATGATTGACAACGGAAGTTCAATTGATATCTTAAGTGCCAGAGTATATGATGAGTTGCGGCTGGAGAGAAAAGATCTTGAACCATTCCATGTGCCATTAAAAGGATTCGGTGGTGTAGAAGTTAGGTCGTTAGGAACTGTGAAGCTGCCGGTGAGATTTGGTACAGCACCATGCCGGCGAACAATCCTGTTGGACTTTGTCGTAGTTGATATCCATAATTGGCCGTATAACGCTCTACTCGGCCGACCGTTTCTTAACAAAGCTCGAGCTGTTACTTCAACCCACGCGTTGAAAATAAAATTCCCCACAGAATTTGGTGTCAGAGAATTGAGAGGGTCACAGGAGATGGCTCGCCGCGCCAACCTATCAATCTTCAAAGATAAAGCGGGGATGGAAACCTTGGGCATATTCGAGATAGACAGGGAAGTACAGGAAGATAATCGGGAAAACTTTGAATTGGACCCAAGGGACAAAATGAGCAGAGAGAAAGAAGAACCAACTGAGTCAGTTGTTTTGGATGAAGCGGAGCCGGATAAAACAGTAAAGATCGGAGCAAGGCTGACTGAACAAGTTAAGAAAGACGTGACAAACTTGCTGAGAGAGTATAAGGGGATTTTCGCTTGGTGCCACGAAGACATGTCGGGAATTGATAGAAGCGTAATTTCACACAACCTGGCTGTGAATGAAAAATGCAAACCAGTTGTGCAAAAAAGGAGAAGTTTCAACCCAGAAAGAAGTGCAGCGAAAAAAGAAGAAGTGTCAAAGTTACTCGCTGCAAGGTCAATTAGAGAAGTTAAGTACCCAGAATGGGTGGCGAATGTAGTCCTGGTGAAAAAGAAAAACAATCAATGGAGAATGTGCGTCGACTTCACCGATCTAAACAAGGCTTGTCCCAAGGATAGCTTCCCGCTACCAAGGATTGACCAGTTAGTCGATGCAACAGCTGGACATGAGACGCTAAGCTTCATGGACGCATATTCAGGATATAACCAAATAAAGATGCATAAGCCAGACGAAGAGAAGACAGTGTTCACCACAGATCAGGGGTTGTATTGTTACACAGTCATGCCATTCGGCCTGAAGAACGCTGGGCCAACTTACCAGCGCTTGGTTAACAAAATGTTCGCCAGACAAATAGGGAGAAATATGGAAGTCTACGTTGATGATATGCTAACAAAAAGCATCACAGCAGATAGACATACAGATGACCTGAGGGAAACATTCGATGTGCTGGTCAGGTATGGAATGAAATTGAATCCAGCAAAATGTGTATTTGGCGTACCATCTGGGAGGTTTCTCGGATATCAGGTACATCAAAGAGGAATAGAGGTGAACCCTGAAAAGATCCAAGCACTAGCAAAAATGGTCTTGCCAAGAACTTTGAAGGACGTCTAAAAACTCATGGGGTGCCTAGCATCGCTGAGCAGATTCATAGCCAAGTCAACAGACCGATGCCTACCATTTTTTAAAGCTCTAAAAAAGGGAAAAGGAGTCGAGTGGAATGAAGATTGCGAAAAAGCGTTCCAAGCTTTGAAAGACTACCTTGGGCAGGCACCATTGCTATCAAAACCAGAAACAGGAGAAACATTGTACATGTACTTGTCCGTCTCAGAAGCAGCCACAAGTTTCGTACTAATAAAACAGGAAGGTGGAATCCAGAAGCCAATATATTACACCAGCAAAGCACTGTTACTAGCTGAAACAAGGTACTCGCCAGTTGAAAAAATGGCACTCGCTCTGATAACAGCAGCTAGGAAGCTAAGACCATATTTCCAGGCTCATAAAATCGGGGTATGCACCAACTGCCCACTGAAATTAATCTTGCAGAAACCTGAAGTATCCGGTCGATTAACAAAGTGGGCGATCGAATTAAGTGAATTTGACGTAGAGTATCTCCCACGGACAGCAATCAAAGCACAGGCAGTGGCAGACTTTGTGGCAGAGTTCACCGAGCCAAACATAGAGGTAGCTAGAATGATGGTGGAGCAAAATAAGAAAGTATTCAAATGGCAACTCCGCGTCGATGGTTCATCAAACACGCACGGCAGCAGGGCAGGGGTAGTAGTGTCAACCCCGGAAGGAGATTCAGTCGAATGTGCCATGCGTTTTGACTTCAAAGCTACTAACAATCAAGCTGAATATGAGGCCCTTATAGCAGGTTTAAAAGTTTGCACAGTCTTAGGGGCAGATGAAGTAGAAATCTTCAGCGACTCTCAAGTTGTTGTCAATCAAGTACTAGACGAATACCAGGCGAGAGATGAAAGCATGATCACCTACCTGGAATTAGCAAACGAACTGTTAGGAGGATTTAAAGAATACATAATTGTTCATGTCCCTAGAGAAGAAAACGAGCAAGCTGATGCCTTGGCCAAGTTGACATCCCCCACAATCATCTGGCCCAAAAGTATATCCATGATTCGCCTACTGCAGCCACGCATAGTTAAATCAAAAGAAGTAGGGGCAGTCTTTGGCGAGAGGAACAGCTGGATCACACCAATCAAAGAATATCTCGTCAATGATGTACTCCCGAGTGACCCATTAGAAGCAAAACGGTTGAAGTATAGAGCTACAAGATATTCAGTACTCAATGAAGAACTGTACAAAAGGGGATATTCGAGGGCACTGCAGAGATGTGTCGGACCTGAAAAAGTAGAAGGTATCCTAGGAAGTATACATAGTGGAAATTGTGGGAACCACACTGGAGGTGTCAGCCTAGCCCACAAAACATTAAGGCAGGGTTTTTACTGGCCAACACTATTCGCCGATGCCAAAAGAGTAGCAGCGAGATGTGAGGCGTGTCAAAAAATCGCCAACAACATCCGACAACCACCTGAACTTTTGCAGAGTATCACCTCGCCATGGCCGTTCGCGATGTGGGGAATTGATTTAATCGGTCCAATACCAACAGCAACTGGAGGAGCAAAGCACGCCATAGTAGCCGTGGATTATTTTATGAAGTGGGTAGAAGCTGAACCATTGGTACATATAACAGAAGCGAACACTATAAGCTTTGTAAAGAAAAATGTCATGTACAGATTCGGGATACCAAACACCATCATCACGGACAATGGGCCCAATTCGATGGTAGGAAATTTAGGGAGCTATGTGACAAGTACGGCATCAACAACTACTACGCATCCCCAACACATCCGCAGACAAATGGCCAGACTGAGGCAGTAAACAAAATCATAAAGCACAACCTGAAAGCTAAATTGGCAACAAAAAAGGGCAGCTGGGCAGACAAATTACCATAAATGCTCTGGGCGTATCGAACCACAGAGAGGGGTTCAACAGGTGAGACCCCATACTCCATGGCTTATGGAGCTGAAGCTGTCATTCCCGTGGAAACATCATTTTCTTCACCAAGGGTACAACTCTTCCAACCAGAACTCAACATTGATATGCTAAAATGTGGTCTGGATGAATTAGAAGAAAGAAGAGAGCGCGCACAAATAAGGAATACAGCGTACCAACAAAGAGTAGCCAGATATTACAACTCACATGTGCGTGAAAGGAGGTTCTCGCTTGGTGACTTAGTGCTGAAAAGGGTGAATCCAGGAACAAAAGACAAAGCTGCAGGATCGCTCGCAGACAAATGGGAAGGGCCTTATCAAGTTACAGGAATAGCTGGCCACGGGGCATATCGCATTACTCGATAAGGTTTTGGCGAATTACCCCGCCCATGCAATGCGCAATACTTAAAGATATATTATCCTTAACTTTTTTCAAAGACCTTTTCAATCTTTTTATTATGTCTTAGAATAGTTTTTCGTTTCAGCATTTTCTTTATGACTATGTTAACAAAGTTGCAGGAAGTATTCAATAAAAGAGTAATTTATTACTGAGAATTCGCAATTACACTCGCCAGTCACAAAGGGCATTCGCCATTATATATCACTACCGATTACACAAAGACGAGTTTTCATACTCGCAGCAATGACAACTGGCGAGAAACAAAATCCCAAGTTGCAAAAAGCGGCGATCGCCATTACGAGAAAATAGAATCCCCATAAGCAAGAAAGCCAGCTGAGCAAAGATAAAACATGTTAAAAACTTGGTGTATGGTCGGATACGTCCTGACAAATACTAAGTACGCCAAAATACAGCAATGGCAGCTGAATATAGCTATAAAATGTGCTAAGAACTTGGTGTATGGTCGGATACATCCTGACAAATACTAAGTACGCCAAAATACAGTAATGGTAGCTGAATATAGCTATAAAATACGCTAAAAACTTGGTGTATGGCCGAATACGTCCTGACAAATACCGAGTAAGCCGAAAACTCAGCAATGGCAGCTGAATAAAAGCAGAAAATATGCTAAAATATAACTGGGTGAAAAATCAAGCAAAAGCCAAAAACTCAGCAAAGGCAGCTGAACAAAGAAAAGTATATATTTATAACTTTGTATCATCTACAAATGAATGAACAAAAAATAAATTTACAAATCTTAAAAAATAGGAAAATCCAAAAAATCAACCAGCTGCATGAGGGCCCTCGCTATCTTCCTCATCTTCAATCTCTTCATCCGAAGGCCAGATGACTTCCTCATCCTCCGTTGGCATAAAAGGCTTATAATCCCTCCCAGCAACGGGACCCAAGTCAGGCTCAGCACCAAAGCCAGAAAAGCTGCCCTTCTGACCTGAGTAGTAAGTATTGAAGACACGCTTGCTGGGGATCTCTAGATACATGGGATGAGGTTCAGTCCTGTTGTAACGGCAGTGGGCTTTCCATCGTCTCATTTGATCTTTAATCGAGTCCACGCTGTCGGCCATGTGCTGCTGGAGGGATCTGTCGAAGCGCTTCAGAGCTTTCTCGTTGGAATGATCCTTCATAGCAAAGAATTTCTTCACCTGCCTCATGCCTTTCTCAAATTCGCGCAATAAAAGCGCATCATAGGCAGGGGATCTCTTGAAGCGGTCAACTGACTCAGCCTCCAGCACAGCCTTCAAATTTTTGAAAATGAGGTCACGGGAAGACAGCTGATTGCGTAAATCTGCCGCCTCTTGTTCAGCTTTCTCCTTAGCCTCCTCAGCTACCCGCTCGGCTTCCAAACGTGCTGCGAAGGACTCTTGACTCGTAGATAGAAGCTCCTTCAACGAGTGAATCTCCTCTTCAGCAGCAGAGAGTTTTTCTTCAGCAGCTAGCCGAGCAGACAGATGACTATCTGAAGATTCTCTGAGCTGAGCAAGCTGTTGAGCATGGGATTCTTCAGCTGAAAGCTTCTCAGCCACCAAAACAGAAGCCTGCTCGCCCAAGCGTTTAACCTCACGGGAAGCCCTGATCCCATACTTATAAGTCTCACCCAGCTCAGACATCATCTGAGGAAAAGGATATTCGAAGTTAGAAAATATATGGAAAAATAGCAATACATAGAGATTTACGGCGAAGAACTTACCAGGGAGTGGCAGTTGAAGAAAAATTCCATCTTCCTGTTACAAGACTTGTCTTTAACATGCCCCCAGCTATCACCAATGTATATATCATTATTTACTAGGTGGGAGCATATTTCAGTAGCCGAGAAATCAAAAAGGGACACGTTCCCTTCATCGGCTTCAACTGGTCCTGCTAGAGGGGCTTCATGGGAAAAACCCGAACCAGAAGCGGAAGTCCCAGGCTGTGTTGACGGGCCTGACCGATCAGCTGATTCAGGTTGGCCAGATGGCCCAGGTTGACCTGATACACCTGGTTCGCCCATAGCCACTGAAGGAGAAGCTGTTCGAGGAGAAGTAGAAGCAGGGATAGCCTGTTCATTGACCCCCGCAGAGGGAGGTGCCGCTACATTCTCCTCCTCAGCAGGCCCCTCGCGAACAGTAGGTTGGGTAGAAGGGGTCTCAGCCACAGCTGGCTCCTCAGCGCCCTCCTCGTCAGAAGAAACAACGAACTGCACCACCCGTGAAGCCCGCTTGGGAGGTCGAGCAGGATGATCAGGCGTGCTCTCAGCAGGACGTTTACTCCTAGCTCTGGGGGCCAGGTCACTCGCAGGATCGAGAGGAGTCTCAGGAACATCCGCGTTAAAAAAAGGGATGTCGCTGACCCCCCCTGAAGCCCCAACCTTCTCCTTACCCTTACGATTGGAGGTGGTCGCAGTCGGGGTAGTCGCAGCAGTAGCAGTAGCAGGGGTAGTCGTAGCAACAGCAACAGGAACAATCGCAGCAGCCTCTGCACGCATAGGGGGTTACTCCGATTCAACCCCTCCCTCGGTAACATCACCGGTATTCTCGCCATCGGAAGGATCATCACCGTCCGGGCCAGCAATTCCCTCCTTGGCCAAAACAGCAACATGCCTCTTACTGGCAGCCTCGGAATTCTTCACCGTCCGGGCTTGCAAATCGCAAACGGTGTCAAAGTCATACACTGCAAGAAAAATAAACAAAGTGTCAATCAACAGAACAAAACGAAACAGTAAAACAAAGACGGAATGGACAAAGACTTACAGCGAGGAAGCCTTGCATGTACGCGTGTGAAAATCCCTTCGGAAATCATTTTTTCCTCATCCAAGAGGAAGGACCTATCCCTCAAGTTCAAAGGGAGGACAGCTGCTGCGGCGAGGCGAGAGACCTCTCTGTCTAGTAAAATGGGGGTCGCCTTCGACCAGGCTTCAGGTGATGTGAAGTGCCTGGGAACCTTCTTCGCCGAGAGATTACGGCAACTGCTGGCAGGCACATCACGGCCCCACTCGCCGCCAACAAAAACCCAGCTGTTCTTCCACCTCTTGTTCGAAGTGGGAAAGCCCCAGATGAACCCCTTTTTCTTCTCATCGCCAGATATTTCTACTTGGCCGGGGTTCGCCACGCCCTCAGGGATCCAGTTCTCCACGGGCGAAGAGAGAAGGAAATACGTGCCACCATTGCCCGCCTGTCTTAGCGTGTAAAAATGGCGGATCTCGCGAGGAGTAGGGGGCCTGTAACCCTTCAACTTCCACATGAGGCATAAGCACATCAGTATTCTGTAGCTATTCGGAGGGCGCAATTTGAGCCTCCGTAAGAAATCTGGCAATGAAAGGCTGAAGAGGGAGAGTTACCCCACAGCTGAGCATGGCCCCGTAAATGGCGACTGCATTCTCGGGAGGATTCCACACAGCCCGGTCGCCGGGTAACATAAGAGTCATCGAGTCTGGAAGGTCAAAACGACTCTTGTATTTGCGAAGCTCACCCTCGCCAACCACGTTAACTTCCGTGTCAAAGGAACACGGGCGACTCGGTGACAAATGCAGCGCATCCCTTTGATGATCTTCGACGTCAGAATCAACCTTCGTCTGCGCATCTAGCAGGGATTCACGAGAAGCCCTAGGGGCGCGGCGTTTACTGCCGCCTGGATTGGAAGATCTTGGCATATTTGGAGAATCACTGTTGGAAGATGGAGGAAAGATGTTAGGAAAAAGGTTATCTTCAGGAGATGGAACATAAACAGAAACTGGCACCGGAGAATCCGGGCGAAAATTACGAATCAAAGATTCAATCTTGTCTGCAGTACTTTTATCACCAAGCTCCATGGCTTGCATCATCCGATTAAAAAGATAAGAACGTAAGGAAGGGTCCATGGGAACTCACCAGAAAGCCCTAGATTCGCGAAGATACGCAAGAGAGTTGGAGACGCAAAGATGCAGGAAAAATCGAATCCGGTGAACCGTCCGACAATAGGAGGCACATGGAAAAGACTGTAGCAAGATCTCAAAGAAATAAGGAAGACAGAAACGAAAGATCAAACTTTTCTTTTCTGCTCTGATGAAACACGATGGAAGAATAAATGAAAAAAGCAAAGTAGGAAAGAAGAAACGATCGGGCCTTAAAAAGAGGGAACTTCGAAATTAAAAAAAAAAAAAAAATCAAGTACAATGATACGCAATTAATGAGAATGACGGCCACAGTTACCAAACCAGGCCGTCAGAATGTCCCTTCACCTGTCAAGCAAGTGGAAGCGCCAGAAGTTGTGTGGTTTAAATTAAAAACTTGCATCGGAAGAATCAATTAATATTTACAGCGCGTGGTAAAAAGGAAAGAGGGAGTTATTGCCAAGTGTGTTGAAATCTTATAAACATAAATATAAATACTACTCGCAGAGGCAAACAAAGTGGGAAGAACAAGTCATTCGCCCAGCTCGAAGTATTTATGGGGGTATTGTTGTATGTATAAATTCACCAACCTGACACGTCATCAAAATAGCCAACAAAAGCCTGATGCGCCACTCATTGACTTGGTCAAGGGAGGAAGTTTGACAAGTCAGAATGAGTGAATAGCTCAAGCCAAAAAGAAGTCAAAGATATGGTCGCCGAAGCTAAATACCTACTCGCCGAATGTAGAAGTGTGCTCACCAAAGATACGATACCTAGAAAGTGAAGGTACTCGCTGAACCAGTACACTGGGCCTGAACCGACTCAGCAGAAACACAGAAATAAACCCTAAACTCTTAGAAGACCCAGAACAGCGAGGAAACATAAAAAGAAAAAGGAATCCTGATCCGTGACAAGAAAAGATCCTAGTACGAATCAAAGAGGAAAACCCTCCTCCCACACGGCTAAAAACAAAAGGAAACCCTAATTAAACATGTATAAATAGAACCACCTATCCCATGAGGAAGGGGTTCAGAAATCTAGAGAGAAGAGAGCAATTGTAAGAGAGATCTAAGCGTGTAACAAGGCAACGAAAACCTAGTATTATTTTTCTGTCCTCAAGGGCACCGTGGTTTTTTCCCATTCAAGGGTTTTCCACATAAAATCTGTCTTTTGCATGCATTCTTAATTTTCTTGTTTCATATTAAATTGATATAATTGTTGAGTGCGTGGCAATCCAAATTTCACCGTCAACAATACCTTTATTTTATCAGATATTTACTAAGACGGCTATACCACATCCGTTCAGATTGTTTTTAATCCATATAAGGATTTTTGTATATTCATCAAATACAGATTACGAGATCTCGATTTATATGCTTTTAGCATTTTAAATCTTTCCAAGATTATAAATATCTGCATTGAGTGAATCATATAGATAAATGATTACTATGTTTAAATGACGTATTTCAAGCCTTGTAAAGGCAACCAAATTTATCAAAATTTTGAAACGTAATTGTATCTATCACTATTGAATACCAAGTTTCTATGAGAAATCTTGTACTACGAGTCATGTCTCATATCTCATGATCTCGTTTTTCTCATTACGTTTCCGTATAAAGACCCATTAGTATCCAACTAGTTTGACATCTTCAAGTATCTGGAGTACTATTGGTCTAAATACTTTACGTTTGGTATATGAAGTCAATTCTTCCTGAATTGCTTCTTTTCACTTAGGCCAATCATGCCTTTTGTATACAATCATTGATATTATGAATATCATAATTATCATTTATAATTTCAGTAGCGCTACTGTATATAAAAATATACTATCAATGATTGTTTCCTTATGATTCCACATTTCTCTTATATGATTTATAGAAATTTTCTCAATTTCAATATACTTGAATCTCTGTTGAGATTTCTTCCATTTCAATGGATTTAGTCACTATATGGACTTTATAGAAATTTTCTTAATTTCAATATAGTTGTATCTCTGTTGAGATTTCTTTCCATTTCAATGGATTTAGTCATTTCATAGACTTGTATAGAAATTTTCTCAATTGCAATGTACTTGTATCTCTATTGAGATTTCTTCCATTTCAATGGATTTAGTCATTTCATATGCTCATGTCTCTTTAGATATATCAGACTCTTATAGAGTTGATTTAGAGAAAGTTGATTTATTTATAACTCGAGTTTTGTTTACTTTTGGATCCTGATAATAATACCTTTTAAAAAGGTTCATAAGCTTATGATATGCATCAGATGATTTATTTGTTGTCATTTACTTTGATCATTCTTTAAGAACAATCACTCGGCCGGGGTTTATGAGATGACAACTTATAAAATCGTGTTACCTTTAATATATCAAGTAACAAATTAATAATCATATGATTATCAATTATCTTTTGTATTTTAGTGATACAAAGATTGAAATGAGACACATTTATATATAGAGAACCGAACTGGTATCTCTATTTTATATAAGAGTAACTTTTCATTTACTCTTTCTGGAGAAACTTTCCATTTGGAAATTAATCAATATAATAATACACAGATTGTGCGTAAAAATATAAACTCTTAAAAGTTTAAATGATCTAATAGAAGATTAATCAAAATCAATATTAATCTCATAATGATATAGAATTCTTATCTTAGATCATGCCAAATATATAATAAGGAGATATACTACATAATCAAATATCTTAAAAACGTGAGCAAATCAATGACCAATTACAAGTTGTAATGGTAAATAATGATGATAAGTAATGATCATAGATGAATGTATCAACATGTAATATAGAACGTCCCATATAGAAATTGGTAATTGAATCGAAATAATAAAGTTATCAAAATTACTTGGAAAAGTTTGATAAGTGATTCCGCTGATCCATTCTAATTATGAGTGTATGTGAAAACTGGATGTTGAACATCGATCTCAATTGGAGAGATTTGATAATATATGAACATGTGATGATCTCGTAGATGCATCAATTAGAACCATAAAATAATGGAAGGATTCATTTGGTGGATGAATATATCCACATATACCCTCTTGAATGATGGGGATTCAAAACCAACTTTAGAATAAGATGGTTTATTTGGTGAATGAATATATTCACATGCAACCTCTTTTTGATCAGTGATATGATCTAGATGATAGATCCAGATGATAAATCACACAACTTTTCTATAATCAGCTTCTGGCCTGAATCACGCACATATATTCAACATTCTTATTATTCATGGTCTCAAATAACATTAATAAAGTTATATGTCTTTAATCTAAGCAGATTTCTTTATGTTCTGCTTGAATGATATAAAGTATCACTGATACACAATTTAATATCATTTAGTAATAAGATTGTGACTCTTCTAGAGCCTTTATTCAAATCCGTTGGATCTGATTCGGTATTAAACTTATATGCTTTTGAACTAAACATATTTCTTTATGGTCTGCTTGAATAATATCAAGTATCATTGACACATAATTTAGTATTGTTTGATAACAGTATAGTGGCTCTTCCAGAGCTTTCTATCAGATCCATTGGACTTGATACATAAATAATATTTGCTCTCAACAAAGTTAAATTCGTTAAATATTTCTGACTCCGCAGAAACGTATGAGTCGTTGCACTAGCGGCAAGGCATATATTTTCCCTTTTGGAAATTTTATGGACATTATTTGTAATGTCATTTTATATCTCATATGATATAAAATGATAATAATTCAGTAGAATTGTTTGATTTGTTGCACTATCATCATTGCATGGATAAATTTAATTATCCCAACCATATAGAAATCATGGCCTGAATCCATGTTTTTAATTTTGCAACAAATATATATACATAACACCATTAATACAAATATGGAATATTAATAAGTGAAATAATAGAGAGAATAGTACAAACTTGGATGCTCAGTTCGAGGTGTATATCTCTCTTCGGAAAGTTCTGATAAACAATCCAATCGATCAGATTGTAGAAACATGAGTGAGGAACGTTCTGACAAAATTTCAACCCGATCGGACCATAGATCAAAAAGATATCACTCTTCGATGAAACCTACACAATACTTGAATTTTCTTCCCTGTTTTCTGTCCAGCCCTGTTCGGAGCTGCAGAACTCACCATAGGGACTTCTGATTGACAATCCTACTGTACATATTCAAGAACTACAAGAGTAGGACGTGCTGACTAAATTTCAGCTCAAACCGATCTTAGATGAGGGAGATATAATAGTTTGATGTTCTTCACACAATTTCTGCACGCACACCTCATTTTTCTTCTCTTTTCTAGTAAAATATTTCCAAATTCATTATACATGATATTAGGACCTTACATCCCTTTTGTGACAACACCCTGTTGGATGTGTAGATCCTTATTTGAATATTGCTCTTCATGAGCATCAAACATGAATGAAATGGATAAAATATTATTTCCAGTTTCACTATACGTTAGGATCTTAAATTATTTTTATAATACTCACAACATCCTATTGGATGTATAAAACATTTTTTTTTTTCAAATGAATGATATGCAAACATATCACTTCACATATATGAGATAAAATAAAATCATGGATCATATTAATTTTTTGAACTCTCGGTTCGACCACGAACTGTAAGTTCATATATAAAATTTAGAAAACTTCAGATTCTGAATGAATTTGAAACCCCAGGTTCCAAATAATAAATTATGGAATTCTTGTATATAACACTGGATTTAGAACTCCAGGTTCTCATAGGTTTTCAAAACCGTGCCGACTTAAATATCATAATTCTAGAAACTTTAAGTTCTGGTTAGTCGGTCTAGCCAATCTCTTATATTGCATAAAAATAAATGCTAAATATTTAAACAATTTATCTAGAGACACAGCATAAAGCCAGTCCTAAGACATAGCATAAGCTAGTCCCGAGACACAGCATAAGCCAGTCTCATATATTGCATAAAAAATAAATACTGAATATTTAAACAGTTTATCTGGAGACACAGCATAAAGCCAGTCCTAGGACACAGCATAAAGCCAGTCCCGAGACACAGCATAAGCCAGTCTCATATATTGCATAAAAATAAATACTGAATATTAAAACAGTTTATCTAGAGACACAGCATAAGCCAGTCCTAGGACACAACATAAGCCAGTCCCGAGACACAGCATAAGCTAGTCTCATATATTGCATAAAAATAAATACAAATATTTAAACAATATAAATAAATTCAGAACTATATATAGAGGATCCATTGATGGCATAAGCCATCTTTTATACGGAACTATAAATAGATTCAGAATATTGAGATGTAAATAAATCACCCATCAGGGATCCTTTTTACTTACACACACGAATATCGAGCCGTAAGTAAATCACTCACCTAGAGATAATTTTTACTTGCATACGATCGTGCTGATAACGTGTTGTAAATTAATTGAATAAAAGATGAAATAAATAATAAAGAGAGATGAGAGTTGGGAGAGATGAGACATAATAGTAACAAATAGAGAAGAGAGATGCGAGAGTGAGACGAGAGAAAAAGAGAGCTATGCTTTTATTGATATTTAGTCATCTGATTCAACCAGCCAAACTATTACAATAGAATGCCATATATATAGGCAAATAATCAAAGGGGGGCTTATTGTAATTTCACATTAAAGACTTAGGCACTAAGCTAGAGTGATTGCTTCTTCCACATGTGTGATGAGTTTATGTGTGAGTGATTTATGTGGTGGAAATTAGAAACCCATACAATAGTGACATTTGTCCACCAAATGGGATTTTTAAGTGTATGGTGGAAGCCAATATTTTTATAACAACCATGAAAATATAATATCTGTTTGTTTTTTTTTTTTTTTTTTCTTTTCTAATTTTACTTATAGATAATATTAAATGAAATGGCCACAAAATATCTGTTGACCAAGCGCTGGTAAGTTGCCCCAGCGTTCTTCAGGCCAAATGGCATGACTGTGTAACAATACAACCCCTGATCTGTGGTGAACGCTGTCTTCTCTTCGTCTGGCTTGTGCATCTTTATCTGGTTATATCCTGAATATGCGTCCATGAAGCTTATCATCTCATGTTCAGTTGTTGCATCGACTAACTGGTTAATCCTTGGTAGCGAGAAGCTATCCTTGGGGCAAGCCTTGTTTAGATCGGTGAAGTCGACGCACATTCTCCATTGATTGTTTTTCTTTTTCACCAGGACTACATTCACCACCCATTCCGGGTACTTAACTTCTCTAATTGATCTTGCGGCGAGTAACTTCGACACTTCTTCTTTTATCGCTGCACTTCTTTCTGGGTTGAAACTTCTCCTTTTTTACACAACTGGTTTGCATTTTCCATTCACAGCTAGGTTGTGTGAGATTACGCTTCTGTAAATTCCTGGCATGTCTTCGTGGCACCAAGCGAAAATCTCCTTATACTCTCTCAGCAAGTTTGTCACGTCTTTCTTAACTTGTTCAGTCAGCCTTGCTCCGATCTTTACTGTTTTATCTGGTTCCGCTTCATCTAGAATAACTGACTCGGTTGGTTCTTCTTTCTCTCTGCTCGTTTTGTCCCTTGGGTCCAGTTCAAAGTTTTCCGGATTATCTTCCTGCACTTCCCTGTCTACCTCGAATATGTTCAGGGTTTCCATCCCTACTTTATCTTTGAAGATTGATAGATTGGCGTGGCGAGCCATCTCCTATGACCCTCTCAATTCTCCGACACCAAATTCTGTAGGGAATTTTATTTTCAACGCATGGGTAGAAGTAACAGCTCGAGCTTTGTTAAGAAACGGTTGGCCAAGTAAAGCATTATACGGCCAATTATGGATGTCAACCACGACAAAGTCTAACAGGATTGTTCGCCGACATGGTGCTGTACCAAATCTCACTGGCAGCTTCACAGTTCCTAACGACCTAACTTCTGCGCCACCGAATCCCTTTAATGGCACATGGAATGGTTCAAGATCTTTCCTGTCCAGCCGTAACTCATCATATACTCTGACACTTAAAATATCAGCCGAACTTCCATTGTCAATCATCACCCGAAGGACATCCCTATGGGCTATTCGAACCCCCACGACGATTGCATCGTTAGGCTTTGCATCAATTCTGTCTGAGTCTTCTGCTGTAAATGTTATGGGATCATGTCCTTCTCTTCCCTTCTTGGGGTTTCTCTGCACAGAATTGATCTCCATGCTTCTGCCTTCATACATTACTTCTCGAACCTCTGACATCCTTTCTCGATTGCTCCTCCCAGTATGAGGTTCGCCGAAAATGGTGTTTATGGTTGCGTTAGGGCTGTTCCTCCTTGGACTCTTCCTGTCCTGCCCGTTTCCTTGGCGGCTATCCTGGTGACCACCGTGCTTGTCCCCTTTCAAGGCAAAGTTCTTTAGGTGCCCATCTCTGATCAGGCTTTCAATGTGATCGCGTAATTGAAAACATTTTGAAGTATCGTGCCCATGATCTTTGTGGAATCAGCAGTACTTAGTTGTATCTCTCCTGGCATTTGCTGATTGCTGCCGAGGGTATTTGGCGAGTCCCTTGTCTTCTACCACAAACAATATCTCCTCCTGATCGCCAGTTAAAGGGGTGTAATGGTTGTACCTTCCTCGAAATTTATTTGTTCGAGCGTTTCCTCTGCCTTCTCTTAGATATCCCTTTTGGCCATTTTCTTCTCTCTGGCGATCACGTGACTGCGCCTTTTTGTCATCCTTGTGGTCCGGTTTCGAGTCAGGTTTGTGTCCATGCACATAGTTACCCCCTTGCGCTACTTCTTCTTCTTCCGCCAGTGCATAGTCGCCAGATATTTCCATCATCTCCTCATAAGTTTTTGGTCTTTCCCTCCGTAGGTCAAAGGATAATCGCCCACTTTGTAACCCATTAGTGAATGCAGCGACCACAACTACATCACTGGTGTCTTCAATTTGAGCAACCTCCTTCCCAAACCTCGCTAGATACTTCTTGATCGACTCGTTACGTTCCTGTTTCAGATTGGATAGATGAGCGAGTGACTTTCTTCTCTGGACACTCCCTATGAATTGCCTAATAAACGCTTTGCTGAGATTTGAGAAGCTACTTATGCTTCCGGGAGGAAGTCTTCCAAACCACCTAGAGGCAAGGTCGCCGAATGTTTACGGGAAGGTGAGGCATAACAACCCATCATTGGATGAGTACTGGGCCATAATGTTACGGAATCGGCGAACGTGCTCCTTCGGATCCCTATTCTCCTTGTACTGCTCAATGGTTGGCATTCTAAATCTGTCTGAAAATTGGGTGCGAGCGATAGTTTCAATGAATGGGCTATCTGACTCATCATCCGAAGATACATTACGACCATACCTTCGCGCCATTGCTGAAACTTTTCTTGATAGCTCTTACAGGGTGACATCTCGCTGACCAGTTGGTTCTCCTGCTGGATCGAGTCTACTCTTGATTGTCATTCTACCATGATTGCCTCTTCCATCCGGGCTTCTTCGATCTTCAGTGCTCTCGGATCTCTTTCGCTTCACTCTTTTGGATCGTAACTCCCTTCGTGGACGAGGACTCTTATCTTCGGACGAGATGGAACGGTGTCTCCGCCGGTTCCGTTGATATGTGTCGCTGGAATTGACCCCATGTGTTCGCACCTGGTCTCGTTCCTCCCTGGATTCTTCATTCATCACACCTTTTCCCTTCCTTTGTTTTCTCCCCTCGAAATCCTCAGTGTGGTCTTGGTGGGTCTCTTCAATGGATTGTCTTGCTTGAGTATCGGGAATTGGGATGTGAACTTCTGATCGTAGCCTTCCGGGTGGATGGATTCCAGGGGTGGTTAACTCGTAAGGAGATGAAACTCCTAACCCTATGGGGAGCGAAAGTCCTATTTTGTTGGCTTCGTTGATTAAGTTTACCAAAGCAGCTTGGAAGTGCTGTAGAATCCCGGGATCAGGCGCCCTAGTTCCTGGCGTTACTGCTGATTGTTCCCCGATTGTCACTGCCCTGTCTCCCGTCGACGCAGTTGGTTCAACAACTAAATCTCCGCTGGAGTTACCATCTCTGTCGCTGTCATTGTTCATGCTGTCTGATTTGCAAGGGTCCCTCGAAGTTTCTGTTCAAGGATCCCCTTCGTCTAGTGCCAATTGTTGACGGTGAAATTTGGATTGCCTCGCACTCAACAATTATATCAATTTAATATAAAATAAGAAAATTAAGAACACATGCAAAAGACAAGTTTTACGTGGAAAACCCTTGAATGGGAAAAAACCACAGCGCCCCTGAGGGCAGAAGAATAATACTAGGTTTTCGTTGCCTTGTTACACGCTTAGATCTCTCTTACAATTGCTCTCTTTTCTCTCTCTCTAGATTTCTGAACCCCTTCCTCATGGGATAGGTGGTTCTATTTATACATGTTTACTTAGGGTTTCCCCTTGTTTTCAGCCGTGTGGGCGAAAGGTTTCCCTTTTTGATTCGTACTAGGATCCTTTTTTGTCACGGATCAGGTCTACTTTCCTTTTTATGATTCCTTGTTGTTCTGGGTCTTCTAAAAGTTTAGGGTTTATTTCTGTGCTTCTGCCGAATCGATTCAGGCCCAGTGTGCTGGTCCAGCGAGTACCTTTACTTTCTGGGTATTGCGTATTTGGCGAGCACACTTTTATATTCGGCGAGTAGGTATTTAGCTTTGGCGACCATATCTTTGACTTCCTTTTGGTTTAAGCTATTCTATCATTCTGACTTGTCAAACTTCCTCCTTTAACCCGGTCAACGAGTGACGTGGCAGTCTTTTGTTAGCTCTTTTGATGACGTGTCAGGTTGGCGAATTTATACATACAACAATACCCCCATAAATACTTCGAGCTGGGCGAATGACTTGTTCTTCCCACTTCGTTTGCCTCTGCGAGTAGTATTTATATTTATGTTTATAAGATTTCAACACACTTTGCAATAACTCCTTCTTTCCTTTTAACCACGCGCTGTATTTATTAATTGATTCTTCCGGTGCATGCTTTCAATTTAAACCACATAACTTCTGGCGCTTCCACTTGCTTGACAGGTGAAGGGACATTCTGACGGCTTGGTTATCCCCAAGATGCCACATGTCTTTTATTTGGTGGTGACTGTTGCGGTTTGGTAACTGTGGCCGTCATTCTCATTAATTGCGTATCATTGCACTTGATTTTTTTTTCCTTTTCTTTTTTTGAATTTCGAAGTTCCCTCTTTTTAAGGCCCGATCTTTTCTCCTCTTTCACTTTGCTTTCTTCATCGTGTTTCATCAGAGCAGAAAAGAACAGTTTGATCTTTTGCTTCTATCTTCCTTATTTTTTCGAGAACTAACTACAGTCCTTTCCCTGTGCCTCTTATTGCCAGACGGTTCACCGGATCCGACTTCTCTTGCTTCTCTGCGTCTCCGACTCTTTTACACATTTTCGCGAATCTAGGGCTTTCTGGTGAGTTCCCATGGACCCTTCCTTACGTTCTTATCTTTTTAATCGGATGATGCAAGCCATGGAGCTTGGTGATAAAAGTACTGCAGACAAGATTGAATCCTTGATTCGTAATTTTCGTCTGGATTCTCCGGTCCCGATTTCTGTTTACGTTCCATCTTCTGAAGATAACTTTATTCCTATCCTCTTTCCTCCATCTTCCAACAACGGTTCTCCCAAAACGCCGAGATCTTCCAATCCAGGCGGCAGTAAACGACGCGCCCCTAGGGCTTCTCGTGAATCCTTGCTGGATGTGCAGTCGACAGTTGATTCTGACGTCGAAGATCATCAGAGGGATGTGCTGCATTTTTCACCGAGTCGCCCGTGTTCTTTTGACACGGAAGTTAATGTGGTCGGCGAGGATGAGCTTCGCAAATACAAAAGTCGTTTCGACCTTCCAGACTCGGTGACTCTTATGTTACCCGGCGACCGGGCTGTGTGGAATCCTCCCGAAAATGCAGTCGCCATTTACGAGGCTATGCTCAGTTGTGGGGTAACTCTCCCTCTGTAGGTCAAAGGATAATCGCCCACTTTGTAACCCATTGGTGAATGCAGCGACCACAGCTACATCACTGGCGTCTTCAATTTAAGCAACCTCCTTCCCAAACCTCGCTAGATACTTCTTGATCGACTCGTTACGTTCCTGTTTCAGATTGGATAGATGAGCGAGTGACTTTCTTCTCTGGACACTCCCCATGAATTGCCTTATAAACGCTTTGCTGAGATTTGAGAAGCTACTTATGCTTCCTGGAGGAAGTCTTCCAAACCACCTAGAGGCAAGGTCGCCGAATGTTTGCGGGAAGGTGAGGCATAACAACCCATCAAAGCATCACAGCAGATAGGCATACAAATGATCTGAGGGAAACATTCGACGTGCTGGTCAAATATGGGATGAAATTAAATCCAGCAAAGTGTGTATTTGGCGTACCATCTGGGAGGTTTCTCGGATATCAAGTACATCAAAGAGGAATAGAGGTGAACCTTGAAAAAATCCAAGCACTAGCAAAAATGGTCTCGCCAAGGACTCTGAAGGACGTCCAAAAACTCACGGGGTGCCTAGCATCGCTGAGCAGATTCATAACCAAGTCAACAGACAGATGCCTACCATTTTTCAAAGCTTTAAAAAAGGGAAAAGGTATCGAGTGGAATGAGGATTGCGAAAAGGCCTTCCAAGCCTTGAAAGATTACATTGGATAGGCACCACTGCTATCAAAACCAGAAACGGGAGAAACATTGTACATATACTTGTCCGTCTCTGAAGCAGCCACAAGTTCCGTACTAGTGCGACAGGAAGATGGAATCCAGAAGCCAATATACTACACTAGCAAAGCACTATTACCAGCCGAAACAAGGTACTCGCCGGCTGAAAAAATGGCACTCGCCCTAATAACAGCAGCAAGGAAGCTAAGACCATATTTCCAGGCTCATAAAATCGGGGTATACACCAACTGCCCACTGAAGTTAATCCTGTAGAAACCAGAAGTATTCGGTCGATTAACAAAGTGGGCGATCGAATTAAGTGAATTCGATGTGGAGTACCTCCCAAGGACAGCAATTAAAGCCCAGGCAGTGGCAGACTTTGTAGTAGAGTTCACCGAAGCAAGCATAGAGGTGGCGAGAATGATGGAGGAACAAAGTAAGAAAATATTCAAATGGCAACTCCACGTTGACGGCTCGTCAAACACGCATGGCAGCGGGGCAGGGGTCGTAGTGTTAACCCCTGAGGGAGATTCAGTCGAATGTGCCTTGCATTTTGACTTCAAAGCTACCAACAATCAAGCTGAGTACGAGGCACTCATAGCAGGTTTAAAGATTAGCACAGTCCTAGGAGCAGACGAGGTGGAAATTTTCAGCGACTCTCAAGTTGTTGTCAATCAGGTACTAGATGAATACCAGGCGAGAGATGAAAGCATAATCACTTACCTGGAATTGGCAAAGGAGCTGTTAGAAAGATTTAAAGAGTACAGAATTGTTCATGCCCCAGAGAAGAAAATGAAAAGGCTGATGCCTTAGCCAAATTGGCATCTGCCACGATCAACATCTGGCCCAACAATATCTCTATGATCCGCCTATTGCAGCCGAGTATAGTTAAAACAAAGGAAGTTGAGGCAGTCTTTGGCGAAGGGAACAGCTGGATCACACCAATTAAAGAATATCTCGTCAATGATGTACTCCCAAGTGACCCATTAGAGGCAAAACGGCTGAAGTACAGAGCTACAAGATACTCAGTACTCAATGGAGAACTGTACAATAGGGGATACTCGAGGGCACTGCTGAGATGTGTCGGACCTGAAGAAGCAGAAGGTATCCTAAGAAGCATACACAGTGGAAATTGTGGGAACCACGCTGGGGGTGCCAGCCTAGCCCACAAAACATTAAGGCAGGGTTTTTACTGGCCAACACTATTCGCCGACTCCAAAAGGGTGGCAGCGAGATGTGAAGCATGTCAGAAAATTGCCAATAACATCCGACAACCACCTGAGCTCCTGCAAAGTATTACCTCGCCTTGGCCATTCGCCATGTGGGGAATAGACTTGATCGGCCCAATGCCAACAGCAACTGGAGGAGCAAAGCATGCCATAGTAGCCGTGGATTATTTTACAAAATGGGTAGAAGCCGAGCCGTTGGTACATATAACAGAAGCAAACACCATAAGTTTTGTGAAGAAAAATATCCTATACAGATTCGGGATACCAAACACCATCATCACGGACAATGGGACCCAATTCGATGGTAGGAAATTTAGGGAGCTATGTGATAAGTATGGCATCAACAACTACTACGCTTCTCCAGCACATCCACAGACGAATGGCCAGACTGAAGCAGTGAACAAGATCATAAAGCACAACCTGAAAGCTAAATTGGCAACCAAAAAGGGCAGCTGGGCGGATAAATTACCACAAGTGCTCTGGGCATATCGAACCACAGAGAGGGGTTCAATAGGCGAAACCCCGTATTCCATGGCTTATGGAGCTAAAGCTGTTATTCCCGTGGAAACATCATTCTCTTCGCCAAGGGTACAACTCTTTCAGCCAGAAATCAACATTAATATGCTAAAGTGCGGCCTAGATGAGTTAGAAGAAAGAAGAGAGCGCGCACAAATAAGGAATACTGCGGATCAACAGAGGGTAGCCAGATATTACAACTCGCATGTGCGTAAAAGGAGGTTCACGCTTGGTGACTTAGTACTGAAGAGGGTGAATCCAGGAACAAGAGACAAAGCTGCAGGATCACTCGCAGACAAATGGGAAGGGCCCTATCAAATTACAGGAATAGCTGGCCACGGGGCATATCGTATCACTCGAGAAGGCTTTGGTGAACTACCCCGCCCATGCAATGCACAGTACTTGAAGATATATTTTCCCTAAACTTTTGGGAAAAGTTAAAGAGTTTTTTAACCCTTTTTATTGTGTCTTAGAGCAGTTTTTTCGTTTTAGCATTTTTTCTTTTTGACTATGTTAACAAAGTTGCAGGAAATATTCAATAAAAGAGTAATTTATTACTAAGAATTCGCAATCACACTCGCCAGTCACAAAAGATATTCGCCATCGTATATCAACTCCACATAAAAACGAGTTTCATACTCGCAGCAACGATAATCGGCGAGAAACAAAAACCCGAGTTGCAAAAAACGGCGATCGCCATTACGGGAAAATATAAACCCTAGAAGCCAGAAAGCAAGCTGAGCAAAGACAAAACATGTTAAAAAACTTGGTGTATGGTCGGATACGTCCTGACAAATACTAAGTACGCCAAAATACAGCAATGGCAGCTGAATATAGCTATAAAATACGCTAAAAACTTGGTATATGGTCGGATACGTCCTGGCGAATACCAAGTGAGCCGAAAACCCAGTAATGGCAACTGAATAAAAGCAAAAAATATGCTAAAATATAACTTGGTGAAAAACTAAGCAAAAGCCAAAAACTCAGCAAAGGCAGCTGAACAAAGAAAAATATATATTCATAACTTTATATCATTTACAAATGAATGGACAAAAAATAAATTTACAATCTTTAACAACAGAAGAATCAACCGGCTGCAAAAGGGCCCTCGCTATCTTCCTCATCTTCAATCTCCTCATCCGAAGGCTAGATAACCACCTGATCCTCCATTGGCATGAAAGGCTCATAATCCCTCCCAGCAACGGGACCCAAGTCAGGCTCAGTACCAGAGCCAGAAAAGCTGCCCTTCTGACCCGAATAGTAAGTATTAAAGGCACGCTTGCTGGGGATCTCTAGATGCATGGGATGAGGTTCAGTCCTGTTGTAACGGCAGTGGGCTTTCCATCGTCTCATTTGATCTTTAATTGAGTCCACGCCGTTGGCCATATGCTGCTGGAGGGATCTATCGAAGCGTTTCAGAGCTTTCTCGTTGGAATGATCCTTCATGGCAAAGAATTTCTTCGCCTGCCTCATGCCTTTCTCAAATTTGCGCAACAAAAGCGCATCATAGGCAGGGGATCTCTTGAAGCGATCAACTGACTCAGCCTCCAGCACGGCTTTCAAGTTTTCAAAGATAAGGTCATGGGAAGATAGCTGGTTGCGTAAATCTGCCGCCTCTTGCTCAGCCTTCTCCTTAGCCTCCTCAGCTACCCGCTCGGCCTCCAAACGTGCTGTGAAGGACTCTTGACTCGAAGATAGAAGCTCCTTCAACGAGCGAATTTCCTCTTCAGCAGCAGAAAGTTTTTCTTCAGCGGCCAGCCGAGCAGACAGATGACCATCCGAGGATTCTCTGAGATGAGCGAGCTGTTGAGCATGGGATTCTTCAGCTGAGAGCTTCTCAGCTGCCAAAACAGAAGCCTGCTCGCGCAAGCGTTTAATCTCACGAGAAGCTCTGATCCCAAACTTGTAAGTCTCACCCATCTCAGACATCATCTGAGGAAAAAGATAGCCAAAGTTAGAAAAAATATGGAAAAATAATAATACATAGAGATTTGCGGCGAAGAACTTACCAAGGAGTGGCAGTTGAAGAAAAACTCCATCTTCCTGTTACAAGACTTGTTTTTAACATGCCCCCAGCCATCACCGATGTATATATCATTGTTAGCCAAGTGGGAGCATATCTCAGTAGCCGAAAAATCAAAAAGGGACACGTTCCCTTCATCGGCTTCAACCGGTCCGGTAGGAGGAACTTCGTGAGCCAAGCCCGACCCAGAAGCAGAGGTCCCAGCCTGATTTGATGGGCCTGGCCGATCAATCGACTCAGATTGGCCAGATGGCCTAGGTTGATCTGAGACACTCGGCTCACCCATAACCACTGTAGGGGAAGCTGGTCAGGGAGAAGTAGAAGCGGGGAGAGTCTGTTCATCAACCCCCTCAGAGGGAGGCGCCGCTACATTCTCTGCTTCAGCAGGCCCCTCATGAACAGCCGGTTGGGTAGAAGGGGTCTCAGCGACAGCTGGCTCCTCAGCGTCCTCCTCGTCGGAAGAAACAACGAACTGCACCACCCGTGAAGCCCGCTTGGGAGGTCGAGCAGAGTGATCAGATGCGCTCTCAACAGGACGTTTATTCCTAGCTCTGGGGACCAGGTCACTCGCAGGATCGAGAGGAGTCTCAGGAACATCCATGTCAAAAATAGGGATGTCACTGACCCCTCCTGAAACCCCAACCTTCTCCTTACCCTTACGACTAGAGGTAGCCGCAGCAGTAGCAATAGGAACAGACGCAGCAGCCTCTGCACGCATAGGGGGTTGCCCTGATTCAACCCCTCCCCCAGTAACGTCACCAACATCCTCGCCATCAGAAGGTTCATCACCGTCCGGGCCAACAATTCCCTCCTTGGCCAAACCAGCAGCATGCCTCTTGCTGGTAGCCTCGGAATTCTTCACCGCCCGGGCTTGCAAGTCGCAAACGGTGTCAAAGTCACACACTGCAAGAAAAATAAACAAAGTGTCAATCAACAGAACCAAACGAAACAGTAAAACAAAGAATGGACAAAGACTTACAGCGAGGAAGCCTGGCATGTAGGCGTGTGAAAATCCCCTCAGAAATCATTTTTTCCTCATCCAAGAGGAAGGACTTGTCCCTTGAGCTCAAAGGGAGGACAGCTGCCGCGGCGAGGCGAGAGACCTCTCTGTCTAGTAAAACAGGGGTCGCCTTCGACCAGGCTTCAGGTGATGTAAAGTGCCTGGGAACCTTCTTCGCCGAAAGATTGCGACGACTGCTGGCAGGTACATCACGGCCCCACTCGCCGCCAACAAAAAACCAGCTATTCTTCCACCTCTTGTTCGAAGTGGGAAAGCCCCAGATGAACCCCTTTTTCTTTTCATCGCCGGATATTTCTACTTGGCCGGGGTTCGCCACGCCCTCAGGGATCCAGTTCTCCACGAGTGAAGAAAGAAGGAAATACGTGCCACCATTTCCCGCTTGCCTTAGCGTGTAAAAGTGGCGGATCTCGCGAGGAGTAGGGGGCCCGTAACCCTTCAACTTCCACATGAGGCACAGGCACATCAGTATTCTGTAACTATTTGGGGCGAGCTGTGCCGGCGCAATTTGAGCCTCCGCCAAGAATCTGGCAATGAAAGGCTGAAGAGGGAGAGTTACCCCACAACTGAGCATAGCCCCGTAAATGGCGACTGTATTTTCGGGAGGATTACATACAGCCCAGTCACCGGGTAACATAAGAGTCACCGAGTCTGGAAGGTCGAAACGACTTTTGTATTTGCGAAGCTCATCCTTGCCGACCACATTAACTTCCGTGTCAAAGGAACACGGGCGACTCGGTGAAAAATGCAGCACATCCCTCTGATGATCTTCGACATCAGAATCAACTGTCGTCTGCGCATCCAGCAAGGATTCACGAGAAGCCCTAGGGGCGCGTCGTTTACTGCCGCCTGGATTGGAAGATCTCGACATATTGGGAGAACCACTGTTGGAAGATGGAGGAAAAAGGTTAGGAATAAAGTTATCTTCAGAAGATGGAACATAAACAGAAACCGGGACCGGAGAATCCAGACGAAAATTACGAATCAAGGATTCAATCTTGTCTGCAGTACTTTTATCACCAAGCTCCATGGCTTGCATCATCCGATTAAAAAGATAAGAACGTAAGGAAGGGTCCATGGGAACTCACCAGAAAGCCCTAGATTCGCGAAAATGTGCAAAAGAGTCTGAGACGCATAGAAGCAAGAGAAGTCGGATCCAGTGAACCGTCTGGCAATAAGAGGCACAGGGAAAGGACTGTAGTTAGTTCTCGAAAAAATAAGGAAGACAGAAGCAAAAGATCAAACTGTTCTTTTCTGCTCTGATGAAACACGATGAAGAAAGCAAAGTGAAAGAGGAGAAAAGATCGGGCCTTAAAAAGAGGGAACTTCGAAATTCAAAAAAAGAAAAGGAAAAAAAATCAAGTACAATGATACGCAATTAATGAGAATGACGGCCACAGTTACCAAACCGCAACAGTCACCACCAAATAAAAGACATATGGCATCTTGGGGATAACCAAGACGTCAGAATGTCCCTTCACCTGTCAAGCAAGTGGAAGCGCCAGAAGTTATGTGGTTTAAATTGAAAGCGTGCACCGGAAGAATCAATTAATAAATACAGCGCATGGTTAAAAGGAAAGAAGGAGTTATTGCAAAGTGTGTTGAAATCTTATAAACATAAATATAAATACTACTCGCAGAGGCAAACGAAGTGGGAAGAACAAGTCATTCGCCCAGCTCGAAGTATTTATGGGGGTATTGTTGTATGTATAAATTCGCCAACCTGACACGTCATCAAAAGAGCTAACAAAAGACTGCCACGTCACTCGTTGACCGGGTTAAAGAGGGAAGTTTGACAAGTCAGAATGATAGAATAGCTTAAACCAAAAGGAAGTCAAAGATATGGTCGCCAAAGCTAAATACCTACTCGCCGAATATAGAAGTGTGCTCGCCAAATACGCAATACCCAGAAAGTAAAGGTACTCGCTGGACCAGCACACTAGGCCTGAATCGATTCGGCAGAAGCACAGAAATAAACCCTAAACTTTTAGAAGACCCAGAACAACAAGGAATCATAAAAAGGAAAGTAGACCTGATCCGTGACAAAAAAGGATCCTAGTACGAATCAAAGAGGGAAACCTTTCGCCCACACGGCTGAAAACAAGGGGAAACCCTAAGTAAACATGTATAAATAGAACCACCTATCCCATGAGGAAGGGGTTCATAAATCTAGAGAGAGAGAGAAAAGAGAGCAATTGTAAGAGAGATCTAAGCGTGTAACAAGGCAACGAAAACCTAGTATTATTCTTCTGCCCTCAGGGGCACCGTGGTTTTTTCCCATTCAAGGGTTTTCCACGTAAAACTTGTCTTTTGCATGTGTTCTTAATTTTCTTATTTTATATTAAATTGATATAATTGTTGAGTGCGTGGCAATCCAAATTTCACCGTCAACAATATCTAACCATGAAAATATAACATGTCGTAAAGTTAAGTATAAAAATTCCTTTTTAATATACATTAACTTGTTATAAATTAAAGCATAAAAGCAGGAACATATAATAAAACACTAAGGGGTCATTTGTTTTTTTGTCTGAAGACTGAATAGTCCTGAATTTTACTGAAGACTGAATAGTGACTGAAACCTAAATCCAAATGTCATGTTTGTTTTTTTTTTTTTTTCTCACATCTGAATGTACTATCAACATGTTTGTTTTTTAAAAATAAAATTGTCTGAAAAGAAGTAATTTTACATCTATACCCATGTTAAACAATTATACATATAATATATAATAAAAACAATCCAAAATAATAATTATATATGAACACTTATGATCATGATCTTCTTCTTCTATTACAAACAAACTTTATTTTTACTAAGAAAAGAAAAGGTTTTTTTTTTTTTTTTTTCAAAAAATAAAAGGTGCTGCAGGAAAACTCATACAAAACACTCTAAAAAAAAATAATATATAAATACATCACCCTAATATCATAATAAAGTATTGATATTAAACACCAATATGAGAAGTGATTAAGGTTCTTTTGTATTTTTAAAGCTATTTAAAATAAGCAATATATTAAAATAAAGATTTCTATACAATATATAATTATGATGAAATTGGATATATGTTATATATGGAGGATAGTATCGGAAAAAAAGATTTTGGATTGCATTTAATGCAATTCAGTGATTTACAATTAAGTTAAAAGTCAGGATTTTTTACTTTTTATTTTAAGTTGTTTTTTGGTATTTTTAAGTTGTTTGACCACTTAAAAAAACAAACAAAACAACTTAATAATTATGATTCAGACCCATTAAGTTATAAGTGAAAAAAACAAACGACCCCTAAGTAAGAGTGAGAATAAATGGAGAAAGCACTTTGATCAATCTTATTAATTCTTATGAATGATGACATAATACATCTATATATAGTCATATGGAGGATTATCTATACAATTGATATCTCTTAAATTACAAGATAATAATAGGTAATTATCTAGGTGATGATAAGTCCATATTATCACAAGTCACAACACTCCCTCTTGGACGCATGCCACATTGATAAAACCCTCTAAGTTTCATGAAAAATGTATTGGACGTGCTTAAATAATGCCTCATTAAAAACCTCGATAGGAAAACTCAATGGGACAAAACCTGTTAATTAGAAAAAGAATACAATGCATATATGACTAAAGTGAAGATTACTCCCCATGAAAAAGGAAAAAAAAAAAAAAAAAAAAAAAAAAAAAAAAAAAAAACTATGTTATGAATCTTGTAGTTTTCAAAGTCAACACATACCAATGCCATATACCAACTTTCTTGGAGTGTAGAAGAATTTTGGTGATATATCTTATGCATTGTGCACCAATAAGATACAGTATTTCTGGACCAAGTATTATTTCATCATTATCTTTAAGTCGGAATGGATCTTTCTTAAAATCTAAAGATCAGACAACTATTGAGGTGTTAAAATGATGAGACTTATCTATATTGAATCTTTTCATAATCTTTTTAATGTAAGTTGATTGATGGACAAATATTCCATTTGATTTATGCTTGATCTCGAATCCAAGACAATATATTAATGTTTTCCCCAAAACTTTCATCTCAAATTCTCGTTTCAAATATTTAGCAGCTTTAGACACTCTTCAAGAGTTCTATTTAATTTCATGTCATCAACATATACTGCTTCAATTGCAAATCCGGATTTCGATATCTTTATGAAAACACATGAGGCATATAAGAATTTTAATACACCCACATTTATGAGGTATTCACTAAGACGATAATACCACATTCTTCTGAAATGCTTTAAACCATATAAAAATTGTTGTTAGTTTATCAAACATAAGTTACGATAATTTGAATTATATGATTTTGGCATTTTGAATATGAAACTAATAATGCACGGTGTGTATAAAACTATCTAGGGGGGGGGGGGGGTGATTAGATTTTAAACTATTATTACCAATTTTCGCGATTAGTCAATGTTACGAAAATACCTCAATCTAGTTAAAGCAATAAATCAAGTGTAAAGTGCGGAATTTAAATAACATTTGATTTTTTCGTTGAAAACTTCAACAAGGAAAAACCACGGGCTATTATGTACGCCACACAAGAATCTCGAATCACTATAAGAAAAAAGGCCTATTGGTACGAAAACTTATAGTGGCGCTTTTTTTTTTTCGTCCCAATAGGATGTCTATTAGGATGAAAAAATTATTCGTCCCTAAAAAATGCAAACCTGATAAAACCTTTAGGAACGAACAAATTTGTCCCAATAGAATGCCTCTTGGGATGAAATAATTTTGTCCCAATAGACATTCTATTAGAACGAAATAAATTATTCGTCCCAATAGATTGTCTTTCGGGATAAATTTTGTCCAATATAGTAAGACCTTTATAGACGAATTTTTTGTCCCAATATGTTTTCTTTTTATTTAAAATTATAATAATTAGTTAACTTTGTTGAAAATTCTTGATTTTTTTTTTTTTTTTTTTTTTTGTTGAAGTTCTTCCTTAAAAATATATTAATAATTAAATTACCATGTAAATTAGAAAATGATGCAATATGGATCATTTTGTTCATCCAAAGTGGTTCTCTATCGAGATGAATTTTGTTTTTTCCCAATAAGTTCTTCATAAGGATTAATAACTATTAGCCTTGAGAGGTTTTCTATTATTTAAAAAAAAGGAATCGAACCGTCGGAATCGAAACTGAAACCGTTGGTTCCGAATCGAAAACCAAAACCGCTGGTTCCGAATCGAAAACCAAAACTGCTGATTCCAAATTGGAAATTGGAACCGCTGGTTCCGAATCGAGAAACAGAACCGAGGTCATGTTTAATTCCAAGTACGATTAACGATTGACTTTTTGATTTGACAATATATGATTTGAACAAAATAGTTTAATTAAATATTATAATAAATGTTTTTTAATATTAATTTGCTTATCATATAAAAATAAAATTTAAATTAGTGGAATCAATCTACAAATAAAATTTTGATTGAAAAATAACCAATAAAAATTTAATAACAAGTAGAGGTTATATATAAAAACTATGCTTTTATTAACACATTCAAAGCAGCAGTAAGGTGGATAAGGCTTGTCTCACTCACTCACCTGAGTGACAGGTTCAACACTTACCATGATCACAACAATTAATTGTGATTTGTGATTTGTGTGTGATGAGATGTAGCTGGTGGGTGGGTGTGGGTCGTGGGTGGGGTGTCATTTGAAGGCAACAAACCAATTTTTTATTATTTTTTTTTTTTTAAAAATTTCGTCCCTGCAGATTGTCAATGGGGATGAAAATACAATTCGTCCTTACAAGTTGTCTGTGGGGATGAATAATTTCGTCCCTATATATTATCAATTGGGACGAACAAAAATCAACCCTATAGGTAGTTTTTAGGGACGAATTTCAATTTTCGTCCCAAAGAACCTATTACGACCCACCTGAGGCGACGTAATTTGGGACGAATTTTTTTCATCCCAATAGATCTATAGAGATGAATTTTGGGTTATTGGGACGAAAAAAAAACGTCCCAATAGCCCTTTTTTCTTGTAGTGAATCCACTAATTGCAATGACATTTACAACCTAGGTTGACCTCAACCTTTCATGGTCTATAACCCGCCACTACTACCCATATGCCTATAAAAGTGGACCTAGTTCAATTTGCTTGCGGCCTAAGCAACCTTAGCCACAAGACTTAGTTCTCACTAAAGAGATTAAACAACCTAAGTGAATATGCAAAGATATCCAAATATGTACTTAATGCTAGGTTACACTAAATACTTATCTAGGATTATAAGATGACAATTAAATCAATCCTAGATATAAATAGCTATATGACATGACATAAAACTTAGCTAATATAGATTAAACAATCCTAAGTTTAGCTTACATAATACAACACAACTATCTCTATCTTGTATATAAGAATATAATCTAAGAACATACAAGTAATTAAAGAGATGCCTTGTTAAGTAAAACACTAAGATTAGATGAAATTAGTGAAAAACTTACCAAAGCACGTGTGTTGAGTATGACCTATGCAAGTAAGCCTCCTAGATATGCTAAAAGATGCTAGATGAAGTTTGATGCATATGAAAATGGCTTTGAGTGTTTAAAAGGTGAGTTCTTGATTTATTTTCTCTCAAGTATCTCTTTTTTTCTCTTTAGGGTTCTTGGAGTCAAGGAACTAGGTTCAGAGAAAGAGATAATAATGTATTTATAGACATCAAGAACAAGGCATGTGAAAAGACAATATTGCCCCTAAAACGTGCCATCGGCAGTTTCAAAACCATCGATCCTACCGTCGAATGAATCACGAGAGAACATGGGGTCATCAGCGGTCTCATAACCACCGATCACAATCGTAGAAATAAACCCGAGAGATAAAAAATCGATCAAGTCTGAACGGTGGTCGTGGCTACCGATCATAACCATAGAATTGCTCTAGAACTTCCTGGACTCAAATGGCGGTTTCATTCAGTGGTCATGGCTGCCAATAAAACTGCCATTTCACCAAATGTGGTGAAACCAAAGGAGAAGCCAAGAGCATTCTCTGAAGGCGATCCTCATGGTAAGCCAAGCACACCATCGTGCATGCGCGGACGTTTCCTAACAATATTCGGAAAACGAATTACTAGATACACTAACACACAACAAGATACAACAACAAAGTGTAAGTGTGAAAAGTGACATGTGAAGAGAATGCACACAAGACCAAAACACACATATGCAACCATTAGAAGTGTGTGTGTGCAACTAAATCTCTTCAATGAAAAATAAGCACTAGAGATATATCTTTGGAGTGCTTATCACCTTAAGGTCTTGAGAGGGTCTTTGAGCTTGATCAACAATCACCTAAGCTTCCCTTACAATTCAAACTCCAATTGTGGTTTGTCACCGAAATAAGCCAATTAAACTTTGAGGAACTTACAGAATCCTTCAGGGATTATTCTCATCATATAAATATTATTTATGCAACAAAATATTTGTATATGATCAATACTGGGTTTCCATAATAAACCTTTTGTTTTAAGATATAAGTTATATCATGTTATCTTAATTTTCGTACGAATAATCGTTTTAACAAAAATGTTTAACGTCTTCAAGTGTCTATACTACATGTCCAAAACATTTCAAGTTCTTAAATGAATATAGCAGCCTTTTGGACAATAGTTTTACAACGACATTCATCCATAATTTATGGTTCAAGGTCCTCATCTTTTCATAACATGCAGAGCAACGATATAGAAGATCTCAGTTTTTATTTTACAGTACATATGTATCCTCAAGGGCTATTGTAAACGTACTTTTATAGAGGGAAACTCTAATATTTATATACTTTCAGTATGTGTGCCTTTGCATAGGCAATTGAGATCCCTTTAATTTATGAGTCTCATAGGGAGGAGATTACATTTCATTATTTTGTACCTCTTCAAAAAGGTTTTTGACTCTTCAAGGACATTTAGCTCTTCAGAAGCCTTTGTTTAGATGATCAAAATTACATATAGTTTGTGCATTTTTAACATGATCATGATCTCTGATATTTGTTTCAGGGAATAATAACTGTTATTGGTAAAAACTGGAGAATTGGCAGGTCAGCATTATTACCAGAAAAGACCAACTCAAGGTGACCAACAAATGATCTCCAGACCCGGTCAGGTTTATCCAAGTGATCAGATAAAGATAACCTGATCAGGGTAACTAGATTGATCGGGTAAAGATGGCTCGATCAGGTTCAACTAGTCGATTGGGTCAAAGAGTCCGATCGGGGTTGAGAAACCAATCAGGGTAAATGAGACTTGGTCGGGTTTGTCAGGATTTAGAGTCATGTTGGATTTATTCACTACAACAGATTAGGTCTTTTACGACTTGAGTTTTACAGCGCACATGAAAAGCGTGTCGTAAATGTTATCATTCACGACGTGCACACAAATGCACGTTGTAATTGTGATGCATAATTTCTCAAAGACGGCGCGCATTTGAAGAACGCCGTAAAAAAGAGATTATTTACGGTGCGCATATGATGAACGTCATAAAAAAGAGATTATTTACGGCGCGCATATGAGGAACGCCGTAAAAAAGAGATTATTTACGGCATGCATTTGAGGAACGCCGTAAAAAAGAGATTATTTACGACGTACATTTAAAGAACGCCGTAAAATAGGATTATTCACGGCGCACATATGAGGAACACCATAAAAAAAGAGATTATTTACAATGTGCATTTGAGGAACGCCGTAAAAAAGAGATTATTTACAACGTGCATTTAAAGAACGCCGTAAAAGAGGATTATTTACGAATTGAAAACCGAAACCGTTGGTTCTAAATCTAAAATTGAAACCGCTGGTTCCGAATTGAGAACCGAAACCACCGGTTCCGAATTAAGAACTGAAACTAGGGTCATGTCTAATTCCGAGTACGATTAACGATTGACCATTTGATCTGACAATATATGATTTTAACAAAATAGTTTAATTAAATGTTATAATAAATGTTTTTTTAGTATCAATTTGTTTATCATATAAAAATAAAATTTAAATTAGTGGAATCGATCTACAAATAAAATTTTGATTGAAAAATAATCAATAAAAATTTAATAACAAGTAGAGGTTATATATAAAAATTATGCTTTTAGTAGCACAATCAAAGCACTAGCAAAGTGGATAAGGCTTGGCTTGGTTCACTCATGAGTGCTTGGCTCAACACTCCATGAGAACATCATTTAATTATGTGTGGGTGTGGGCGGGTCGTGGGTGGGGGGCTGTAGGGTGGTAGGCGTGGGTGGGTTGTGGGTCATGCATGGCGGGTGGGCGTGGGTGGGTGGGTCGCTGTAGGGTTGTAAATACAATTTTTTTTTAAACTTATTTACGGCGTGTTTAGTGCGTCGTAAAAAAGAGATCATTCACGACATACAGCTATCATTTACGGCGTTCTTTGCGCTCCGTAAAAGGGGTACAATTACGACGTTTTTCAAATGTTATTAACGGCGCATTTTGTACGCCGTATTTGAGGGATATCATTCACGACATCATCTAAAACAACTTGCAGATGAACGCCGTAAATAGTCATTTACGGCGTTTTTTACGCGCCGTAAAAGACCCAATCTGTTGTAGTGATTATATATCAAAACAATATTTCCTTCGTATTGATTAGTTGTCTAGGATTCACGGTTTATCAAGTTTCAAGGAAGTTGGACAACACATCAAACTTCAAGGAAGTTGGACATCACATCAAGCAAAGTGAAGCCTTTAAGATGAGTAAGCATTGTTGCACATCAAAGGTTTACTTAAACCTTAATCTTCTTATAAGGCGTTTAGGCACACACACACACATTGCATCCATATGTTTCCCTGCATCATTGTGCTCAATTGGTATAACCCATACACACACTTATCATTGTATGCATATGCATTAGATTTAAATTGACAAATTTTGTAAAATGCATGTTCTAGGACTATATCTAGGAAATAGCATACTTGTGTGTTCATGTGTTTGTTTGTTTGTGTTTTTGTGATATTGGACTTGAATATGTTATCATATTATTCCTTATTGAGTTCCAGTCATTTTGATACTTATTCATTAGTTTTCGAGTTCCGAGCTGGTAGTTACAAAACTTTCTGTACATTTATCGTACATGGTTTTCGTCTTTATTTATCAAGTCGATTTCCATATCTTTTGGGAAAGTTTTGTTGAAATCCATGTGCGTGAGGGAGTCCCGCTTCATTATCCGAAAACGTATTTGAATTCAGAGTTTGAAGGTCGAAATATGGTCGAAGAGCGAGAGAGGAGCACAAGGGAAGAGAAGAATGACCAAAGGCCATTTGCACCCATTCTCGTGGAGGCACGTGAGCCTCACAGGAAGGGATGCCTTCTACCCCCGTGCCTCCACGGGAGGCTGAGTTGGCAGCCCCTTATTGGTGGTCTTAATTGCTTCCTTCTCCCTCTCTTTGAATATCTCTTTTCCCTCCCATTTTCATTGCAAGAAGAAAATTTGAAAAACAAGTGTAGTGTAGAATTTTCTCTCCAAATTTTCCCAACTTTCAAACACCATAACTCTCTCATTTCTCATCCGATTTGAGTGATTCAAGTTGGAAAATATTTGTATTGAAGTTCTCTAACTTCTCCAAGTGAGTTTGAAGCCTTTTTTCAAGTTTTGTAGTGTTTCTACACCTAAATCCGAGACTGCACAAAATTCCAAAGGTATTGATCTATTCTTTGTGTTTTGATCTTTAAAGTCTTCAATTACCTTGGGTTTTTTTCTTCTATATGTAAGTGTTACTTGGACAAATGCTATTGAGAAGTAGAGCTTCAATTATAGGCTAATCTTGTCTAATTAGAGACTTGAATGTGAACTAGTTTTTCTTAAATCTAGGTTTTCACATGTTTGTGAGTTGTATTTTGATTAGCTTATTATCTAGGACTATTCTTTGATCAGCACATTTGATTTTGTATTTTGAGCTAATTAGGATTTAATAGATTATTGATTGATTATATGCTCTAAATATTTGCTAGAATATTCATTGATCATTTCTTATGAATCTAGCATCTTTTTTTGTTTGTTACTAAAATCTTGAATATGTGCTTAATTTATATATTTTGATTCAAGTTTTAGTTGCATGAATAAACATGGAAATTGAATGTGTTTTGGTGTTTCACATGTTCTAGAATTTTGTTCATGTATAGTAACTAGACAACTTTGATGTTCGAACTTTCATGACTATGTCTAGTTCCTATATGGTGTTGATCATCATATTCTATGTTGAGTGCTTGTGTCAATTTGCATTCATTTATCACTTTAGGAAGTCCTTGCAAAAGGCATAAAGTGTTAATTAGGGTCGGGATGATCCGGATAGTTAAGCGAGAAAGACTTGGCTAGAATTGGGAGGATTCAAATAGTCAAGCAAGAAGTCTTGGCTAAGATCAGGAGGATCTGGATAGTCATGCACGAAATATTCCTAGAGGTATGAGCGTTTCGGATAGGAAGTTGCTTCCTAAAGGTGTGAGAGTCACATCCCGGATAGAAAGTAGGCAAAATGATTCACTAGGCCTGGGGGTAGAATAGGAGTTGATAGCTTGGAGAGTGTATCATGGGATTGGTCACTTCTTTGAGTGTGTATCTTTTATTCGTCATAGTGGATTACGGTTTACCGTTGGTTGTGGATTCAACCGTAGATGTTTCCTTTTCGGAGGTTTACCACGTAAAAATTATGTTTCAAGTTTCTCTATCCTTTTCTCTTATATTTGTATGTGTGATCTATTGTATCTTGTTTGGATCTTCACCTTTCATAATCCTTATAAACAAGATGCAATGCAAATACATGAATGCAAACATCCGTTTTGATCAAAGTTGTTTATATGTTTTATCTTCGTAAAATTTATTTGTATATATTCATTCTTTCATTTGATCTTGTATATGGTGTACATAAGTATCAATACAAGTAAATAGTGGATTTTAGTTTTTAGCTTGATTACTTCACTTGGAAGTCATAGACATTATTGATGTGATCATGTTAAACATGCTTTACAATAGTCTATGTGTGCTTAAATATCTATCATGTGTTATGATACAAGCTATCTAGAGGGACAAACTTTTGTTTGTTTCTAAACCTATTTACACCACCCCCCCCCCCCCCCCCCCCACCCCTCCCCTCCCCCCCCCCCCCCCCCCCCTCCGGGTTTGCTTTAGGCAATTTAACCGTGTTTGTATATTTTAGGGTTAGACACGTGGAAGATATCAAGTCCAGAACAACCACGACTCAAATACGTAGAGAAAGAATCTAACTCAAACATGGAACCATGAAGCACACTCTGATAAGGAAACAAATTTCCTTAAAGATATTAAAGTCCAAATCTGGAAAAAGATCTAACTCACTCAATGCACAAAAAATACAAAATAGGAAAGAAGAAAAAAAACGACTCCCACAAATTAGAGTCCTACAAACCTCGTCAACTTTCTTTACTTGTACATTAAGACTTAGGATTCTATGCATGTATAAATAGACCCTAAAATACCATTATACGGGTGTTGTTAAAACATAAAAAAAGCATAAGAGAGATTGAGTGTGTAATTCTTTTCTACCTAGTGAAAATCTTTTCCCTCACCGTCTTCGGCAACTGTGGTTTTTTCCCTTCTTGGGTTTCCACGTAAAACCTTGTGTTTTGCATGATCAATTTCTTATCTTTCTTTATAATTTGATTATTGATTTTTATTAACTTGTTGGATGCGTGGTATATTTTACGTAATCCAAAAATCACCGTCAACAATAACTTTTAATTAAAAGTCACATTTCACACTTCTAGTGTGTAACAAATAATTTATTTCTTGCCATTTGCATAAATTGTTCTTCTAGAACAATCAAGAGGTGACTGACCGAGTTACGTGAGAAAGAGAAAGGAAGTTTTATTTGAGTTTAAATTTTAAATGGATTTCCCTGTGTAATAATATAATTGAACAAAAAAAGTGTAAACCAAATTGATTAAGTTGTGTGATACGTTTCACAATTTTATTGTTCCGTTCTACAACTGATGTTGGTGAAATGGAACAGTGGAAGATTTTGTGAAAATTGACAAACGTAACCAAATAAATTATGCAATAATTGTTTTTAACTTTGGTTTAAACATTTTACAATAATTTCTTTCAATCCTAGCCCAAATTACACAAATACTCCCACTCACTTAATTTTTTTAAAAATTTTTAAATAATCGTTTCTTCTTCTTCTCTGACGCAAAATATCTCCTCTCTTCTTCTTTCATTCTTTCTCTTCTTCTTCCATGACACTACAAAAAAAATATCTATTAGCGACCAATTATTTTTGATGGCTATAATTACCGTTGGTGATTTAGCCTTTTTCAACTGGCATTAATTTCAATACCGTCGAAAATAATGAAAAAAGCAATACCACATTTGTGACGGCAAAAGGCTGTTGAAAATAGTCGAATAAACCGTCGAAAATGATCCACATTTTCGACGGCATTATTTGTACCGTCTATGTGCCACCAAAAATGATGAAAGAAGTAATATCACAATTTTGATGGCCCAATGGCCATAAGAAATAGTCGAATAATTTGGTACTATTATTTATATTATTTGTTACAGTATTGTCATGAAAAATATAATTGTTAAATATTATAATATTAATTAATAAATTATAATGGAATATATTTATGTATGTGATAATTTATACACTACTAAAAAATGACTTATAGGTTGATATTTTAATCACTTATTATTTTATTACTCTTGTCAAGGTTAAAAACTGAAACCTCCATATGACAATTTAATAATTCTTAATTATTAATATGTCATTTAAATAATCATATTATTTAATAATATTTAATTCAACAATTAAATAATATATTAATTAAATAATCACATCATTTAATTAATTCTCAAAATATATTTAAGTTACTTTCATAACATAATTAATTGGACCATCCAATTCTCTGTGAGTCTTTTTACTATCAATCGTATAGGGCTAGCAAGGGGACCTAATAGACCCACAGTTTTGAGCTCCAATAATACTTAGAAATAATTAATTAAACTCTTTAATTGATATTTCACAATTATTAACCTTGGAGTTATTTTGTTAAAAACCCAAGGTTGTACTCTCATAACTGTAGATGTTTTACATAACCAATTTTATCAATGTCCATTGATATAGCTATTACATATGGTATGATCCTCCACAAGTAAGTCATAATTAGAGCTAGGTCATAAAGTCCGTTATACCCCTCTAATTATATCTTTTCCTTTAAGTACCATTGATTCTCTAATGAACAATAAATCCTAACTTCCTTACGGAAGAAAGAGAGTGCTCATATCGTTTAAGTCTCGAATCAACCCTAAAGGGAACTGCTATCTACTTCTCGCAAGAAAGAGTGGATTCCACTATTGTGTACATACCTTCCTAAACACAAGCCAAACCGTGATTCTAAGATACGGAGATATTGACCAAGAATGATATTCTGATCTCACCCATGGTAAATCAAAAACTATGTTCTAACCTAAAGGAGTCAGTAAGACACTCAGGATTTAGATCACCCATATATAGCCATCTTTAGTCGATATATATGAATCTTTTCAACTAACGGATCGTAGCGATAGATTCATATAGATCGTGGCTCAGTCCAATATGATCACATCATATAAGGTACTTCCATTCTCATAACACCATATGAGTAGTCTAGGATAAGATCACCGTACAATACGGAATGGACCGCAGTTGTAGATTAACCACAAACAAAGTACTCAGCTTTATTTGCTTTCTAAAGATTGCATGTTTCAAACTGAATTCCTCTGTATATGACATTCATATACTCAGTTTGAGATTACGTCTAGCAATCTTGGATGTTAGCATATATAATATAAGCGTATGAATTAATTTATCTGAATGAAATAACTACTTCTTTTATTATTGAATTTATAATATTAACTAATTACAAGCTTTATATCATAAATCCCAACAATCTCTCACTTGCACTATAGCATGTGAGACATGTCTCGTAATCCCAAACCCTCTAGGTGACCTTCAAAAACTTTATCTGTTAAGGTCTTTGTAAATGGATCATCATGATTATCTTGTAACGCGATCTTCGTCATAGTCACATCTCCTCTCCGCACTATCTCCCTGATGAGATGATACTTTCTCTCTATATGCTTTCCTCTTTTGTGGCTTCTTGGTTCCTTAGAATTAGTCACTGCACCACTATTATCACAATAAAGTGTCATTGGCTTATACAAGTCTGAAACAACTTCCAGATCACTCAAGAACTTACGGAGCCATGCCACTTCTTTAGCTGCTGAAACTAATTATTGCGTGCTAATATTATCTGGGGGGGTGAATAGATTTTAATCAAGTTATATTACCAAATTCTTGATTAGTCAATATTCAAAATTTAATCCCCAAACTAGTTACAAAATAAAATCAAGTGTAATAATGCGGAATTTAAAAGACACTCAATTTTTTACATGGAAACCTTCAACAAGGAAAAATCACGGGCTGTTATGTGCGTCACACACGAACCTTGAATCCACTAATTGCAATGGTGTTTACAACCTAGGTTGACCTCAACCTCTCATGGTCTATAACACACCACTACTACCTATAGGCTTTTAAAAGTGAACCTAGTCCAATTTGCTTGTGGCCTAAGCAAATTGTGGCCTAAGCAACCTTAGCCACAAGACTTACTTCTCAATGAAGAGATTAAATAGCCTATGTGAATATAAATGATATCTAAAATGCAAATAGAGCTAGGGAACAATAAATGCTTATCTAGGATTATAAGATGATAATTAAATCAATCCTAGATATCAAATGCTATATGACATGGCATGAAGCTTAGCTAACTTAGATTAAACAATCCTATGTATAGCTATCACAATACAACACTCAATCAAAACAACACAACCAACTCTATCTTGTATAATATAATATAATCTAAGAACATATAAGTAATTAAAGAGATGTCTTGCTAAGTAAAACACTAAGATTAGATGAAATTAGTGAAAAACATAACAAGGGATGTGTGTTGAGTAAGACCCATGCAAGAAAGCATCCTAGATATGCTAGAAGATGCTAGATGAATTTTGATGCATATAAAAATGGTTTTGAGTGTTTAAATGTGAGTTCTTGATTGATTGTCTCTTATGTATCTCTCTTTTTCTCTTTAGGGTTCTTGGAGTCAAGGAACTAAATTCAGAGAATGAGATAATAATATATTTATAGACATCAAGAACAGGGCAGTGAAAAGACAAGTTTTCCCTTGAAACGCGCCATCAACGGTTTCATTCGGCGGTTTTAAAACCATCGATCCAACCGTCGAATTGAATCTCGAGAGAACAGGGGATCATCGATGGTTTAATAACCGCCGATCACAACCGTAGAAATAAACCCGAGAGATAAAAATCGATCCGATCTAAACGGTGGTTTCAAACGGCAGTCGTAGTTGCCGATCATAACCGTAGAAATGCTTCAGAACCTTCTAAACTTAAACGACGGTTTCATTCGGTGGTCATGGCCACCGATCAAACCATTGTTTCACCAATTGTGGTGAAACCAAAAGAGAAGCCAAGGGCATTCTCCAAAGGCGATCCTCGCGCTAAACCAAGCACACTAACGTGCATGTGCGAACATTTTCAAACAATCTTCGGGAAACGAATTACTAGACACAGTAACACACACAAGATACAACAACAAAGTGCAAGTGTGAAATGTGACATGTGAAGAGAATACACACAAGAACAATGCACACATATGCAAACATGAGTAGTGTGTGTGTGTGCAACTAAATCTTTTTAATGAAAACTAAGCACTGGAGATATACCTTTGGAGTGCTTATCATCTTGAGGTCTTGAGATGACCTTTGAGCTTGATCACCAATCACCTAAGCTACCCTTACATTTCAAACTCCAATTATGGGTTGTCACCGAAATAAGCCAATCAAACTTTAAGGAACTTATAGCTGCTTCGCAAGCTGCTACATATTCGGCTTCCATGATGGAATCAGCAATACAAGATTGCTTGATACTCCTCCACACTATGACTTCACCACCAAGGGTGAATACTGACCCAGACGTGGATTTCCTAGAATCCCTATCTGCCTGAAAGTCAGAATCCGTAAATCCTAACAGGATCAGATCCTGTTCTGAATATACTAACATATGGTTTCTTGTTCTTTGAAGACACTTGAGAATAAGCTTTACAGCCACCCAATGATCCAATCTTGACTTAGACTGGAATCTACTGGCTACTCCTACTGCGAAGCAGATGTCAGATCTCGTGCATAACATAGCATACATGAGACTGCCTACTGCTAATGCATATGGAACTCGTCTCATATCCTCAATTTCTTGAGGTGTCTTAGGACAATGTTCCTTAGATAAGTGAACTCCATGCCTAGAAGGTAGATTACCTTTCTTGGAGTTCTCCATTGAGAATCGCACAAGAATCTTGTTGATATATGATGCTTGAGACAATGCTAACAGTTTGTTCTTACGATCTCTTATTAATTGGATCCATAGAACATAATCGCTTATCCCAAATCTTTCATTTGGAATTGGTTAGCAAGCTAGCCCTTTTACTTCTGACAATACTTCCACATCATTCCTAATGAGTAGGATATCATCTACGTAAAGGACCAGGAAAACTACTTTCTTATCAACGATGCGCTTATAGACACAAGGCTCATAGATATTTTGCTCGAAGCCATAGGCTTTGATAGCAGTATCAAACCTAATGTTCCAAGATCTAGATGCTTGCTTCAGTCCATAAATAGACCTTTACAACTTGCAAACTTTTTGCTCTTAATCTTGGGACAAGAATCCCTCTGGTTGTATCATGTAGATGCTTGATAGCCATTCAAGAATGCAGAATTGACGTCAATTTTCCAAATTTCGTAATCGAAATAGGCTGCACTGGATAAGAGTATCCTAATAAACTTAAACATAGCTAATGGCAAGAAAGTCTAGTTAAAATCGACCCCCTCATTTTGGGTATAACCCTTTGCCACTAGCCTTACTTTGAAGATCTTTACCTTTCTGTATACTCCTCTCTTTCTCTTGTAAATCCACTTAATCCCTATGGGTTTTATCCTATCTAGTAAGTCTACAAGTTCCTAGACTAAGTTCGAGTACATGGACTTCATCTCGAGATTCATGGCTTTAAGTCATTCCTTTTTGTCAGAGTCTTCCATTGCATGTTTAAATGACAATAGATCATCCACACTATCATCAGAGATGACACTATGTGCCTCTCCAATACCTAAATAGCGATCAAGCTATCGTACAACCCTCCTACTACATTTAGGTGGTAGTGTGATTTGACTAGGAATCGTTTGACTATCAGACGTTAATGAAACAACAACATTGTTAACACCTCTTGTTGGTTGTTTACTGGTCAAACAAGTTTTTAATTCATTTAATACAATCTTACTTCAAGGCTTATGATCATTCATATAGTCTTCCTCAAGAAACGTTTCATTTGTCGACACAAATACTTTGTTTTCTTGTGGACTATAGAAGTTGTTAACCGAAAATTGTCACGTGGGGTGATTTTTTTCAATTAACAATTCAAGAGGACTGGAAACAATATGGATCTCAGTCGGAGAGGTATCAAATAGTTTGATACCCTTAGCTTCCTAATAAAACCTGTAAAAAGACTGTGATAGTGATGGAGAAGAATTCATATGAATAAGGGGGTCACACGTAAAACTCTTTTTTTTATTGATAACGAACACATAACAGGAAAGCAATGGAGATTTTGTTAAGTATGATCCTAGGATAAGTGACTTAGTTGGAAATGGTGATAAAACTTTAGTGCATGTCGATAAGTGGAAAAATTCTCTAGTAGGGTTCAGTCTTCAGGTTGCGATCCCTTTTTCTTCTTGATATCATGTTGTATATATAGGTCTTGTTTCTTGTCATGCACTCCTATAACTTCGGTCTAGGGTTTTAACAATTACAGGACTTTCCTTGGCAATCAACGAGTTTGTCAGGGATTTTGATCCCTAAAATCAAGCGATTCCTTCCTTGGCAGACTGTGTGGGAAGTTGACTCCCCTTTTAAATAGAACTCTTAGTGGCGGGAATGAGTATAATTCTTTACTTGTCTTGAACGGTGGCGTTTTGTGTTTGTCCTTCTATTTGGTTTGTTCTTGGTGTATCTGATCCGTTTTAGGCGGGATCGGGTTACTGTGATTTTGTATCGATACGTGACCATTTTGCTATCCTGGTGTAAGGTTCATTATTTGTATTGGCTTGATTCCATTGCAAAACACTCTATATTTGTATTAGTTGTTGCTTAGGATATTCTTTGAAGAAAGGAAGCTTAAAAAGGTGAAGAGCAACGTCTAGTGCAAAAGTCGTCTTCAAGAGGTGAAAAGCGTCAAAGGTATATCTTGACTTCTATCCTCTTGCAAGGCGTTAGCGCACACACACACAATTCATACATGTGTGTCCCTGCATCATGGTTCAAACATTTGGTATAACACATTCACACATCACATAGTATGCTCATGCATTGATTTTGTATAGACAAACATTGTAGAATTGCATGCTTTGTGACTATCTCTTTAATATGGCATGCTTGTGTGAATATGTGTTTATTTGTTTGTGTATTTTGTGTTTTGGACTTGAACATGTTCTTATTTGATGCCTAATTGAGTTCCAGTCATTTCGATTACTCATTCATTTAGTTTCGAGTCCAAACGATGTAGCTACACTACTTTTCGTTCTCATTCGTTGAGTTGACTTCATCGTCATTTTCAGAGATGATTTCTCAACCATTTTTCAAATTTGTGTAGTCTTTGTCATGCATGAGAGAGTCATGGTTCGTAAACCGAAAATAGATTTAAAATCGGAGTTCGGATGCCCAAGATACGGCTGAAGAACCGAGGGAGCGCGTGAGGGAGGTCTGTGGCCGTGAGGCCACTTGGCCCACACTGTGAGGGAGGTCGTGGGCCCCACGGCCAGAGGGAACTCTCTGCCTCCATGAGGCCCACGCGCCCCCCACGGGGTGGGTGACGTGGCCTCTTCATATTAGCCCTGAAAACTCTCTCTCTCCTCCTTTTTAAACTCTTCTCTTTCCCTCCACATGTGTTGAAGATTTTCAAGAACTTGAAGAACATTTCTGTAGAATTTCTTCACATTTTCGTTTTCTTATTTTGATCATAACTTTCTCATACGAACTCAAAATCAATCGATTCAAAAGCCAAATTTGTTGATCTTGAGAAGAGCTACAAACCCCAAGCATTTCCAGAGGGAGTTAACTTCGTCATTGTTCCCAGCAGCTTGATCTTCAGTACGAGGTCTAGGTTGTTTGTTCAACTTCTTCTTTTTCAATTTCATCTTTGATCATCTCTTGATTCTTACTATTTGATTCATGAAATTTGTTGAGAAGTATGTTAGATCATATGCTAGGGGTGTTTGATCATTTGTCAATTGAGTTTTAGCTTTGTGATTTCTCTTGAACATATATGTGCTAAACTTGATTTTGTTTGAAATTGATTCTAGAAAATGTATATATGATATGTCTCATATTATTTTCTAGGTTCTATTTCATGATCTAAGAACTAGATTTTTAGTGTGATATATTGAATAATCATACCTTGTTCTTATTGATTTGTATGTCTTGATTTCTAGATAATCTTGTGATTGTGTATTGAAAGCATATTCTAGATTATCATTGAACATGTACATTTAGCTTGATTGATCATCTAGCTTAATTTGATTGTGTTTGCATAACTTGCATCACTTAGATCATAGCCTTGCATTAGGTTGAAGTCTCTATCAAAGTGAGAGAAGCTTTGTGGATAGAGCAAGGAAGTCTTGATTAGAGTCGGGAGGACTCGAATAATCAAGCAAGGAAGTCTTGTCTAGGGTCGGGAGGATCCGGATAGGCAAGCAAGAAATCTTCCTAGAGATGTGAGCGTCTTGGATAGGAAGTTGCTTTCTAGAGGTGTAGGATACATCTCGGATAGGAAGTAGGCTTGGTGATTCACTAGCCCGAGGGTAGATTAGGAGTTGATAGCTTGAGCGGATATCATGACTTGATAGCTTGAGTGTGTAAGTCCTTTTTCACATAGTGGATTGCTTTGCCGGTGGTTGTGGTAACAACCCGTGGATGTTTCCTCTTTGAGGTTTTACCACGTAAAAATACTTGTGTTCATTTTTTTTTTCTTTATCTTCCATATCTTACATTGATTGCATATCTTGTAAATTGATTAACTCTTGTATTAGTGAAATCAATTCATTTGCTAAATCTAATCAAGTGTGCATTTTCTGTGTTATATTCCGCATTATTTTTAAATTGGGAGAATTTGGAGCCTATACCTATTCACCGCCCCCCCCCCCCCCCCTCTAGATTGAAGTCTCTAGCAAAGTGAGTGAAGTTTTGTGAATAGAGCAAGGAAGTCTTGATTAGAGTTGGGAGGACTCGAATAATCAAGCAAGGAAGTCTTATCTAGGGTCGGAAGGATCCGAATAGGCAAGCAAGAAATCTTCCTAGAGATGTGAGCGTCTTGGATAGGAAGTTGCTTTCTAGAGGTGTAGGATACATCTCGGATAGGAAGTAGGCTTGGTGATTCACTAGCCCGAGGGTAGATTAGGAGTTGATAGCTTGAGCGGATATCATGAGTTGATAGCTTGAGTGTGTAAGCCCTTTTTCACATAGTGGATTGCTTTGCCGGTGGTTGTGGTATCAACCCGTGGATGTTTCCTCTTTGAGGTTTTACCATGTAAAAACACTTGTGTTCATTTTTTTTTTTCTTTATCTTCCATATCTTACATTGATTGCATATCTTGTAAATTGATTAACTCTTGTATTAGTGAAATCAATTCATTTGCTAAATCTAATCAAGTGTGCATTTTCTTTGTTATATTCCACATTATTTTTAAATTGGGAGAATTTGGAGCCTATACCTATTCACCCCCCCCCCCCCCCCCCCTCCCCCCCCCCCCCCCCCCCCTCTCTAGGTTGAAGTCTTTAGCAAAGTGAGTGAAGCTTTGTGGATAGAGCAAGGAAGTCTTGATTAGAGTCGGGAGGACTCGAATAATCAAGCAAGGAAGTCTTGTCTAGGGTCGGGAGGATCCGGATAGGCAAGCAAGAAATCTTCCTAGAGATGTGAGCGTCTTGGATAGGAAGTTGCTTTCTAGAGGTGTAGGATACATCTCGGATAGGAAGTAGACTTGGTGATTCACTAGCCCGAGGGTAGATTAGAAGTTGATAGCTTGAGCGGATATCATGAGTTGATAACTTGAGTGTGTAAGTCCTTTTTCACATAGTGGATTGCTTTGCCGGTGGTTGTGGTATCAACCCGTGGATGTTTCCTCTTTGAGGTTTTACCACGTAAAAACACTTGTGTTCATTTTTTTTTTTTTTCTTTATCTTCCATATCTTACATTGATTGCATATCTTGTAAATTGATTAACTTTTGTATTAGTGAAATCAATTCATTTGCTAAATCTAATCAAGTGTGCATTTTCTTTGTTATATTCCGCATTATTTTTAAATTGGGAGAATTTGGAGCCTATACCTATTCACACCCCCCCCCTCGGGGTATATTTTGCACTACTTAAGGGAAATTTCATTTGGTATCAGAGCGGGTGTCTAGATGCGCCACTTAGATAGATCCTTTCTTTGTAGTGTTATCATTAATACAAACCTGTGTTTGGTGATACACTGTATTATATCGTATTAAGTTATTTCATGACTTTATTGAAAAAAATTTAGATTAAAAAATATAATATTTATTTAAAAAATAGTTAATAATTAATTTTAAATATCCTTAGCATGAATAAATCAATAAATATTTTTATATAAAAAATCAATAATTATTTAGTTTAATTGAAATTTTTTTAATAATTTTTTTTATATATAAAATAAATATTTCCTATATAATTTTGAAATTATAAAAAAATATTAACAACATAACACATATTTCAACAATATTCAATATTTGTTGAAAAAAAAAAGTGTTTTTTCTAATACAATACAACCTAATACCACAAAATATAATGTATTAGCTAATACGGTGTTTGCTGTATTAGGTAATTAAAATGTACTAAATTAATACAATACAATGTTTACACCTAAACACTATATTGTATTATTTTAGTACATTTTAATTGCCTAATACAATATAATGCGGCGAAACAAACGGGGCCTAATATTGATTGGGACGTTAAAGAACCTCTATATTATTTATTTTTCCTCATTTGCTCTTAAAAATTAATATGATTGGATGTTAAAAAACGAGTTTTTCTCTGGTAGATATATAACTATGAGCATACTTATACCACACTTATTAACTTCATCACATTTTGCCATTTAAGCATTATTTGACCCAATTGCATTGCTTTTTCTGACAAAATATGAAGAGGTAGATAAGTGTGCTATAAGTATATATGCTCACAGCTCGTTAAACACCTCTATATTATTCATTTTTTCGTCTTTTGCTCTCATGTGAAGTTCAGTAACCGTAAGAACATAGAGTTATATAGATAGTCAATAAATGTGTTAGATCAAAACCATAATTTCTCTTGTAAAAGTGATTATTTTAGTGATGATTTCTCTACGTGATCCTCTTCTATTTTTACCAAATTTAGATTAGAATTAAAGAGTTCTAATTGCATTTTGTCAAAATGCATGCATATCTACTTTTAAATTAATGAAAAGTTTGATTGCTTGACGTGCATTTAAATTGATTTTAGCTGGCAACAATTACTAGCTGAAGTTGATTCTGTTGGAAATTTTGTGATAAACTTATATTTTGAGAGCACTATTTGGGTATGATTAATTTCATGAAAATGGAAGATTAAAGTATATTCGAATTTTTCTCCGTGAGAGCTTTGAAATGGTATACTCAAACTCACAAAATGATTAATGGGTGAATGATAAATTGAGTCTCACAAGGTGAGCCCAAAATGTGGGAAAAAATTGCACATCCTATATTGGCTAGGGAAGACACTTATATGTGGTATATAAGTGATTGTGTGATAGTAACTTAGCAACATGTGTGGTAGAGAGGCTCTCTCTCGCGCGTGCACAACTCGTGTGTAAGCGCGTACACGAATGTCGCTCTGATTGGACTGTGAGAGTACACGAATGCAAATCATGGACCTTGGCAGTGAAGGGCGCTAATTCCTTCGCTAATTCAGCCTGTTCATAGCATGTGATATATAAAAGAAAAATAAAAAAATAAAAATTACAAATCCACATTTGGATGAATCTTGAAAAAAATAATAATCATTAATTGCAGTTAAATTATTTTCCAAATCCTAATGGAGAGATTTTATTTAAAACCTATTAAAGACTATAAGGTAATCTAAATTTGTGGTTACCCACTCAAGAATAAGAAAAACTTGGATAAGAACGTACATTTCCAATGTTATTATGCATTTGAATAGAATTTCTTGTCACATAAGATATCTATCTATCCACCTATTACTACGCAGGATAGATAGATAATGAGATAAAAAAAAAAATCTCTTCAATGCATTTATCCAATCAATGTTTAATTAGAAATAGATCTCTTTGGAGATTATTTTCCTTATCAGTTCAAAAACGTGTTAATCAAGTGATTTCCATATTAATCCCATTAAGTCCTTGTATACTCTTCAAAACAATTCATTCCAGAATACACAAAATCAAAGCAGCCGAATTCTCTCTTCTCTTTTTTTTGTGCTTGGTAAGTTTGAACTCGGTTTGAGTTCACTGAGAGTGGTTTATGCTTTGCACTTTCACTATTAAATCATTGTATCTTGGGAGACAATCCCTATACACATACGGTGTTATATACAGTAAAATTGTCTTAAGGACACCGTATGAAACACAGGCTTCAATTTTCCAAAACCTGATTTCTAACGTGATTGTTTGGTGGTTTTCTTCGCTTTCTGTTTATTTTTGGTTCGAACCAGAATGTATTTTGGATTTATAAACAACAGATTCTACGTGTGTGTGTGTGTCATAATTTTGGCTCCAGCTGTTATACACCGAGCTTTTCTACCATAATCGAGTGTGTGTGTGGTTTTCTTTCTCTTTCTGTTTACTGTAGATTCGAACCAGATTGTGTTTTGGATTTATAAACAACAGATTCTAAGTGTGTGTGTGTGTCATAATTTTGGCTCCAGCTGTTATACACCGAGCTTTTCTACCATGAGAGAGAGATAATTTTGGCTCCAGCTGTTTACACCGAGCTTTTCTACCATAATCGACCATTTAACAATACTTAATATTAATTTTCCTTCTCATTATTATTCCTTTCCTCCACCTCCCATTACTTCTACATACATATCTTATCCAATTCTAAGCACTACTTGTCTACTTCATCAAACACGGGGTTGCTTTAATTTATTTTCTGTTTCTCTCACAAAATTTCAGAGACGGGAAACTTGATAGCATCATCATCATTGTCACCATCACCATGGCAGTAGCTGGTGGAGGAAGATCTTTGGAACAGACGCCAACATGGGCTGTTGCTACCTTTTGTTTTGGTTTGGTTTTGATTTCCATAATCATCGAATACATAATTCATCTTGTAGGAAAGGTATGAGACTTCACTAGTGTTCTATAAAATTTCTTGTTGCACTTTTTTTTTTATTTAAAAAAAATCTAATAAATATTGAAATAATTTCTTGCTATTAATCCATGCAGTGGTTTAAGAAGAAACAGAAAAGAGCTCTCTATGAAGCACTTGAAAAGATCAAATCAGGTATATATATATATATATATAGCTAGAAACCAATTTTGTTTGTACAACATTCAACATATATAAAATCAGTTTAATTAATTACTTAACTTTTTTTTTTTGTGTGTGTGTGTTTCATATCCTTACTGTTAACAGTAGGGCAGAGTTTGATATCAGATATTTGCATACCAGAGAGTGTTGCAAATACATGGCATCCATGCAACAAGGAGCGAGAAGAGGAGCTCAACAAGGTGGCCACTACAGATCAAGAAGAAACAGAATCTGAACATCGCCGCGGTGGTAGTTTCCGACGAGTTCTGGCAGCGGCAGCAAGTACTGATAAATGTGCAGCCCAGGTAGGGACAGTCTAATAAACCATCAACTTTATGTAAGGTGTCTCTAGCTCCTAACACAATTTTATGTAAGGTGGCTCTATTGACAACCATATAAAATGTCTTGTTACGTCCGATTTCTCAAGACACACATCATATAAATTCAAACTCAATAATTTTCTCTATACACCTCCTAAAATTCCAAAATAACCCTATTTCCTTTCACATTAACTAATCTAGTTTAATCCTTTCTTTTTTCCTTCAGTTTTTTAATGTTCTTGTTTTCTTTTTTCTCTTGTGCTTGATGACATGTATTTGAGCAACAATACCCTGATGTAGTCGCACGTTTTCAGGCAGGCATGGACTCTGTCAAACCATTTTGTTTAGTAATTATGGTTTTGGTTCTGGGATTGACTGGAATACCAATGGCGGTCATGTGTGATGTCGACAGTACCGAGAAATGTGAGTTCCCAGCTCTATATAATTTTGGGGACTCAAATTCTGATACCGGAGGAAGATACGCCGCAATGACAGAGTTTCCTCCACAAAATGGTGAAACTTTTTTTGGACATCCCTCTGGAAGATTCTCTGATGGCCGTGTTATAATAGATTTTATAGGTAATATTCTTACTATATCAGTTTGTGTCAATGTAATGATATCATATTGTTATTTTTTTTTTTAATCTTTTTTAAATTTGGTACAGCTGAGGATTTGAAGTTACGGTATCTGAGCGCATACCTGGACTCGATTGGGACAAGTTTCAGGCAAGGTGCAAATTTTGCTTTCGGAGGATCAACTATTCGACCTCCTAATTACAGCCCATTTCATATTGCCATTCAAATTTCACAATTTGTGCAATTCAAGTCTCGCACCATGGCCCTCTATCATAAACTCACCCCCAACAGTTGAGTCTCTCTTTCCTGTTTCTGTTTATTTTGTTTACATATGTTGATAGAATTTTCTACTCTAAATTGTTTGGTGAATCTTGACACCAGGAAAAACCCCACCTTTCAGAAGTGTTCTTCCAAGGCCTAGGGACTTTTCCAGAGCATTATACACATTTGACATTGGACAGAATGATCTTGCCTATGGTTTTAAACATTCGAACGAGGAAAAAGTTCGAGCAACCATTCCAGATATCCTAGACCAGTTTTCCCAAGCAGTGCAGGTAAGCAACAAACAGCACCTGATGGACATGGTTTGTGGTTTTGCAATTCGATATCGATAATGCTTCCTCTTGATTGATATCTCAGCAACTATACAAGGAAGGGGCAAGATTCTTTTGGATACACAACACTGGCCCACTTGGGTGCTTGCCAAATAGAATTATATATAGCCAACCAAAGCCTAGTGATCTGGATCAAAACGGGTGTATGAAGTCTCACAATGAAGTGGCTCAAGAATTCAACAAGCAGCTCAAGGACAGAATAATGTCCCAACTAAGAGTGCAACTTCCTCAGGCAGTTTTAACATATGTTGATGTGTATGCGGTTAAATATGCACTGATTAGCAATGCAAAGACTCAAGGTAAAATTTAGTCACTTTTAGTACCTGCTAGTTTTGATCCTTTTAATTATGTGGGATATCTCATCATGGCAGGTTTCGTTGATCCGATGAATTTCTGCTGCGGTAGTTGCATGAAGGAACCTTTAGTGAATGGAACAGTTTGTGATCATCCATCATTGCACATTAGCTGGGATGGAACACATTACTCAGAGGCAGCCAACTTCTGGGTTGCTAGCCACATTCTCAACGGCTCCTTCTCAGACCCACCACTTCCAATTCACAAGGCTTGTCAATTTGTCATCATCCCATAATGCATTGGGGATGACTAAATGAACTGTGAAAGTGTTTCCATCGATTCAAAAGTTTAAATAAAGTTTTAATTATATTAATACAGCCACTCAAATATGTTCAAATAATATCAATTATATATGATAAGAACACAAGGAGGTAAGTAATAATGTGTTTGCTTGTCAAAAAAATAAATAAAAAATGTTTGCATTTCGTCAGAAAATATAAAAATGACCACATAAATTAATTATATAAAATTAGGGTATTTGTAAAATTAACCATATAAAACTATGAAATTATTTTGGGATATTATCATTTTGGTTCCTATGTTTTCGTATATAATGACTTTTTTAAATGTCATTCCATTTTTCACTAGCATGGTCCTTATGTTTTCAAAAACCCATCAATTTGGTCCTTTCGACCAGATTTTTAACGGTCAACCCTCACATAAATAACAAAATGACATTATTACCCTTGATTTTAATTGAATGAGTTAAAAGTACGATTTTACCCTTAAATTTTTTAAAAATTAACAACTTTCATCTAACTAATTACCTATAAAAAATTGATACGTGACACCAATTTTATTTTCTTCAAATACACTTAAAATAATAAATAAAACGAAATTGTAAAAGGAAATTAAAGATAACATAAAATATTTTGGACCCTTTTTATCTATTATGGAAAATTCCAGATCTCTCTCTCCTCTAAGATCCACCGGATACCTTTGATTGATAGGTTATAACTTATGTAATTCGGAGATAAGAAAATCTACTTAAACACTAAAAAAGTATAAATTGATGGAGTAATTGAATTACCCGTTGCAAAGCTTCACTATAATAAAAAATTGTTAAAATGTTTTAACACTACTATTGGACAATTTTCTATCGATTTAAACTTTTGGATTTGTTGGTTACTAACATGTTAGCAGCATAAGGTTACACCAGGGAGTCTTGTGTTCAAGTCCTCTTGTGTGATTAGGGGTGGGCATGGTTCGGTTCGGTTCGGTTTTGGCCAAAACCGTATTGAACCGACATATATTCGGTTTTTGAAAATGTGAATCGGTTTAAACCATTTTGAACTTGAAAACTGAATTGAACCGAACACCTTTATCTCGGTTCGGTTCAGTTCGGTTCAATTCGGTTTTGGGCCTATTGGGCTTTGAAGGTTTTTTTAATTTTGTTGGGCCTTTAAGTTGCATTTTTCGCATTTAGGATTAAACATTTTTAAGAAAACATAATATGTAAAAAATAATCTAAACAAAATATAACCCAATTTTCAATCTAAATCTAAAATATCAATCATATTCAATTTGCATACTCAATCAAAATATAAAATCTTCATAACTTCTATAAAATAGAAGTCAAAAAATGTAGTACATAATGTAATCCAAAATAAAATATCATCAACAAACACTCCATAATAAAATTGAACCTTACAAAATAATTGATTAAGACAATTAGGTTTATTCGGTTTTGTATGTCCAAAACCGAAACCGAACTGAATTCAATTCGGTTTTCAAATTTTAAATCAGTTTGAATCGAATAGAAGCTATGAACCGAACCAAACACCCTTTTTTGGTTCGGTTCGGTTCGGTTCGGTTCAATTCGGTTTCGGTTTCGGTTTTTGTACCCACCCCTATGTGTGATTATATTTGAATTTGTTATGTGTTTGTGTTTAGGCTCGAATCACATGTCAAACCATTGATCTTGCATGTGAAAGGTATGTTAGAGTGATTAAATAATATTGTTGGGCCATTTTCTAACAAATTGTCAGGATAAAAATGCAGATGTGAAATAAAGTTAAACTCTTAACATAACAAATCTGAGAACTTTTTTCAAGTTGGAGGCCAAATTTGAAAGAAGGTCTTAAGGGGTTGCCCGATCCTACTCATAGCATATTGCACAACTCTAATTCATTAGATTTTTATAATTTGCACCTTCTTTGCCTCCATCTATTAAAAGATGCAACAAGGTGACCAAATACCAATACAAATCAGTTCAATTAACATCATGTATAAATTTCAAGGACAAATTGACAATTCACTAATATTCACCATTAGATTTATATACTGAACACATAGCCCATAAATTACAGACTAACAACGCATGCTTATAAAAGCTAGCCTTAGAAAACTTTCATTAGTGGTTTAATCGATTCCATTAACTTATTATGCCAGCATACCCGGCCATCAAACACTATTTAAGTGAGAGGAAATGGGGGAAGATAGCACTTTTTGGACTTGGACTTGTGCAACTATCACCACATTACTAAGTGTTGTTTTATTAGCACCAAAAATGGTATTGAGACCAAAATGCCCTCACTTTTACTTTTGTCCACTTTTAATTTTCATTTTCAATTTTCAATTTCCATCACTTTGTCCAAACAATGAGTTTCCTTTCTTCCACCATCACCATCCAGTCTCCTTTCTTCCACCATCACCGTCCAATCTTCCTCTCCTTTCTTCCATTTTACAGCTCTTTCTTCCGTCGTTCTTCCTCTCCTTTCTTCCATTTCGCAGCTCATTCTTCCACCGACGTTTGGGTCGTATTTTCTGTAAGGTTTATGATTTGTATTGGCTTGATTCCATTGCAAAACACTCTATGTTTGTATTAGTTGTTGCTTAGGATATTATTTGAAGAAAGGAAGCTTAAAAAGTGAAGAGCAACGTCTAGTGCAGAAGTTGTCTTCAAGAGGTGAAAAACGTCAAAGGTAAATCTTGACTTCTATCCTCTTACAAGGCATTAGCGCACACACACACAATTCATACATGTGTGTCCCTGCATCGTAGTTCAAACATTTGGTATAACACATTCACACACTTCATAGTATGCTCATGCATTAATCTTGTATTGACAAACATTGTGAAATTGCATGCTTTGTGACTATCTCTTTGATATGGCATGCTTGTGTGAATATGTGTTTATTTGTTTGTGTATTTTGTGTTTAGGACTTGAACATGTTCTTATTTAATGCCTTATTGAGTTCCGGTTGTTTTGGTTACTCATTCATAAGGTTTCGAGTCCAAACAAGTTGACTATGCTACTTTTCGTTCTCAATTGTTATGTTGTCTTCATCGTCAGATTCCGAGATGATTTCTCAACCATTTTTCAAAGTTGTGTAGTCGTAGTCGTGCATGAGGGAGTCATGGTTCGTAATCCGAAAACGGATTCAAAATCGAAGTTCGGATGCCCAAGATATGGGCTGAAGAATCGAAGGAGCGCGCGAGAGAAGTCGGGAGCACGTGTGGCCACAAGGCCTGCCCGTGTGGGAGGCCGTGGGCCCCACGGCCAAGGGAGCCCTCTGCTCCCGTGTGGCCCATGCACCCCCCACGGGGAGGTGATGTGGCACGCTCCGATTCGCTCGTAAAATCTCTCTCTCTCTTCCTTTTAAACTCATCTCCTTCCCTCCACACTTGTTGATGAAATTGATGAACACATCACGAAATTCTGCAGTTTTCATCTATATTTTCGTTTTCTTATTTTGATCATATCTCTCTCATACGAACTCGAAATCAATCGATTAAAAAACCAAAATTGTTGGTCTCGAAGAGAGCTAGAAATCCAAAACATTTTCAGAGGCAGCTGACTTCGCCATTTTTCTCAGCTGATCCATTTTCAGTCCGTGGTCAAGGTTGTCATTTCAACTTCTTATTTTTTCAATTTCATCTTTGATCATCTCTTGATTCTTACTATTTGATTGATGAAATTTGTTGAGAAGTATGTTAGATCACATGCTAGGGTTGTTTGATCATTTGTTAATTGAGATTTAGCTTTGTGATTTGTCTGTGAACATATATGTGCTAAACTTGATTGTGTGTGAAATTGATTCTAGAAATTGAATATATGATGTATTTCATATTATTTTCTAGGTTCTATTTCTTGATCTAAGAACTAGGTTTTTAGTGTGATAAATTGAATATTCATACCTTTGTTCTTATTGATTTGCATGTCTTGATTTCTAGATAATTTTGTGATTGTGTGTTGAAATCATATTCTAGACTATTATTGAACATGTACATTTTGCTTGATTGATCATCTAGCTTAATTTGTTTATATTTGCATCACTTGCATCACTTTAGATCATAGCCTTGCATTAGGTTGAAGTCTCTAGCAAAGTGAGTGAAGCTTTGTGGATAGAGCAAGGAAGTCTTGATTAGAGTCGGGAGGACTCGGATAATCAAGCAAGGGAGTCTTGTCTAGGGTCGAGAGGATCCGGATAGGCAAGCAAGAAATCTTCCTAGAGACGTGAGCGTTTTGGATAGGAAGTTGCTTTCTAGAGGTGTAGGATACATCTCGGATAGGAAGTAGGCTTGGTGATTCACTAGTCCGAGGGTAGATTAGGAGTTGATAGCTTGAGCGGATATCATGAGTGATAGCTTGAGTGTGTAAGTTCTTTTTCACATAGTGGATTGCTTTACCGGTGGTTGTGGTATCAACCCGTGGATGTTTCCTCTTTGAGGTTTTACCACGTTAAAACACTTGTGTTCATTTTTGCTTTTATTTTTCTTTATCTTCCATTTCTTTCATTGATTGCATATCTTGTAAATTGATTAACTCTTGTATAAGTGAAATCAATTAATTTGTCAAATTTAATCAAGTGTGCATTTTCATTGATATATTCCGCATTATTTTTTAATTAGGAGAATTTGGAGCCTATACCTATTCACCTCCCCCCCCCCCCCCCCTCTAGGTATATTTCACTACTACTTAAGGGAAATTTCATTTGGTATCAAAGCGGGTTTCTAGACGCACTTAGATAGATCCTTTCTTTGTAGTGTTTTTGTGTTTTTGTTTGTGATAATCATGATTAAGGAAGTGTATTCCTATGTGGCTTCTTTTGTTGAACATATTGACTTAAATGAGAAAAAGATCAATGATCTTACTTTTGAAAATGAACGTTTATCCAATGTCAATATGTCCCTCAACAAGAAGTTAGAGAATCATGATCTTGGCTCAAAGGAGTTCAATGAACTAAAAGACAAGATCTTAAGTCTAGAATTGAATCTTAAAGATAGCAATGATAGACTTGGTATCTTGAAGCAAGAAATTGAGCAAAGAGATTGTTCTCTTGTTAATGCTAAGAAACTTGAAAATGTGCTTAAATCCAAACTTAATGAGCATTTAAATCAAGAGAAAAAGTATGAACAATGGCTTGATAAATCACGTAAAGATGTTATGTTTAGTGATGACATAGCGGAAAAATATGACATTGAACTTAGGATGCTTCGTGAGAAACTTGATGAGGCTAATAGGGTGATTAGTAAGATGTCATCTAGTTCTAATAAAGTTGAAACCCTCATTAAAAGTGGAAAGCATCCATGTGACAAAAGAGGTTTGGGTTATATCAATGAGAAGGAGACTCCTTCATCTAACAAATCTACTTTTGTCAAAGCAAGCATTGAATCAATTGTAGGTACACTCTCTCAAGGTAAAGCTATGAAAGCTACCGGAAGTGCCTCTTCATCAACAATGATGTTCAATGGAAGAACTCAACAACATAAGCATCAAGAAGCAACAACCTCAAATGCAAGAGGTGGAGCATCAAGGGTTGATCTTCAAAGAGGTAAAATTGTGAGAAGACCAAATGCTATGGAAGCAAATGCAAATGGTAAATTTCTCAAATTTATTCCTATTTGTCATCATTATAATATGATAGGACATGTTTGACCTAGATGCTTTGAGTATATTCGGAAATGCAAATTTGATAATGCTTTTCATGATATGTCTTTGAATGGACCTAAGCAATCATCCATGTATGGATATAGAAATAGACCTAGGAAGACCTTGGAAAAGCATGTTGTTGAAAAAGTTGTTGATGACTTGCTTGCTAAATCTTGTGTTGTGCCTCACTCTACTATACATAAGAAAATTGATAATGCTTTGTTTGATATTTTTGAAGATGTGACCAATGAGGTCAAGGTGCATATTAAAAAGCCTAATATTGAGTCAAAGCATGTTAGAAGTAAGAGTGAGAAGCATGTTGTGAAAAATGTGTGGATTAGAAAAGACACATCTAAATGTAATGTTGCACAATATGCTTTATGTGCCAACTCCCCCTATTCTTGGTACCTAGATAGCGGTTGCTCTAGGAACATGACCGGGAACAAAGAGTTCTTTAAGAATCTTGTTTTAAAGGATGGATGTTGGGTTACTTTTGGTGATGGTACCAAAAAGCAAGTTCTTGGCAAAGGAACAATTTGTATCCCTGGATTGCCTAAACTTTGCAATACTTTGTATGTTGATGGGTTATAAGCTAACTTGATAAACATTACTCACTTGTGTGAAATTTTTAAAGAAGTTAGCTTTAACAAAGATGTATGCACTATAATTGATAAAAAGGGCAATGTTGTCCTAAGTGTCAAAAGGTCTATAGATAATTGTTATTGTCTTGAGATAGATCCTCTAACTTGCAACATGGCACATGAGTGCAATAAGCTTGATTTGTGGCATCAACGTTTGGGTCACATGAATTTTAAAGATTTGAAAAAGCTTGAAAAACATGGCATTGTTAGAGGTCTTCCTAATCTTGGTAAAAAGCTTGAGGTGGTTTGTGAACCTTGCCAATTAGGTAAGCAAACCAAAGTGTCTCATAAGAAAAATTCTTACATAGCTACCAAGAGACCTTTAGAACTTATGCATATGGACCTAATGGGGCCAATTCAAACCGAGAGCATTAATGGCAAAAAATACATTTTTGTATGCGTTGATGACTTCTCTAGGTTTACTTGGGTTTATTTTCTTAGAAACAAGACCGAGACTTTTGATTACTTTAAAAAGTTTTGTAATCAAGTTCAAAATGAAAAAGGTCTTGATATCAAGAAAATATGTCGCATTAGGAGTGATCATGGGACGGAATTTGAAAATGCAAAATTTAGTGAGTTTTGTGATGGTTTAGGGATTTCTCATGAGTTCTCCGCACCTAGAACTCCTCAACAAAATGGTGTTGTTGAGAGGAAAAACCGTGTAGTCCCTAGAAACCTATGGGCCGAGGCGGTCAATACTGCTTGTTATGTGTCAAATCGTGTTTTTAAAAGACCCGGCACAAAACAAACGTCCTATGAGCTTTGGAAAGGCAAGAAGTCTAATGTGAGTTACTTCCACACTTTTGGGAGTAAATGTTATATTTTGAATGATATAGATCACTTAGGAAAGTTTGATGCTAAAAGTGATGTTGGTCTCTTTCTTGGGTATGCTATTAATAGTCGTGCATATAGAGTCTTTAACTTGACTACTAAGACTATCATGGAGTCTATCAATGTGAAGATAGATGATCTTAGCATGCTTAATTTGTGTGATGATAATGGTGTCAATGAACCTAAAGAAAACATGTTGAATGACACTAAAACACCTATTGATGTGGCTAGTAGTGTTTCTAGTTAAGATGATGAAAATGATAGTCATGTTGAAGTTGTAAGTCAAGAGTTGAAAAATGCTTTAAATGATAATCAACAAAATGACTAAGTTGTTGAACATTCTCACCCAGGACTTAGAAACTTACACTATCAAGAAGACATCATAGGTGATTTAAATGAAGGGGTTAGAACAAGAAATCAAATTGCTAACCAAATATCTTATGCTTGCTACACTTCTCAAATTGAACCCAAAAACATTAATGAAGCAATTGTTGATGAATATTGGGTTGGGGTTATGCAAGATGAACTTAATCAATTTGAGAGGAATGAAGTGTGGTCCTTAGTTCCTAGACTCAAAGATATAAATGTAATTGGCACTAAATGGGTGTTTAGGAATAAGACCGATGAAAGCGGCAAGATTGTGAGGAATAAAGCTAGACTAGTGGCTCAAGGTTACACTCAAGTGGAGGGTGTTGACTTTGATGAGACGTTTGCCCCGGTTGCTCGTCTCGAGTCCATTAGACTTTTGTTGTCCATTGCATGCATTAAAAAGTTTAAATTATTTCAAATGGATGTCAAAAGTGCTTTCCTCAATGGATACCTTCAAGAAGAAGTGTATGTTGAACAACCTAAGGGTTTTGTAGACCCACACTCTCCTAATCATGTGTTTAAATTGAAAAAGGCTCTCTATGGCCTTAAACAAGCTCCAAGAGCTTGGTATGATAGGTTGACTCAATATCTTATTGACAACCAATATAAGAGAGGTGGCATTGATAGAACTTTGTTTATCAAACATCATGATCATGATATTTTTGTTGCACAAATATATGTTGATGACATTGTTTTTGGGTCTACTAATAAAACCAATGTTGATGAATTTGTTGGTGTTATGTCAAGTGAATTTGAAATGAGTATGGTGGGTGAGTTGAATTATTTTCTAGGAATGCAAGTAAAGCAAACTAATATGGGCATAATGTTGAATCAATCTAAATATGCTAAAAATCTAGTTAAGAGATTTAGCCTAGAAAATGGAAAAGATTTTGGAACTCCTATGAGCACCACTTTAAAACTTGACAAAGATGAAAAAGGGAAAAGTGTTGACCAAAGCCTTTATAGAAGCATGATAGGTAGTCTACTTTACCTAACGGCTAGTAGACCCGACATTTGCTTTAGTGTAGGCTTGTGTGCTAGATTCCAAGCAAATCCCAAGGAATCTCACTTAAAAGTCGTCAAGAGAATCATTAGGTACATCAAAGGAACTCATAGTCTTGGTCTATTCTATTAATTTGATACCAATGATATCCTTGTAGGCTATTATGATGTGGATTGGGCGGGAAACATAGATGACCCTAAAAGCACATCGGGCGGTTGCTTTTATGTTGGTAATAATTTGGTTTCTTGGTTAAGTAAGAAACAAAATTTGGTTTCCCTTTCCTCTTCCGAAGCCGAATACATTGCGACCGGAAGTGCTTGCACACAATTACTTTGGATGAAACAAATCCTTAAGGATTATGAGATAGAACAAGGAAAAATGACACTTTATTGTGATAATTTAAGTGCCATTAACATCTCTAAAAATCTGGTTCAACACTCCCGCACAAAACACATAGACATCAGGCATCATTTCATTAGAGATCTAGTTGAACATTCTATTGTTACTCTAGAACATTTGCCTACTAAAAATCAACTTGCGGATTTGTTCACTAAGCCCTTGGACAAAGAGAGGTTTAAAACTCTTAGAATGTCCATTGGCATGATTTGTGTTTATTGATGTCTTTGTGTGATTGTGAGTGGCTTGATGAGCAAAACTTTAATTGAATATCAATGTCTTTGAGAGCTACTCACTTGAGAAGTAATGATCTTAAACAAATAACTTATATTGTTTCTAGATCATGCACTTAAGCTTGAAAAATCTTATTTTTGAAAAAGTGCACTAATGCTTCTCTTATATGTTTTTGGTTTTGAGTATATGTGGTTGAATATGTGTAGATAATGGATGCATCTAAAAGTTTATTGCTTAGTACATGATAGATGACCTATAGTATGTATCCATTTTGCTTCGGCACTACATAGTAATCAACGAGCACCCTCATGGAAAGGGCTACACACCTTGGTTGTGAAGCCACTCAATGTAGGAAAGAGCTACGCCATTGTGATGAGTGAAAGCCGCCGTGAGGAGTATATGTTTTTGTTAGTAAAATCAAAAAAGTGTTGAATTGAATCATAAAAAAAAAAAAAAAAATCTTTGATTCTAAGCCTAAAAGAAATGAAAAATAAAAGGCTTATTGGTGTATAGTTGAGAATTGTGAAAAAGCTCGAGTTGACAAATAGAAACGGGAAAACGAGCCACATGCACACACACGCTCATATGTTGATATCTATTCATTTTAAAAGCAAAAATTCGGATGAATATCGGTTTGACCTATTTTTGGAAAGGCTTTAGATGGATAGGTATGGATAGAGTTTGCATGTTGATATCACAATTACTCCTTGTATATATTTGAGAAGCATTCACACACACACATTTTGCTTATGTGCTTGATTCATTAGCAATGTGAGAATATTTTTGAGAGATTAATGAAAATCTATGATTCTCTTTTGAACTTTGACAAGTTATGAAATATTTTCTCTTATTGCTTGATTGTGTGATTGTGTGATGTCCTTTGCGAACAAATCTAATTGGTGATAATATGTGGAGCATATGTTAAGGGGGAGCTTTAGTTTATTCAACTTCGCTCTCTATACGATTTGTTTGCTTTGTATCTCGTTCTTTATCTCTTGTGTCCCTTGTCTATTCCTTGACAAAAAGGGGGAGAAAATGTATACCTCACCATGTTTGAGATTGGGGAGATTTTGTATACTTCACACCTTGTGTGGAAAAATGTTCCAATTGTGTGATCATATTCCTCTTTGTGCTTAATTGTGACTTTGTCTTAAGAGGGAGAATTCTTGTCTTAAGGGGGAGAAAGAATTCTTTCTTGCTAAATGTTAAGGATGATTATGTAGGGAAAAATAATAACAAAAGTAGTAAACGCAGCGGAAGCGATACTAAAAACGATTTAGTGACTTTTAAAAATTTTTCCTTTATGAACCTTAAACCCTTTTAATCAATAAACATGCATATACATTAACAAAAGTAAATTACCTTTTGTCGCGTGATCCGATTGACTTACGTCGATGGTAATCCGCAAGACCTTCAATCCGAGCACGAACGTGGATCACCTAGGAGCGTGGTCTCCCTTTTCTTTGAATTGCAAACCTGTGAATGGACCAAACAAAAACTTTCTTTTCTTTGTTAGTCACAAAACAATCAAAAGAATGTCTAAGATTATTCCGGTCACTTTTGAGTTCTCAATCTAGTGATCGAAACTCGCGTGAACCTAGATCGATATCGTATACACAAGCTTATTGATGATTAAGCAATAGTATACTATCAAAGAATAATCTAACACTCCTTTTTTTCTTTTTAGAATAAAAACTCTCTGAATTAAGAAGAAGAAGAAAGAAATAAAATCTCAAGCACAATTTCTTGTGGTGGCCGAATTCTATAAGTATGCTTATATAGGTGGCCAATTTTCTTCCTTCTTTCCTTATAGGGTGGCCGAATTCTTCATGTGCTTTTGCTTAGGGTTGCCGCAATTTTCCTCTACAAAAGAGGAGTTGTATTGCCCCCAAAAACCACATGTCTTTTAAGACTTCAAACCCTAATCCAACTCCTTGATTTTTATTCTTTTATTTTTGACTAAAATAAAAAGACTCCTTATTTGATTAAATAAATAAAACTAATTTATTTATTTACTTATCAAACAAGTCTTTTACTTTTAGGAAAGATTTGTTTCTTTAATTAAACAATTAATCAATAAATTAATTAATTCTTATTTAATTAAAACAAATGAAACAAAATAATATTTTTAGGTTAAAACATTAACCTAGCCGCCCCACTTGTATAAGATTGGGCCTAATATTATTTTCCTATTTCATTTAATCCATTGGACTTTAAATAAAAAGCCCACATGTGAACCAGACCCATTCTTACTAAAAGAAACAAGCCCACATGTCTTTCATTAATATATTAATATAATTGAGCAGCCCATTACATAAATAATGTGCATATTATATTCTTAATATATTAAATGCAATTCTAGATGGACCCTTAAATTGGTCCGGTAGAATATATCAAGTGATCCATGCAAGTCCGTGTGGATTGGGGATCTTGGCGGACCATCTAAATTTAAGCTTCAATAGACATAACCTAATCACAATCAACAAATGATTCACTTAGGTCCGATCCATTAATTTTAACTCATTCCACTAAAGAGCTAAAACTGAACTCTTAAATAAAGATAGAAAAGGAAGATGCTCCTCATTCATACCCTAGACAATCATATTGGAGATAGTGTATCCTCGTGATTAATATCAGTAATCGCCAAGAGTTTATAGACCGCCTATAACTCTCCAAGTTACCATATTTACTCATATGACCACGTTTTGAACTTGGATATTTTGACTTGTCCAGAAGCCATGTTTTCAATAGACACTATCGAAAACTCAACGTTGAGATTTAATATCCAATTACCTCAAAACATCCATATGATGATATTATACTCTCATTTAATTAAATGGAGCCACGATGTCCATATCTATAAATGAAGTCCTCTATCGATTAACAAATGAATATCACCAAACTATCGATGATAGACTATGCGATATAATCGTACTCATTGATAACTCAAATGATATCACTTGCAACCATAAGTCCATCATTTATCTCAGGATTAAGATAGACCCTCCGATTGTCCTGATAATGAAAAGACTATTATCTACTGACGGTTCTAGATAAAGCTTTTCATTGTGATCCAGTTCAATGCACCCAGTGCACTAGATCCTTTTGCTCGAAGACACTCCGATGATTTTAGACTCATCATATCTCATTTGATCCCACTCAAATGCTAGCAAAAGAATTCTACAACTTTAACAAGATAAAGGTGCCCAACCTTTAACTTAAGTTGTGAACATTATTCAAGACTAACTAAAGAATTATGTCTACCACATACATATCCAGATGTACGAACAATTCTTCTTTTCCCATAGTCTTTAGACCTTATGATTATTTACTTTGACAATTATAATATAAACTATAAATGCTATACGATTTGTTAAACCAGAAATCACTTTATTAATATGAAAAAGATTGTTAATTACAACATTACACTCTTGCTATTGAGCATAATCCTAACAGATTAGTCCTTAGGAATTAGGAAATTAAGGGAGTGCTTTAATATGAAAATATTTTGATCACTTGAGATAATGCATTTTTGTATGAGATAAGGGATGTCTTCTATATTTGTTTTAGGTTGATAACTCACCATTCTTCTTTAGAGAAGATCTCTTGTTTTGGATTGCTATTTTCTCTCATAGGTACTTTGAAGACCAAAAGAGGAATTCTTGAAGACTTTTTAGTCTAGGAATTTCTTTGTAATGTGAGATTGAGAGTATGCTACCAACTTGAGTTTATTTGAGTGAAACATTGTATGGTGAGGTTGAGGTTTTGCCATGGAATAGCCAAAGGGGGAGATTGTAAGGTTCATTATTTGTATTGGCTTGATTCCATTGCAAAACACTCTATATTTGTATTAGTTGTTGCTTAGGATACTCTTTGAAGAAAGGAAGCTTAAAAAGGTGAAGAGCAACATCTAGTGCAAAAGTCGTCTTCAAGAGGTGAAAAACGTCAAAGGTATATCTTGACTTCTATCCTCTTGCAAGGCGTTAGCGCACACACACACAATTCATACATGTGTGTCCCTGCATTGTGGTTCAAACATTTGGTATAACACATTCACACATCACATAGTATGCTCATGCATTGATTTTGTATAGACAAACATTGTAGAATTGCATACTTTGTGACTATCTCTTTGATATGGCATGCTTGTGTGAATATGCGTTTATTTGTTTGTGTATTTTCTATTTTGGACTTGAACATGTGCTTATTTGATGCTTAATTGAGTTCCGGTCGTTTCGATTACTCATTCATTTAGTTTCGAGTCCAAACGATGTAGCTACACTACTTTTCGTTCTCATTCGTTGAGTTGACTTCATCGTCGTTTTCCAAGATGATTTCTCAACCATTTTTCAAAGTTGTGTAGTCGTCGTCATGCGTGAGAGAGTCACGGCTCGTAATCCGAAAACGGATTTAAAATCTGAGTTCGGATACCCAAGATACGGCTGAAGAACCAAGGGAGCGCGTGAGGGAGGTCTGTGGCCGTGAGGCCACTTGGCCCACGCCATGAGGGAGGTTGTGGGCCCCACGGCCAGAGGGGCTCTCTGCCCCCATGAGGCCCACGCGCCCCTCACTGGGTGGGTGACGTGGCCTCTTCGTATTGGTTGATCGGTCATTTATTGTATATGTTTTTTATCCTCATTCCTCCATTCAATTGCTTGTTTCTCGAGTCTTTTTAGGGATTTAATGTGTGTTTATGAGCATTTTCAGGATTTTGGATCCAGATGAATATATTGAAGAATATCAGGCAAAAAGTGCTATTTTGAAGACTTCAGGGGCGTTCATGCAATTATCCAATAGTGCAGCTGAAATCGCTCCCAATTGTTCAACAGTGATGCAGCAGCGATCAGAAGACAGTAGCTGCTGCTGCCGAACCGCTGCCGCTGCGGTTCCCCGTTTCTCGTCTAGGGCGCTGCCGTGCCGCGCCGCGCCGCTGCCACGATGGCAACGGTCACGGCAACGGTTTTGCGATAACAAGCCATTCGAAAGAATCTTTTCGTAGTCTGATTGAAGGGGCCTATAAATAGGTTATGATATCTATTAGGGCTCTCTCTCTCGCTCGCTCTCGCTCTCTCTAGCTGGTTCTGCAACTCTCCCATTCAGACATTACACCCTTTTTGCTCATCACACAAATCCATCATTCATCTTTATACATAGCAGATTCGAAGACGAAGGAGTTCATCGAGGATTTGAAGAATTTGTTGAAGCTTTTCAATGGGTTTTATCTTTTCTCCCTCTTGTTTCTTTGTTTCTAATATGTGTAACTAACTCCATACTAGGGAATCAATGTGAACCGCTATGAATATTCTTTATTAGAATTGACTATATTTCCATTAATTCAGGTTTTTGATTCATTCAATTCATCCTATAATTTAATTCTTTATTCTTGTTGATGCATAGTTTTATGCTAGGTAGGAATTTAGGGTTTTTAATTGTGATTTATATCTCATGTGTTTGAGTTAAATTAAATTATAATTGAGAGCCAATATTTAATTGAATGAATAAAATTAGCAACCCCAAGTGTTTGGGACGCAATTTTGGTTCACTTGTTCTTGAGCTTAATAGGTTTTTGGTTGTGATTCATATCTCATGTGTTTGAGTTAAATTGAATTACAGTTGAGAACACTTGATTCATCCCAGGATCATACGGTAATAATCATAAATAAGATAAGAACGAACCCTTAACTTGAGTTACATCTTTTATCAAAAGTCAATTCGAAACATTGAGTAGACATAGTTGGGAAGCATTGATGACCTAGTCCTCTCACCTCATCATCACATTCACATATTCTTTTTAATTGTTTTCTTAGTTTAATTTAGTTAATCATACTCAATCAATCAATCAATCAAACAATCTCTCTTGAATACTGTTAATTGCTTAGCTTTAATTAGAATTAGTTATAACAAGTAGATCACTTTTCCTCATGGGAACGATCCCTACTTATCACTGTACTTATCTCACGATTCGTGCACTTACGAGTTAGGTTTTTATAACACGATTTTACACATCAAGTTTTTGGCACCGTTGCCGGGGAATAGTCGAATTAATTGGTTATTTCTAGTTTTAGTTTTAGTTAATAGGTTTACTTAAGTTTTAGGTAGTCGAGTCAAAACTTTCAGAGCCCAAGATACGGCTGAAGAACCGAGGGAGCGCGTGAGGGAGGCTGTGGGCCCCACGGCCAGAGGGGCTCTCTGCCCCCGTGAGGCCCACGCGCCCCCCACGGGGTGGGTGACATGGCCTCTTCATATTGGCCCTGAAAACTCTCTCTCTCCTCCTTTTTAAACTCTTCTCTTTCCCTCCACATGTGTTGAAGATTTTCAAGAACTTGAAGAACATTTCTGCAGAATTTCTTCACATTTTCGTTTTCTTATTTTGATCATAACTTTCTCATACGAACTCGAAATCAATTGATTCAAAAGCCAAAATTGTTGGTCTTGAGAAGAGCTACAAACCCCAAGCATTTCCAGAGGGAGCTGACTTCGTCATTGTTCCCAGCAGCTTGATCTTCAGTACGAGGTCTAGGTTGTTTGTTCAACTTCTTCTTTTTCAATTTCATCTTTGATCATCTCTTGATTCTTACTATTTGATTGATGAAATTTGTTGAGAAGTATGTTAGATCATATGCTAGGGGTGTTTGATCATTTGTCAATTGAGTTTTAGCTTTGTGATTTCTCTTGAACATATATGTGCTAAACTTGATTTTGTTTGAAATTGATTCTAGAAAATGTATATATGATATGTCTCATATTATTTTCTAGGTTCTATTTCATGATCTAAGAACTAGGTTTTTAGTGTGATATATTGAATAATTATACCTTGTTCTTATTGATTTGCATGTCTTGATTTCTAGATAATCTTGTGATTATGTATTGAAAGCATATTCTAGATTATCATTGAACATGTACATTTAGCTTGATTGATCATCTAGCTTAATTTGATTGTGTTTGCATCACTTGCATCACTTAGATCATAGCCTTGCATTAGGTTGAATTCTCTAGCAAAGTGAGTGAAGCTTTGTGGATAAAGCAAGGAAGTCTTGATTAGAGTCAGGAGGACTCGGATAATCAAGCAAGGAAGTCTTGTCTAGGGCCGGGAGGATCCGGATAGGCAAGCAAGAAATCTTCCTAGAGACGTGAGCGTCTTGGATAGGAAGTTGCTTTCTAGAGGTGTAAGATACATCTCGGATAGGAAGTAGGCTTGGTGATTCACTAGCCCGAGGGTAGATTAGGAGTTGATAGCTTGAGCGGATATCATGACTTGATAGCTTGAGTGTGTAAGTCCTTTTTCACATAGTGGATTGCTTTGCCGGTGGTTGTGGTATCAACCCGTGGATGTTTCCTCTTTGAGGTTTTACCACGTAAAAACACTTGTGTTCATTTTTGTTTTTATTTTTCTTTATCTTCCATATCTTACATTGATTGCATATCTTGTAAATTGATTAACTCTTGTATTAGTGAAATCAATTCATTTGCTAAATCTAATCAAGTGTGCATTTTCTTTGTTATATTCCGCATTATTTTTAAATTAGGAGAATTTGGAGCCTATACCTATTCACCCCCCCCCCCCCCCCCCCCCCCCCCCCTCCTAAGTATATTTTGCACTACTTAAGGGAAATTTCACCTAGTGCATACCGTTAGCTTTTGGTGGATCGGGATACTCAAGTACTTTGCCTTCTTCCCGTTCTCTTGAATTATGTATGAGTGTATCGGGGTATCGGGGTACCGGGATTCCGAATGGCAGAGGGGAGCTAGGATCTTGTAACAGTGGAGTTCCTAGAGCCTTGTCTTCTGGGTTTTCCTGGTACCTTCCGAGTCTAAGAAACCTTAAACTTGATCATGGTTGGTAGGAGGATGCACTCGACCATTTTGTAAAATGGCGGGGTATCGGGATGCCTCTCCCATGATATCTTTTTACCTCGACTTATCTTCTAAGACCGATGGAAAATTCTTATTTGACCCCTGCCATTTTTGGTGGTTAACAGAAGTATCCTCCTCTTGTCTCTTTTGAATATCCTACAAACAAACATACTTGTGAAAGAGGTTCCAACTTTCCACATTTGTTCTTCAGTACATGTACTGGACACCTATATATGCGAAAATATTGCAAACTAGCTTTACGACCATTCCACAACTCTAGAGGAGTCTTATGAACCGATTTGGATGGAACTACATTCAATATATGTGTCATAGTTTGTAGTGCATATCCCCAAAAAGAATTTGGTAATGATGAGAAACTAATCATAGATCTTGTAAGTTCCTCAAGTTTGATTGGCTTATTGATATCGCTCAAAATGTTTACATTTAGTGCCTCGTTTACCTTGTTTTTGTAATCGTTTTCGGAAGCATTCTATGTGTTGATGTCATAAATGAGTCTTTTCAGGTTAAATGGGTGATTCAAGGGCATTTCTGTCCAAGGTGAAGAAAATAGGGCAATTTCGGCAGAAAATGGAAGAAAGGCAAGGCCGGCGAGTTCAAACGCTCTAGAAGTCGGGCACAAGGCCGCCGCACAAAGCCGTAGGAGGAAGCATCTTGTCATCCGGTGAGTTCAGACGCTCTGGAAGGCGGGCACAAGGCCGCCTCACAAAGCCGCCGTAAAGTCCGACGGGTTCCTGCATAGGCCACGGCAAGACAAGTCCCGCGGAATGAATCCGGGGTGAAGGCAAAACAAGCCCGGCGGGTTCATGCGGCGGGCACAAAGCCGCCGCACATACCCGCCAACGACTCTGATGAGATACAATTGGTCAAAGCTCACCCCAAAAGTCAAGGAAAGCTACCCCTTTTCCACCTATTGTCCTTGTAAGGCCTTCTCTCTCATGGGCACTTGCATTTTTCAAGAAGCTACAAAAGGAATGCTCTCAACTTAGACAAATATATATTAGATAGTTAGTTAGAGAGAGATATTAATTAGATATTTTGTTCTTAGGAACCAAGAGAGATAGTTATATTTTCAATAGCATTTTCTAGGTAGCCAAACACCACATGTTGGTTACTTAGAGAGATCACTTCAAGTTGCCATAGTAGAATTAGTTGCTTGGATTGCAAGGAGGATCCTTTCCACTTCACAAGCTTATCAATTGGAGATGTTTCCTTGTTTGTAAGTCTTTGTAACCTTGATACTATGTGTAACTAATTCCTCTTGTTAAGGGATTAGATGTAATTTTTGTATTTATCTTGTTAGATAATCAATCATATGGTTATAGTCCAATCAAGTTATGTATGTGTTCTTTAATACTTGCAAGAATGGTGGTTGCAACTACCGACCTTCTTTATATGCAATAACTTGATTGTATGCAATAGACTATTTATTGCATGTCCCTACTATAGCATTTGTGTGGTAGAGATAACTAACTTGTGAATCTCTACAAGTAATTGAGTAATTCTCCTTTATCACTATCTAATCATAGATTTCATTGTGATTCAGTAGAGAATCAGTGCTTCATAAATCCCATGAATAATTGCATGTAGAATTGAGGACTAAGTTTTATGATTGATTGATTATTAACTAGGGTTATACTTGAACGAATCTAGTCCCTTAACAACTTTTAATCTAGAATTTGAATCAAGTAGTTGAAATTGTTATTAACCAAATCAGTCTTAGCATAGTGAAATTGTTAATCATGAATTACTTTAATCAACCTTGTTTTAGTATAAGTAGAGAATTGCATAATTAAGTAAATTAAACGTCCTTATATTGCCATCCTCGTGGGAACGATACCCTTACTTGCTCACTACACTAGTCCAATGACTTGTGCACTTGCAATAGGGTCACCAGACTTGCACGTCCCTTTAGTATAACCGAGGTAGAATAGGTTAATTTATAGTCACATTTGTAGAACCGGTTTGGGCGTGTCAAAATTTATGGAGCCGCTGCCGGGGACATCGGCAGGATGTTCCTTTTAGAACATTAGTCAATTTAATCCTTGCATAATTGTAGAGAATTTTTTTTTTTGAACACTTAACCTTTTGGTAGTTATTGTTTTGTACTTTTAGGTTTCTTGTCACGAATTGATGCACGGAAGACGATCTTTGAGAAGCCCACTTGAACCTTTTGTTGAAAATATTGATCGCATAACGAGGCTACCAACAATGACGGACAATCCTAGAGGACTATCCGACCTTGAGGAAGGGTCAACCTCTTCTAGTAGTACCTCCACTGGTTCAGAGCATGGTCAGGATCAACGGATGATGAAGGAGTTCTCATTGCCTACCGTTGGATCACATCCTTCAGCTATATTGTTAGATGATGCCCAGAGGAATTACGAGCTGAAAAACTTGCACTACAACACACTTCCGCACTTTGGTGGTAACCCAAGTGAAGACTGCCTTCAATTCATGAAGGAATATTATAATGTGGTGACCACTTTTCCACTCAGGAACTTGACAGAGGATCACTTACGTATGAGATGTTTTTTGTATTGTATGAGAGACAACGCCAAGAAGTGGCTCATGGCATTACCAGCAGGATCACTTACCACATGGAGTGGTGTTGAGCAGAAGTTTTTTGCCAAGTATTTTCCCTCATGGAAGACGAAAGAAATACGAAGTATGATAGCTGATTTCCAGGAAAAGGAAGGGGATGCTTTTCATGAATCATGGGGTAGATTCAAGCTACTTCTAGCACAATGCCCTCGCCATGAGTATACCTTAGTATCACAAGTTCAATCTTTCTATGATGGATTGACGGGACTTTCACAAGCGATTGTTGATAACGCATATGGAGGAGAGATGCGAGAAAGAACAGCACAGTTTGTGTTTGATAAGTACGAGATGCTTGAACAAAATTCCCAGCAGAGGAACACTCGAGGTAGTTGAGGAGGAATGAGTATTGAAATGGCAAGTCAAATGAGTGATATGAGTAAGAACATAGAGACACTCATGAATAGGTTTGGGAATCAACCTATAGTAGCAGATCAGGTTTATGTTAGGGAAAACTGTGGAATGGACATGAATTCCATGGTTGAGCCAATGCCACCCACAAAAGAAGAATTACAAGTGGTGTATCCGCCACGTCAGTCAAGACAGTTGGATGATCCTTTCTCTAACACTTACAATCGGGGATAGGCAAGGCATCCTAACCTGAATTACGAGAACAACCACTGTTTGAATCCCCAGTTACCTCCACAGAACAACAACAACAACAACAACTGGTATCCACCTCAGGGACACCAATCAAGACCACAGCAAAGCACACAACCATGGAAGGTGAAGGAAAACTTACCTTGGCACCAACAAGGCCAAAGAGACAATGAGTACAGACATACTAATCAGTATTACACCAGCGATCCTAATCATATCAGGATTACTTCTATGGAAGGAGTAGTCAAGACATTGGAGAGACAAATAGGGGAGTATGCTGAAGTTAGTCAAAAGAATGAGCCAGGGAAGCTCCCAAGTCAGTCAGAACAAGCCAAATCAGCCACAGTACTAAGAAGTGGTAAGATACTTTCTAATCCATATCCACCTGAAATTTCTGATATTCCTGACAATGTTTCAGCAGACAGGGAAGTGCCTAGTAAGAATGATCTTGGTACTCAAGTAGGGATAGGAACGATCAGAGGTCCGGAGAAAGGACAAAAGGATACTTCAAGGATACACAAATCTCCTAATCCGTACGTGCCTCCAATTCTGTTTCCAGGAAGACTTCAGAAGTCGAAATTGGACCAAGCCTTCAGGGGATTAGATGTAATTTTTGTATTTATCTTGTTAGATAATCAATCATATGGTTATAGTCCAATCAAGTTATGTATGTGTTCTTTAATACTTGCAAGAATGGTGGTTGCAACTACCGACCTTCTTTATATGCAATAACTTGATTGTATGCAATAGACTATTTATTGCATGTCCCTACTATAGCATTTGTGTGGTAGAGATAACTAACTTGTGAATCTCTACAAGTAATTGAGTAATTCTCCTTTATCACTATTTAATCATAGATTTCATTGTGATTCAGTAGAGAATTAGTGCTTCATAAATCCCATGAATAATTGCATGTAGAATTGAGGACTAAGTTTTATGATTGATTGATTATTAACTAGGGTTATACTTGAACGAATCTAGTCCATTAACAACTTTTAATCTAGAATTTGAATCAAGTAGTTGAAATTGTTATTAACCAAATCAGTCTTAGCATAGTGAAATTGTTAATCATGAATTACTTTAATCAACCTTGTTTTAGTATAAGTAGAGAATTGTAGAATTAAGTAAATTAAACGTCCTTATATTGCCATCCTCGTGGGAACGATACCCTTACTTTCTCACTACACTAGTCCATTGACTTGTGCACTTACAATATGGTCACCAGACTCGCACGTCCCTTTAGTATAACCGAGGTAGAATAGGTTAATTTATAGTCACATTTGTAGAACCGGTTCGGGCGTGTCACTTATTTCAATGACAAACCACAATTGGGGTTTGAAATGTAAGGGTAGTTTAAGTATTGTGATCAAGCTCAAAGGCCATCTCAAGACCTCAAGATGATAAACACTCCAAAGGTATATCTTGTGCTTAGTTTTCTTTGAAGAGACCAGTTGCACACACACACCTCTCATGCATAACTTCTTGTTGCATATGTGTTTTTATTGTCTCTACTTTGTGTGTTCATGTCTCCTTCACACACTTGCACTAATTGCTTGTTTTTTAGTGTTTAAAACACATGAGAAGGCTTTGCCTTTCTCTGCCGCAGTTATGCTACCGTCTTGGGCAACCGCGGCTTGCAAGCGACAGAGACTTGTTTTCTCTACCGCGATGCAACTGCCTTCTTGGCTAACCACAGCATGCAAGCGATAGAGACTTGTTTCTCTGCCGTGGTTTGGGACCGCGGCAGTCCACCTTAGCCAAAACGATACAGTTTTTGACTCACTCTATAAATACCCCATTATGTTCTCTTATTTCAACCTAGCTCGTATTTGACTCATTTTGAGAGAAAAAGAGAATCCATAGTGAGAAAAGCTCCAAAGAGATCATCTTTGATCATTCTAACCAAAACCATGTGCATCAAACATCATCCATCATCATTTAGAGTCATTTAGGATGTATTCATCCATGGGTATTCTTCAACACATGACATGGTAAGATTGAACATCAAACTCACCCATTTTTAGTGTTCATACTTGCCTTTTAATCTCTTTAATTACTTGTATGCTTATAGATCATATTCTAATTACAAGATTAAGATTATTGTGTTGATTGATTGAGAGTTATATTGTGATAGCTATACCTAGGATTGCCAAATCTTATATAGCTATGCTTTATGCCATGACATATAGCTATTGATATCTATGATTGATTTAATTGTCATCTTTTAATCCTAGATAAGCATTTAGTGTAACCTAGCATTAAATTGCATTTTGAATATAATGCATATTCACTTAGGTTGATTTATCTCTTTATTGAGAAGTAAGACTTGTGGCTAAGGTTGCTTAGGCCACAAGCAAATTGGACTAGGTTCACTTTTATAGGCATGTGGGTAGTAGTGGTGGGTTATAGGCTGTAGGGTTTGACGTGTTCAACCTAGGTTGTAACACCATTGTAATGAGTGGATTCGAGGTTCGTGTGTGGCGCACATAACAGCCCGTGGTTTTTCCTTGTTGAAGGTTTCCATGTAAAAATCAGGTGTTATTTATATTTCGCATTTTTACACTTGATTTTATTTTGTAACTAGTTTGGGGCATTTTCATAAAATTGACTAATCACAAAAATTGGGTAATAATTGATTAAAATCTATTCACTACCTCTAAATAAATATTAGAACACGCCTTAATTGTTTAATATCTCACCATTTCCATCAGGGTTCTATTTCTCCTCTCTAATACACCATTCTATTGTGGTGTTCCTGGAGTTGTGAGTTGGGATACAATCCTATGCTCAACTAAGTAATCCTCAAACTCTTGGAGCGGTGTGAGGAGGAGTGGTGTGATGAGAAGTGGTGTAAGGAGGAGCGATGTGGGATCGACCATAACGGTGCATCACAACGGACCAAATCTACCTCCGTGGATTGCGTGGAGGGTTGCACTATGAGGAGGAACTATGTACGCTGGGATCGGCTGGAGGGCTGCGCTGTGACGAGCGGTTAGGTGTGAGGTCTTGGAAATGTACAGGATCAGGCAGCAGCTGCGACGACCAGTCCGCGGTCAGGTTTGGGAAATGAACAGGATCATGCAGCAGCGGGGACGAATGGTCCGCGATGAGGTGCTCAGACAGTACCTACTCCAATAGTGTTGTCTTTGTACCACCACACATCTCCTCTCGTGCGGTCATAACTGGCCCCCGCTGATCAGGTACTGTCTCCGTAGGACCACTACCCCCCGTCCGGTGTCAGGCCCTGTCCCGTCCTGCTGACCACCTGGCCTGTCTCTAGGAGTATAGTCTCGGTCGTCGAACGGTGGACCATCTCGATGGACTGCGAGGTGGAACCCTGAAGTCCCAGGATCAAGGGCACCAACTATGTATGTTGCTGATCTTGTTTCTCATTACCCTTTTGGACATCCTCTTTTAAAACTCGGATATCCTCCCGTAAATCTCGGACGGCATCTATCACTTCAGCCAATTTTTGGTCCCAGGTCTCCTTAAAGGATTTTGAACTCTGTCAGTACTAAAACCTTTCACTATATTCAAATTAAATAATGCGGTACAAATATTTTAACATACCTTTGGATGCCCTCCAACGCCTCCTCGTGAGTCACCTCCAGTTTAAGGCTGTCTAGACAATGAGAATCGAACCCGCCTATGCCTCATGGGACTCCCACTACAACCTTCCTGGTCAGAACCCTCCGTACCACTGTGTCCGGAAGACGGACCCTCAGTATCAGTAGGTACAAAAGACGGACCCTCATACCGACTGTGTTTGGAAGATGGACCCTTAGTATCAGTATGTGTGGAAGACGGACCCTCATACCGACTGTCTCCCTCGTGAATGCCCTCAAAGTACTGTTCAGCCCTCTCAATTGTCGTCGGCACTAATTCAACCCTCGCATACATCTGAAATCGTGGTTAAACCATTGTAATTGTATACATACTGAACAGATAAAAAAAAAATGATACTTACGTTTTCGCAGAAAATGTCATCCAGCTTGTCCTCCCTCGGTCGCTGACGCAATTCCCACTTCAGAATAGGGGGGATAGCTCTATTTCCCTGCGGCTCCCATAGTTGCTGTTGGCAAGCCTAGGGATAACCTCAAAAGCAAATATCTGTGTAATAGATAAGTACGATAAGAATCTAATACATCAGTCATATGAAAAAAAAATTACAATTAAAGTACGTCATCAAAATCTAAATTCTCACCAATAGTGCGTGAGTTAGACCATATATGTTGTACGCCTCCTGTCTGTGTACGTCAACGCCCTTTTGTTGCTTGCGTTTTCCGAACCGCTTGCTTCGACCGGCCAACGCATGCTTGAAACCAGAAATAGACCGCGTATACACGTGTGCACCCCACGGGAACGCATCAAAAGCGTCCAAGTCCTCGACAAGGTGAAACTGCCATACTGGAACTTTCTCTCTCTCGTCCAACCCCATCAGTATCTAGTTAAGCATATACAATAAGCACATCTTAACCGTATTGTACTGCTCGATAAAAACACCAATCCGCAATGCGGCTCTCAACTGCAAATAGTCGATGTCATCTCAACCCTCAAAGTACCACTGGTGTATGCCATTCTCTACCGTAGCATAAGTCAACGTGTCGGGCATGACTCCGAACTTCAATCTGGTGATCAGACAAAACTCAACCTTCGAGAACCGGACCGAATGCTGACCTAAAAGAAATCTCATCTCATCTCATCTCATCTTCCGGCCCATCGTGATACAACTCGCGAATAAGCAGCCGATGGAAAATGCCACCTGAAAACTTCATCTCATGTTGCATCCGAAGGAAATGTCCAAAGCACGACTCAGTATACCAACGTCGTTCTTCGACCGCAAGGTGTGCAAATACACTGTTAAGTGCGTTGTCGATATCTGAAAGGTCATCGAAATGGTCATGCCGAGTTATTTTTCCCAAGAACCTTCCATCCTCTGGAGTTTTCAGGAAATTTTTAAGCTGATTCGTCATCTGCATATTCAAAGAAAAAAACATATAAGTTCATTTAAAAGCCTCAGACAAAAATTAAAAAGGCTCGAAGAGTACATGAAAAAGCTCGGAGAAAAATTAAAAAGGCTCGAAGAGTATATCAAAAGGCTCGGAGAGCATATGGGAAGGCTCGGACAACATTTAAAAAAGCTCGGAAAAAGCTCGAAAAACATTTTAAAAGTCTCGAAGATTCAAAATTGAAAAAGCTCGGTTACTGTTACAAAGTCTCGAACAACATTTGAAAAGTCTCGGAAAAGACTCGGAAAACGTTTTAAAAGTCTCGGAGATGCAAAATAGAAAAAGCTCGGATTACTGTTACAAAGTCACAGAAAACGTTTAAAAAGGCTTGGACAACGTTTTAAAAGTCTCGGAGATTCAAAATTTAAAAAAGCTCGGATTTGTGTTACAAACTCACAGAAAACGTTTGAAAACGCTCGGAAAACGCTCGGACAATGTTTTAAAAGTCTCGAAAAAGGCTCAAAAAAAGTTTAAAAAGGCTCGACCAATGTTTTCAAAGTCTCAAAAACCTAGATCTTCATCATCTTCTTCACAACGTTTTTATACATTCAAACCCTAATCTAAATCTAAACTAACCCACAAACATAATCTAAATCAAACACAAATAAATAACAACAACAACAAACATAAATTTATCAACAACAAAAACGAAATAGAAACATAACTTACCATGAGATTGCAGGTTCTCTTCGACGTCAGTACTGTAGACCGTCATCGGTGAGTTCGCCGTCAGATTTTGGTCGCCTTTTGGATTGTTGCGCCGTCGGGTTTTTTCTCTCAAAGGGTTTCTCTCAACTTTTCAAAAAGCACAAACTGACAAAAATGGGTATTTTTGTCTGAGCACCTAAATAGTTGCCTTTTAAACTTAAATTAGTAATCTGGTGACTTTCTTACAAAAAGCGCCCCAAACAGTGACATTTAAATTTTGAACCCTTAAAACGAAAACTGAAACTAAATGAAAAGATGTCTTCTAAAGTACTAATTCTATTTCTTTTATTAGCTACTGATTAGCATCTAACGTACTATTATTTGTTTGTCATCAAAACTAGGAACTTGGAGATGGGAGAGAATAAGCATCAATCCAGAGAATGGTCAATTGACATTGATCAGGAAAGCAATTTGGAGGAAGGTTTGGAATATGGGCCTAACTGTTGTATATATAGAGTTCCTCAATATCTTCGCAAAATAAATGAAGAAGTCTATACTCCCTGTATCATTTCAATAGGGCCTCTTCACTATGGTAGAAAAGAATTGATGGGAATGCAAAGACAGAAAACAAGATATTGGTTAGAATTTGGTAAACGAGTGAATGCATAGAAATTGGAGGAATTCGAGACTTATATCAAGAATCAAGAGAAATACATCCGTGGTCATTATGTAGTGACCTCTAAGTGACAAACACGTCATTGTACGTATGTCAAAAGATTTATATCTTTATATGCAACCTCGCTAGTGCACAAGTCAAGAGACTAGTATAGCAACAAGCAAGGGTATCGTTCCGCAGGGAGGTGTCATCTATCAACCGTCTCAAATTTTAGTGTTTATTGAAAGCATATAAATAAGAATACGGATGTGGTGAGAGTGATGTGTGTGAAGTCTAAGCATATTGCAGTGTGTGTGCGCGTGGAAATGTAAATAAAAGGAATGCAAATAAAAACAAAAGAATATGAAAGGGTGAGAATGGTGTTTAAAAAGACAAATTTTAAAAGGGTGGTTAGGAGAGATGTAATATTATTGTCATACAAGGTAGATGAGTTCACCGTTCATAAATGTACACATAGTGGGTTGCTAGACAATGAAGTTCATCGAATTCAAGTTAATGACTCATTCTCTCAATTAAGGGATTCAAAAACACTAATCACTCCCCAAAGCTCATGGATAGAGCAATTGTGCCACTAGTCACTCCCCAAAGATCATGAAATATAATTATTGAAGAGATTTTTTCTATAATTGAAATAAAAATATAATGAAAAAAAATGTTAGAAAATAAAAAATAAAGTTATTTTAATAGAAAATTAAATATTTAAAAATATAATATAACAAAATAATTAAATAATTAAAAAAATGACAATTACCAATTAGGTCATGAACTTTTTTTAAAATTCCAAATTATTTGCGACTTTTACAAAAGTGACCAAGTTGGTCCTTACATTTTTCTCAAGTGTCAAATTAGTCCCTCTAACTAAGTTCCGTTAGTCAACTTTAACTGTGTAGGGGTAAAATTGTACTTTACACATAAAAAATATATTAATGACACATGCATAGTTTTTTTTTAACACACATCTATTTTTTTTTTTTTTATTTGTGAGTTTTTATTTTTAAATAATTTTGAAAACAATGCTTGTATAATATTAACAAATATATATATATAGTAAAAGACTAAACTGGGAATGAACGATAACTTTGTTTATAAAATAAGGGTATAATTGACATTGTCTTACTAAAATATTTTTAGATTTTTAAGATAATTTTAATTAAAAAGGTAATAATATTTTTGGATTTTATTGTAATTATAATTATAATTGTGAATTTAATGCACAAAAGACAAAACAACTTTTTTATAATATGACAAATAAAGGGTATTTACGTACTTTAACTAAAATTGTTAAAGTCAATTATTATATTTAACACCGTTAAATCGTTAGAGGGATCAATTTGGTCGCTCCTAAAAAGAGATGGACTAATTTGGCACTTGGGAAAAATGTGAGGACTAATTTGGTCACTTTTGTCAGAGTCGTAAAAAACTTAGAATTTTAAAACAATTCTAAGACCTAATTGGTAATTGCCCTTAAGAAAATTAAAATAAAAACAAAATTATTTTAAAATATCAAAAATATATGGATAACATGCTCAAAAACACATATCCCTATTAGTAATGTGCATTTCTTCTCCATAGTTTTTGTTTCTAAATCCAGTGGCCTACATGCAAGGAACTGATATAACTTTTATCAGTTCGAAGTGATAATAGAATTTCTGTATATATATATATATATATATATATATATATATTTAATTTATAGATTTTATTTATTTATTTATGATATAAAAGTTATTATTTTAAGTAATTAAATTTTTATTATTAGTATATTAGTATATATATATATTTTTTTTATGTTTGTTTCCATAGAAAATCGAAAATGTTGGTGAGATGATGCATTCATTTTTCCATTTGTAGTTTATGCCGTGTTCCGTTGAAAGGTCTCTCCTAGTCGAAACTCCAGAAAATCATACCCCAGAAATGGAAACGAAGTGTTGGAATTGAAGAGAATCATGATTCTGTGATTTCAAACCTTTTAATTTCTCTTGAAGAATTTGCCAGCCATGGCCGTATATCGAAAGCATTCGAGGTTTTTTCACTTATTAGGCGCAATGTCTCATGTGTTGAATCTCTTGATGTTGTTTTACATTCAATATCTTCTGTTTTGTTGTGTTGTGAAAATGTTAAATCGATCAAACAAGGTCAACAGCTTCATGGTGCGCAGGCTTGTTGATTTTTATTCAAATTTTGATCTTCTTGTTGATACTCGGTCGGATTGTTCTTGAAACTTCAAGTGTTTCAAACACTTTGCCTTGGAATATGCTCATTTCTTTGTATAATAGAATTGGACTTTTTGGCGAGGCTCTGTCTGCTTATAAGCGGATGGTGGGTAGAGGGATTGTAGCAGATAAATTCACGTATCCGTCTGTTCTAAAGGCATGTGGTGTCGTGGTGAGATGTTGGATGTGGGATTTGGACGGGAGGTTCATCGGGCCATTGATGCTGGTATTGATGAGTGGGACTTGTTCTTGCACAATGCGTTGGTCACCATGTGCGGGAGGTTTTGGGAGGTGGGTGTAGCGCATTGCTTGTTCGATAAAATGCCAGTGAGAGATACCGTTTCTTGGAATACGATGATCTCTATTTATGCCTCAAAGGGAATGTGGGATGAGGCTATGGAATTTTTTGAGAAAATGCTAGAGCAAGATTTTGAAGTTAATATCATAACTTGGAACACCATAGCTGGTGGGTATTGGCGGAAAGGCAATTTCAATTCGGCTCTCAGGTTGATTTCCCGGATGATACTTCGTGGTGCTTACTTGGATCCGGTTGCAATTATAATCGGTTTAGGAGCATGTTCACATATTGGGGCTATAAAATTGGATAAACAGATTCATGGTTATGCGATTTGTAGTTCTTATGATAAGTTTGATAATGTTAGAAATGCTCTGATCACTATGTATGCAAGGGGCCAAGACCTTGAGCGTGCTTATATGATGTTCCGGTTGGTAGAAGAAAAAAGTATAATTACTTGGAACTCTATGCTTTCTGGTTACTCTCACATGGATCGATCTGAGGAAGCTTCTTTCCTTTTTAAGGAGCTGTTGCTTTCCGGGATTGAACCAAATTATGTTACAATTGCGAGCATTCTGCCTCTTTGTGCTTGGGTTGCAAATCTACAACACGGTGAAGAGTTTCATTGCTACCATTGCAAGGCGTCAAATATTTAAGGACTATTTGTTATTATGGAATGCTCTTGTAGACATATGCAAGATCAGGAAAGGTTGTAGAAGCTGAGAGAGTGTTTGACTCGATGAGCACACGTGATGAAGTTACTTATACTTTGATTGCTGGATATGGGGTGCAGGGAGATGGAAAAACTGCATTAAAATTATTCTATGAGATGATCCAGTTTCAGATCAAACCAGACCATGTCACCATGGTTGTAGTTCTATCGGCTTGTAGTCGTTCAGGTCTTGTAAGTTGTAATTGAGGGTCAAATGTTGCTCGAAAAGATGTCAAGAGTTTATGGTATATTTCCTCGTTTGGAGCACTTTGCTTGCATGGCCGATCTCTATGGAAGAGCTGGTTTGTTGAATAAAGCAAAGGGTATCATCACTAAAATGCCTTACAAGCCAACCCCTGCCATGTGGGCTACACTCTTAGGAGCCTGTCAAATACATGGAAACACAGTCACCGGGGAATGGGCAGCTGGGAAATTGCTCGAAATGAAGCATGAAAATTCTGGTTACTATGTGTTGATTGCTAAAATGTATGCGGCTGCTGGTCGTCAGGACAAGCTAGCAGAGGAGAGGACTTCAATGAGAGACATGGGAGTGAAGAAGGCTCCTGGCTGTTTTTGGATTGATGTGGGCACTGGCTTTTCTTCCTTTTTGGCAGGGGATACATCAAACCTCCAGTCATAGGAGATTTACCCTGTGTTGGGTGGACTGACCGAGCTAATGAAAGCTGCCAGTTATGTTCATACAGAGGACTAGGGGTGGGCATGGTTCGGTTCAGTTCGGTTTTGGCCAAAACCATATTGAACAGACATATTCGGTTTTTAAAAATGTGAATCGGTTTGAACCTGAAAACCGAATTGAACCGAACACCTTTATCTCAATTCGGTTCGGTTCGGTTTAATTCGGTTTTGAGCCTATTGGGCTTTGAAGGTTTTTTATATGTTTTTTAATTTTTTGGGACTTTAAGTTGCATTTTTGGCATTTAGGCTTAAACTTTTTAAAGAAAACATAATATGTAAAAATTAATTTAAACAAAATACAACCCAATTTTCAATCCAAATCTAAAATTTCAATCATATTAAGTCTATATACTCAATCAAAGTATAAAATCTTCATAACTTCTATAAAATAGAAGTAAAAAATTGTAGTACTTAATATAGTCCAAAATAAAACATCATCAACAAACATTCCATAATAAAATTGAACCTTACAAAATAATTAATTAAGATAATTCGGTTTATTCGGTTCGGTTCGGTTTGGTTTTGTATGTTCAAAACCAAAACCGAATCGAATTCAATTCGGTTTTCAAATTTCAAATCGGTTTGAACCGAATAGAAGCTATGAACCAAACCAAACACCCTTTTTTGGTTTAATTCGGTTTCGGTTTTTGTGCCCACCCCTACAGAGGACTCAGAAGATGAAGTAATTGAAGGAATGGGATGAAAAAGGAGAGGGTTCTTTTTCTCGCTGGATTCTCTGTAGGAGCAGTTAAAATACAACGTTTTATTTTTTGTGTGACAAAAAACATTTTTATTAAGAACAACACTACACACAACCCGGAAAATCATTCGATAGACTTCTCCTAACATAAAAAGGAAACTCCTCTAGCCAGACTCAGTTCTCACCACAGGACAAAGCAAGTTTTGTTAAATTATGAGCGACAAAATTTGTCCTCCTAGAAACATATTTAACGATACAATAGGACATTTGTTGCAAAAGCACTCTAATTGCTTGAATTACCAATCCCCTGTTATTAGTTTGCTTTTAGTTAACGGTACTTGACTTTAATTTTATTTCGGTAGAATTTCACCTCAGTCACATCCTTTTAACGATTTGTCATCTTTATAAAAGTTTTTATCATTTTCATCACTTTAGTCCCTCATTTTTTCAAAATCCATCACTTTGATTCTTCCGTTAATTCATGGTTAGTCAAAGATAACAATTATAGGGGTATTTCAATCCTATTGCATGTTATGCACACATACAATGACACGTTTAAGAAAATAAAGGTGTAAAAAATAAAAAATTGTGAGTAATAAAATATTGTCCATCAAATTTTGGACTTCTGATACAGTATGAGAAATAAAATGGAAGTAAACAACATGTTTGAAAGCACCTAAGCAAGGCATTATATTGGACAAAATTCTAACCGTTCCTCAATTGTCAAGTTTGAGTAATGATTTTTTTTTTTTAGTAAAAATGTAAATAATTTTGTGTAATGATGGCATTTTGGGCAATTAATTTAATTGTAAAGTTGTAAAATTTTAAAGTGTGTTGGTAAAATAGTAAATAATTTTGTGTAATTATAGTATATAAATGTTAAAGTTTTAATTTTTTATAACAAAAATCAGAGTAAAACTGCCATTTTAGTTAAAGTAAATAGTAAAGATGGTAAAATTGTACTTTAACATAATCTGTTATAGTTGACCGTTAAATATTTGATCAAATAACCAAAGTGATGGATTTTGAAAAAAGAAGGGACTAAATTAATAAAAATGACAAGGATATTTATAAATTAAAGATGACAAATCGCAAAAAAGATGGATTTAGGTGTAATTCTATCTTTTTTTTTTTAGAACTTTATTTAAGTCCAATGAAATATAATTACTTAAGAGATTTTTTCTATAATTGAACTAAAAATATAATGAAAATAAAATGTTAGAAAATAAAAAATTAAATATTTGAAAATATAATATTACAAAACAATTAAATAATTAAAAAAATTAAAAATATATATTTTAAAATATCAAAAAATATATTGGTAACTGTAGGGGGTCGACCTACGGTCGATGTGGATCGGGTCGGATATATGCTAGGCCCAAGGCAACTTGGTTGAGCTTGTCGTATGAGGGGATGTCGTCTGCTCCAGAACCTGCAAGAAAAGTTAGTCTGCCGAATGAACGGAGGTCGTCTCCTCAAGAACCTGCAAGAAAAGTTATAAGATAAACAAAGCACAGTTAAAACAAAGGTGGTGTGTCTGGATCGTTTTGCCTTAGGTGTGCTTGGGCTGAGCAATTTATTGTGGACGTAGTAGTCTGGTGATCGCCGGTAGTCGGAATCTTCTCAGGGACAGAATTTCAGTACGCTATTTATAGGCTTTAGTTGAGAGAAAATCAGAGAGCTTTCAAATGAACGAGCCCCTCTTTTTATAGGAGGAGGTATAGCTCCAACGTCCACTTTTCAGAGACTTGATTGTGGCCGAGATTTGTGGAGTGATATCCTCTCCATAAGTGGACTGTTATCTGCGGTTACAAGTCCATTCGTAACTGACGCTTTGAATTAGTCAGATGTTGCTGGCAGCTATGATGGGTCGACCAAACATAATGGGCCCGGGATAGGCTAGTAAAGATTGGGCCTTGGCAGGTTGGGCCCATTGGACCATTTTTGGCTACTACAGTTTGTCCCCCACTCTCTAAATAAGAATCCATCGAGTTTAGAGAGTGATTTCCGCTGAATCGACTGGAGTCGAACGACTTTTTATCTTGAATTCGATAAATATCTTCATTGGTTTCAACCAATGTCGAACGATGTTTGAGTCGACTGGAGTCGAACGACTTTGTATTGAATCCGATAAATATCTTCATTGGTTTTATCCAATGTCGAACGATATTCGTATCAGAACGAGATCAACATTGATCCTGGATGGAGTCGACCATTTGTCGAATGAACATACCTCAGCGATGTATGTTTGGTTAGTTTTTGGCCAATGTTCTCTGGGCGAACGACGCTGTGTCGCTGATAAAGGCTTGACGTTTAGTCGATCCTTTTTTCGGTTTGTTGGTTGAGTATTTAACCTGAAATGATGGATTTTAAAGCAGAAGTGACAGGCGTTTGAGTTTCCAATGCTGGCGTCAGATGCATTTATTTCTTGCGCAGTTAACTAAAAAAGTTTTTTGAATTTGAAACCTTTATCGGGTTTTTCACCCAGGTTAACCGGTGTGGTTTGGTTAACCGGGGCAGTTGAATCGGCAGTTGGGAAGGTGTCGACACGTGTCAACTAGGGTTAGTGGGTTTTATAAAACCCAAACCGATCAACTCCTTTCAACCAGTTGCTCTGCGTTGGAATTCTTTGTTCTTCACTGAGAAAAACTCCATTCCTTTCTCCACGATCTTGTGCTTGAAGATTCCTTGCTCTCGAATCCTTCCAAGGTTGGTGAAATCTTTCCTTCGCATTTTATTTTTCGTTCTTTATGCGTGTAGAAAAACTTGTTAAACATTAGTTTAGAAAGTACCTTCCTTTGTTTTTGAATATTTCTGATGTTTGGATGAACTTTTCTGAAACTGAATCTGAGGATGTTCTTTCAGAAGTTTTGCTAGATTTTTGATGTTTGCATGATTGATCCATGTCAAGTTAGTTTGTTTTGCAAAATGTTGTTTTCTGTTTTCGTGTAGAAGTCGTCTTGGTGAGAGTAGCTTTCTAGGGTAGACTCCTATCTTAGGATCCAGGTTGGCTCTCCCTTAGGAAGTTAGGAAACCCTAGGTTTTTGATCAAAAAAGTTCCTTAGGTTGTGATTGTAGCGTGTAGCTTTTGTCTGACTTGTGCATTTTCTGCATGTCAGATTTTGGGAATACGATGTCGAGCGACCATACGACCTCTGACTTGGGTATTAGCTGGTCTGATGATGATGGAGGAGTCGACAGTATGACGCGAGATGTCGATAGACGGGTAACGGTTGAAAATCCGTCTACGTCTCTCTCTATTGATGCTAGGGGTCTCTTAGAACAAGGTGCCGTATACGCCATGGCGTCGGCTGTTGAGTTCCCTGAGTATATAGATGTTGATGAGCCGTCGACATCTGGTCGTTCGCTAGGTATATTAAAAGATAGTCCTGCCAGTGTGATTTCTGAGGACATGTTACCTGGCATTCGTGCGATGTACGGTATCCCTAACGACGTTGAACTACGTGCGCCGAAGGAACACGAGCGTGCCGACTGGGATATACCAGGATGGACGTGTCTCTACGAGTACACCTTCCGTCTAGGTTTTAGATTTCCCATCCCTCAGTTGGTCCGACGAATGTTAGTGTATTATGATCTTGCTCCTGGTCAGCTGATGCCCAATACTTGGAGAATATTGTTGGGCTTAGGAATATTATGTGAGAGGAATAATGTACAGTTCGGGCTCGGATGCCTCCTTCACAATTATTATCTAAAGGAGCATCTGACCGACGTTGGACGTTATTCGTTAGTGTCGCGAAATAAAAAGATGGATCTTATCATCGACACGAAGACGAATGACAGAAACTGGAAGGACACTTTCTTTTTTGTAAGGGGTCCTCCAGTCGACGGCCCATGGCGGATGGGGAACGAAGTATATCAATACCCACGAGTTTGGAATCGTTACGGTAAGTTTTCTTGACTGTCGAATGGATTGTGGACACATGTTATTTAGATGGTTATCTAAATATATTTTGTTTATAACTTTTGCAGAGGTTGGAGGGGCAGGCAAAGCACCGGAGTGTGGTGTCGCTGCCGAGCGTACTAGGATTTTGTTGGAAATCCCAGCAGCGCAGAGAAGTGTTAGCAATTTGCTAACGGAAGGTAATTTCAGGCCTAGTCGCCTGTGGAGGTGGTCGACATTAAATAGATCGCGCGCCCCCTATCCTCACGTGAAGGATTTTTTAACGTGCCTATGGATCAGGAGGAGTTTTGAGATCCTACAGTTCGACTTGCATTTTTTAAAGCCCCTAACTGATGTTGAACGTCGTTTCGCAGTGACGACGATGGCGAGCGCAGAGATAAACATACCTGACGAAGCCGAAACCTTGAGGCGCTACAAAGAGGAGTTCACCAGGAAACGAGCGGCTGCGCAGAAGAAAAAGCAGGCTGCTGAGGCGTCGGCTGGCGGTTCTCCGTCGGTGGTAGGGCCACCTCTGGAGTCTTCACCAGAGAGGTCTCCACTGAAAAAGAAACCAAGGAGGGCCCCTCCTGTCGAGCGACAGAAGAAGGCTGCATCCAGTTCGAAAGATAAGTCGACTGGATCAGACTTCGAGCCTGATTCTCTGATGAAGCTTCCTGCTTCGGGGCTGTCATCCTTCAAGGACCCCACTGGGTTTTTGAAGAGGTCGGACGACTTCACTCTGGTCGATGACGATCTGCATTTGAAGAAAGTCAAGACAGAGGAGGTGTTCGACACGCTGCTGCTCTCGAATTTCCAGGTAAGAGTTATGGTCTTATCATTTTCTCATTGTTGGTGAGGTTCTTTATTGATCGATATTTCCCTTATGTTGTAGGCTTATCAAGCGACGTTGCATCTGCATGGTCGATACAAGGCCATCAACGACAAGAGCGTGGCGCTTCGTAAGGTGGGCGACGCTCTTAAGGCGGAAAATGCTACACTCTCCGCCGAAAAGAGCGCAGTCGAGCAGCAGAAGGCAGCGCTGGAGGAAGAGCTAAAGAATGAAAGGGCTCGACACGAGGCCGAGGTGGCAAGGCTCAATGAATTAGCTAGCCAACAAGATAAGACCATCGAGGCTTTGAGGGAGAGGGCCATATCGATAGCGGTAGAGGCCGTCTGCAAAACTAGGGCAGGACTTTTCAAGGAATACCTGTCGGGCGATCATTTGAAGTGGATTCCTCAGACGATGCAAGAAGAAATTGATATGTATGAAGAGATGCAGCGTCTCAAGTTAGAGGAATCTCAAGGGGCGGGCGTCGACGGAGAAGCTCCGCATGTCGATGAGAACCTTGGTGACGATGCGTCGCTCGACAAGAATGCTGCTGCTGCTATCGATGTTCCTCCGCTGAATAGCCTGTAAACTTGTATTTGTGTATGATTTTGGTCGCCTTCGACCTATTTTTGTAATATTTCGAATGATTTGGTCGACTTCGACCTATTTTTTCTTTTATTCGATAGTCGTAATAGAATTTTGTCTTTAATTTTGCATCTGTGATGAAATTTTTCGTGTGATGATAACATAAAAATTTTTGCAGGGAATGAGATGAGCCTGTAAACCCATGCTCAAACGTAAGGCGATGAGACTTTGATTTTGTATATATATGATAAGCCTGTAAACTTATGCTCGTTTATATAAATTGGTCGACATAACTTATAAGGATGATTCAACTGAGAAAATTTTTTCATTGATGTCGTATGATGGTCGACATGACCTTTTACATTGATGTTCGCGTACATGCGTTTGATGGTCGACACGACCTTTACATTGAATTTCGCGTACATGCGTTTGATGGTCGACACGACCTTTACATTGAATTTTCGCGTACATGCGTTTGATGGTCGACACGACTTTTTACATTGAATTTTCGCGTACATGCGTTTGATGGTCGACACGACCTTTTACACCGAATTTTCGCGTACATGCGTTTGATGGTCGACATGACTTTTTACATTGAATTTTCGCGTACATGCGTTTGATGGTCGACACGACCTTTTACATTGAATTTTCGCGTACATGCGTTTGATGGTCGACACGACCTTTACATTGAATTTTCGCGTACATGCGTTTGATGGTCGACACGACTTTTTACATTGAATTTTCGCGTACATGCGTTTGATGGTCGACACGACCTTTTACATTGAATTTTCGCGTACATGCGTTTGATGGTCGACTCGACCTTGTCTTGTTACCGTTGCCATTGGTCCCCAGTACTACTCCCTCACTTTCAATATGCGTTAGTCGACTGAAGTATATTGAGAGTGGTCATTTAGAGATTTGTCTGAAATAGAGAGTTTGCTTGTCGATGTCGACAGCTGGGTTAGCGGGAATGCACGTTGAGCTCAGTTTTGCACTTAGTTGCACTAAGTTGTCATCATTGCTCTTGATCATAATTTGTTAGCAATGAAAAGATGAGAAGCAGAAATAAACAGTAATGATAAGTTTTAATAAAATGGGAGTTCAGAAATGGTACTGTTTCAGATGTATGGCGTTCCAACTATTGTGTAGTTCTCGACCGTCGAGTCCTCTTAGCTTGTATGCGCCTCGCCCGACAATATCCGTTACCTGGTACGGTCCTTCCCATGTTGGCCCCAGCTTTCCGGCGCCTTCTTCTCTGGTATTTTGGAACACTCGTCGTAACACCCAGTCGTGCAGTTTGAAGGTTCGGATATTGACCTTCTTATTGTAATGTCGGGCGACTTGTTGTTGGTACGACTGAGTTCTTAAGGCTGCACGATCTCGGCGTTCGTCAAGATGGTCCAGTTCAAAACCGAGTTCCAAGTTGTTCTGTTCTTCATTGGGATTTTCACTACGGGCAGTCGGCAGCCTGGTTTCTATTGGGATGACTGCTTCTGATCCGTAGACGAGTGAGAAGGGAGTTTCTCCTGTCGATCGGCGTGGGGTAGTTCTGTATGACCATAAGATCTCTGGGAGTTTTTCTGCCCATTGGCTTTTTTCAGCTTCCAGTCGCTTCTTCAGTGTGTTGACGATTGTTTTGTTGGTCGACTCCGCTTGTCCATTTGCTTGAGGATATCGCGGGGTTGAAAAGCTCAATTTGATCGCGTATTTGTCACAGAAATTTCTGAAGTCGAACGAAATGAACTGGGATCCGTTGTCGGTGACTATTTCCTTTGGGACCCCAAACCTGCATATGATATTTTTCCATATAAAGTCGCGTACCTCAATGTCGCGTACTTGTTGATATGCTCCGACTTCAACCCATTTGGTGAAGTAGTCTGTCAGGACTAACATATAAACGACACCGCCTGGAGCTGCTGGTAGCTTACCTACAATATCCATTCCCCATTTCATAAAAGGCCAAGGGGCCGAAATTGAATTCAACATACCTGGGGGGAGATGTGACATCGGTGCGAAGCGTTGGCACTTGTCGCATGCTTTGACGTGATTTTGAGAGTCGACACGCATAGTTGGCCAGTAATACCCTGCTGTGATGGCTCTGTTCGACAAGCTACGGGCGCCGGAATGATTTCCGCATTCCTCCTGGTGCAAACTTTTCAGGACGTCGTACGCCTCTCGAGGGGTCACACATCTCAAATATGGGCCTGTGAATGATTTCTTGTATAGTTTATCATATAGGATGCAGAACTTGGCTGCTTTGGCCTTGATTCTCCTTGCTTCTGTCCTGTCGCCTGGTAGAATGTCTGCTTGGAGATAATTGAAGATTGGCTCTATCCAACTTCTTCCGTTGTCGACCGGTGCCACTGTTTCTGATTCCTGAATTGATGGAGACATCAGATGGATTATTGGAACCGACTTCGAACTGTTCGTTGTTGTCGACCCAAGGTTTGCTAGTGCGTCTGCTCGTGTATTCTCGGATCTGGGTATTTGCTCGATTGAAAATTCGTCGAAAGTCGACTGCAGCTGTTTAACTTTGTTCAGATAGGCCGACATTCTTTGATCTCTCGCCTCATATGTGCCATTCACTTGTCGAACGACTAATTGGGAATCACTTCGAACTTTAATGATTTTCACGCTTAGGCTTTTTGCGAGGTCGAGGCCGGCGATTAATGCTTCGTATTCGGCTTCGTTGTTCGTTGCATGAAATCCACAATGGATTGATTGCTCCAGTATGTCCCCGTGTGGGGATTCGAGTACTAATCCTAACCCGCTTCCTTTGATGCTACTTGATCCGTCGACCGACAAGGTCCATATACCGGTTGTAATTGTTAGTGCAACTAGTTCCTGTTCAGCCTGCACACTCTCACCAGGGGTAAAATCCGCAATAAAATCGGCTAATACCTGTGATTTCATCGCTGATCGCGGGTGGAAGCTGATGTCGTATTCGCTGAGTTCGACCGCCCACTTTGTCAATCGACCTGAAAGTTCAGGTTTATGAAGTATATTTTTGAGGGGATAAGCAGTTAATACCTTAATTGAGTGGCATTGGAAGTATGGCCTGAGTTTGCGGGCTGCCATCACAAGGGCAAGAGCTAGTTTCTCTAGTCGACTGTATCTGGTTTCGGCGTCGAGCAGAGTCTTGCTTACATAGTAGACTGGATGCTGGACACTTTCCTCTTCTCTGATCAAAACTGCACTTACGGCTGTACTAGACACGGCCAGGTATATGAATAGTATTTCGTTGTCCTTTGGTTTCGACAGTAATGGGGGCGACCTCAGGTAGGTTTTCAGATCTTGCAACGCTTTCTCGCAGTCGTCATTCCATTCGAATGCTTTGTTTTTCCTGAGGATATTGAAGAATGGGAGGCACTTTTCGGACGACTTTGATATGAATCGGTTTAGTGCTGCAACTCGGCCGGTTAGTTTCTGAACATCCTTCATGCACTTAGGCGACTCGATATTTTCAATCGATCGTATTTGATCTGGATTAGCTTCGACGCCTCTTTGAGTGACTAGGTAGCCTAGGAATTTTCCTGAAGATACACCAAAAGAACACTTTGTAGGGTTCAGTTTCATACCATATTGGTCGAGTACGTCGAACGACTGCCGAAGATGATCGATATGTTGCTGGGCGACTAATGATTTGACCAGCATGTCGTCGATGTAGACTTCCATCGTTGATCCAAGCATTTTGGCGAACATTTTGTTGACTAGCCTTTGATATGTTGCACCTGCATTTTTCAAACCAAAGGGCATTACTTTGTAACAAAAAATACCTCTTTCAGTGACGAAGGCTGTTTTTTCCTGGTCGTCTGGATGCATCAGAATCTGGTTGTAGCCGGAGTAAGCGTCCATGAAGCTCAACAATTCATGCCCTGCAGTCGCGTCGACCAGCATGTCGATGTGTGGAAGTGGAAATGAATCCTTGGGGCATGCCTTGTTGAGATCAGTGAAGTCGATGCAGACTCTCCACTTTCCGTTCTTCTTTTTTACTACGACGACGTTGGCCAGCCAGTCTGGATATTTTACTTCTCTCACTGAACCGATGTCGAGCAACTTTTGTATTTCTTCGTTGATCACTTTGTTCCTTTCGGGAGCGAACTTTCTTCTTTTTTGTTTAACTGGCTGATGGTCTGGGTCGACTTGTAGTCGGTGAACCATTACTTCTGGGTCGATTCCGATCATATCTTCGTGCGACCAGGCAAAGCTGTTGCGGCGTTCCCTCAGGAACTCGACTAGTTGCTTTCGGATGTCGTCTGGTAACCTCGACCCGATGAAAACTTTACGATCTGGTTGGTCTGGGTCGATAGATACCTCGTCGAGTTCCTCCATTTTCTGCTTGGTTGTAGTCGACTCGACCGTGGCTTCCTGTAATTGCTATAATTCCTGTTTCTTCTTTTTTAAAGCGTTTTGGTAGCACTCCCTTGCGGCTCGTTGCTCTCCTTTAATTTCTTTAACTCCCCACTTCGTTGGAAATTTGATCAGCTGATGATAGGTCGAGGGGATTGCTTTCAACTCGTGTATCCAGGGTCTACCGAGTATGGCGTTATATGGGGATTGACAGTCGAGCACTAGGAAGTTGATATACAGGTTGACTCCTTCGGCGTAGACTGGTAGCACAATTTCGCCTAGAGTACTCTTTTGTTCTCCACTGAATCCGGTCAACATCGTCGTTCGACGGCTGAGTTTCGATTCGTCGACCTGCATTTCTCTTAGAGCACTGTTAAACAAAATATTACATGAACTGCCGTTATCAATTAAGATGCGTTTAGTTAAACAATTGGCAATATGCAAAGAAATAACTAAGGCATCATGGTGGGGAGAGAACAAATCTGATTTATCGGTCGACCGAAAGGTAACGGTTTCGTCGACTTTGGATGGATGTTCCCGGTTTGGTTGAATCTCTGCGTTCGACACTTGTCGAGTGTGCCTCTTAGCTGCTGAGTAACTCACGCCACTGACTTCAGATCCGCCAGAAATGCAGTTAATTACCCGATCTTGCCTAGGGGGTTCTGGAGGGCTGTCGACTGAACCGGTCTGTCTCTGGTCGTCGCGTCTTGCATATGTTTGCTTACCCTTATCTGTCAGGAACTCTCGTAGATGCCCCCGTTTCAGTAGTTCTGCTACTTCAAATTTTAGGGCGATGCAATCTTCCGTCCGATGGCCATGGTCGCCATGGAATTCGCATCGAATTGTTGAATCCCTATGTTCGGGAAGGGCGTTCATTTTCCGTGGCCATTTAACCGACTTGCCCATTTCTCTCATGACGGCAACAAGGTCGACTGGTTCAATGCTCAGAAGGTATTCTGGTGCTTCCACCTTGGGTCGACTCGACCTCGGAATACCTCGCCCATAGGAGTTTCTCTCACGAGAGTTTTCATGCCGCGACTGGGTGCCTCTCCTGTCGCTTGTCGGGTACGGTTCTGAACGTCTGTCGTTAGACTTTCTGTCGACTCGATCGTTTCGACGACTTCCATGGTAACTGCTATTAGCTTTTCCGACGAAATTCGCCTCATCCTCTTCCCACTTGATCTGAGCCCAAGCTTTGGCCAATACGTCTTCCATTGTCCTGCAAGGGTATTTGGTAAGTTCCTTATACAAATCAGAATCAAACCTGAGACCTTTCCTGAAGGCGTAGATGGCAGTCGCCTGGTTGCAGTGAGGGATTTGCACTTTTTCTCTGTTAAAACGTCCGACGTAGGCCCGCAGATTCTCGCCGGTTCTCTGCGTTATGGTATAGAGGTCGTCCGACAGCTTTTCCAACTTGCGGCTGCTTGCAAATTGCTCCACGAATGTGTCCGTCAGCTGTGCAAAAGAATTAATAGAGTTGTTAGGTAAATTTGTGTACCACTGAAGGGCAGGACCACTAAGGCTGGATCCGAAGGCCTTGCACATGCAAGCTTCTCTAAGGTCGCGTGGGATTGCGGCCGTGAACATCCTTTGCTTGTATTGTGCTATGTGGTCGTCCGGATCGGTCGTCCCTTCGTATTGCTTCATATTTGGGAAGTTGAACTTCTTTGGCATTTCCATGAGAGCTATTGCATCAACGAAGGGCGAGTCAGCAAAGCTATTTGCGGTGCTTTTCTTGATAGGAGCTGGAACTCCTGGGATTCTTTGAATGAGAGCTTCCATTTCTGCAAACCTGCGAGAGAAGTCTAGATTAGCAGATAGATTTAAGTCTGGTCCCGGTTTTACCAACCCGGGTGTCGACTGAAGTGACATAACCGCCTTTGGGATATCGGCCGGTTGTTGATCTACTGGCGGTTGGTATTCGTTTGCGGCATCATTTCTGGCCGGTACGTCGTTGAGGTCGATATCAACCCTCGCTGTCTGAAGTGTTGGTCGATTCTGATGGTCGACCGGATTCACTTCTGGTGCGTTGGGGTTGTCCGGAACTCTCGGAATGGGTCGGTCGACGCCATGTTCGTCGTTCGACGTCGGGATTGGATGCTCCGAAGTGGCTGAATCTGGCACTACTCCATCGACCAGCGTTCTCAATTCTTCATTTGCCGCCCGGATTGCCGCATTCTCTGCTTCAAGCGCTTGCAGCCTTTCAGCACTGGCTGCCATTTGGGCGCTCAACATAGCGATCTGTTCTTCGACAGTTGGAGCGGATCCACTTCCTGCCATGTTCGATTGCAGTTGGAATAGACTGGTTTGAATTTGAAGGAAGTTGCTTCGGGCCCCACGGTGGGCGCCAAACTGTAGGGGGTCGACCTACGGTCGATGTGGATCGGGTCGGATATATGCTAGGCCCAAGGCAACTTGGTTGAGCTTGTCGTATGAGGGGATGTCGTCTGCTCCAGAACCTGCAAGAAAAGTTAGTCTGCCGAATGAACGGAGGTCGTCTCCTCAAGAACCTGCAAGAAAAGTTATAAGATAAACAAAGCACAGTTAAAACAAAGGTGGTGTGTCTGGATCGTTTTGCCTTAGGTGTGCTTGGGCTGAGCAATTTATTGTGGACGTAGTAGTCTGGTGATCGCCGGTAGTCGGAATCTTCTCAGGGACAGAATTTCAGTACGCTATTTATAGGCTTTAGTTGAGAGAAAATCAGAGAGCTTTCAAATGAACGAGCCCCTCTTTTTATAGGAGGAGGTATAGCTCCAACGTCCACTTTTCAGAGACTTGATTGTGGCCGAGATTTGTGGAGTGATATCCTCTCCATAAGTGGACTGTTATCTGCGGTTACAAGTCCATTCGTAACTGACGCTTTGAATTAGTCAGATGTTGCTGGCAGCTATGATGGGTCGACCAAACATAATGGGCCCGGGATAGGCTAGTAAAGATTGGGCCTTGGCAGGTTGGGCCCATTGGACCATTTTTGGCTACTACAGTAACATGCTCAAAAACACACACACATATATATATATATATATATATATATATATATATTAGTAATGTGCATGTCTTCTCTATGGTTTTTGTTTCTATATCATATATTATTTGGTTTTTATTTTTTTAATTTGTAGATTTTATTTTTAATTTTTTAGAAATTAATTTTTTATTATTAGTATATTAGTATATATATATATTATGTTTGTTTCCAGCGAAAATCGGTAATGTTTGTGACATGATGCATTCATTTTCCATTTCTAGTTTATGCCGTGTTCTTCGTCCGGTTTTACGTTGAAAGGCCTCTCCTAGTCGAAACTCCAGAAAATCATACCCCAGAAATGGAAACGAAGTGTTGGAATTGAAGAGAATCATGAATCTATGATTTCAAACCTTTTAATTTCTCTTGAAGAATTTGCCAGCCAAGGCCATTTATCGAAAGCATTCGAGGTTTTTTCACTTATTTGGCGCAATGTCTCTTGTGTTGAATCTCATGATGTTATTTTACATTCAATATCTTCTGTTTTGTTGTGTTGTAAAAATGTTAAATCGATCAAACAAGGTCAACAGCTTCATGGGTTTATAATCTTTTTGGGTATGGAACAAAACCCACTTTTAGTGCGCAGGCTTGTTGATTTTTATTCAAGTTTTGATCTTGTTGTTGATACTCGGATTGTTGTTGAAACTTCAAGTGTTTCGAACACTTTGCCTTGGAATCTGCTCATTTCTTTGTATAATAGAAATAGACTTTTTGGGGAGGCTCTGTCTGCTTATAAGCGAATGGTGGGTAGAGGGATTGTAGCTGATAAATTCACGTATCCGTCTGTTCTAAAGGCATGTGGTGAGATGTTGGATGTGGGATTTGGACGGGAGGTTCATCGGGCCATTGATGCTGGTATTGATGAGTGCGACTTGTTCGTGCACAATGCGTTGGTCACCATGTATGGGAGGTTTGGAGAGGTGGGTGTGGCACATCACTTGTTCGATAAAATGCCAATGAGAGATGCTGTTTCTTGGAATACGATAATCTCTATTTATGCCTCCAAGGGAATGTGGGATGAGGCTTTGGAATTGTTTGAGAAAATGCTAGAGCAAGATGTTGAAGTTAATATCATAACTTGGAACACCATAGCTAGTGGGTGTTTGCGGAAAGGCAATTTCAATTCGGCTCTCAGGTTGATTTCCCAGATGATACTCTGTGGTGCTTACTTGGATCCAGTTGCAATTATAATCGGTTTAGCAGCATGTTCACATATTGGGGCCATAAATTTGGGTAAACAGATTCATAGTTATGCGATTTGTAGTTCTTATGATAAGTATGATAATGTTAGAAATGCTCTGATCACTATGTATGCAAGGTGCCAAGATCTTGAGCGTGCTTATATGATGTTCCTGTTGGTAGAAGAAAAAAGTATAATTACTTGGAACTCTATGCTTTCAGGTTTCTCTCACATGGATCGGTCTGAGGAAGCTTCCTTCCTTTTTAGGGAGATGTTGCTCACCGGGATTGAACCAAATTATGTTACAATTGCGAGCATTCTGCCTCTTTGTGCTCGGGTTGCAAATCTACAACATGGTAAAGAGTTTCATTGCTACATTACAAGGTGTCAAATATTTAAGGACTGTTTGTTATTATGGAATGCTCTTGTAGACATGTATGCAAGATCGGGAAAAGTTGTGGAAGCTAAGAGAGTGTTTGACTCGATGAGCACACGTGATGAAGTTACTTATACTTCCTTGATTGCTGGATATGGGGTGCAGGGAGATGGAGAAACTGCATTAAAATTATTTGATGAGATGATCAAGTTTCAGATCAAACCAGACCATGTCACCATGGTTGCAGTTCTATCGGCTTGTAGTCATTCTGGTCTTGTAATTGAGGGTCAAATGTTGTTCGAAAAGATGCCAACAGTTTATGGTATAATTCCCCGTTTGGAGCACTTTTCTTGCATGGTCGATCTCTATGGAAGGGCTGGTTTGTTGAATAAAGCAAAGGGTATCATCACTAAAATGCCTTACAAGCCAACCCCTGCTATGTGGGCTACACTCTTAGGAGCCTGTCGAATATATGGAAAGACAGACACCTGGGAATGGGCAGCTGGGAAATTGCTTGAAATGAAGCATGAAAGTTCTGGTTACTATGAGTTAATTGCTAACATGTATGCGTCTGCTGGTCGTCAGGACAAGCTAGCAGAGGTGAGGACTTCCATGAGAGACTTGGGAGTGAAGAAGGCTCCTGGTTGTTCTTGGGTTGATGTGGGCACTGGATTTTCTTCCTTTTGGTGGGGGATACATCAAATCTCCAGTCAGGGGAGATTTACCCCGTGTTGGATGGACTGACCGAGCTAATGAATGTTGCTGGTTATGTTCGTTCAGAGGACTCAGAAGATGAAGTAATTGAAGGAATGAGATGAAAATTGAGATGGTTCTTGTTCTTGATGGATTCTCTGTAGAAGCAGTTAAAATTCAAGTATACAACATTTGAGTGTCCGCTGAAGTGGAGCAGAAATGGCCCCCATCAGAGCTCAACACTGGGAGAGCTCAGTGCTAGATGGAACTACTATTGAAAAGTCTGTCAGTGTACAATATTTTGGTTATTTCAAGCGTTATGCAAATCCGAGCTGACTGCTTCAGATCCTCAGATTCTTTTGGCATCTGCATAGCTGCATTGCCACATTTGGAAAGAAATTATAATTTTGCTTTTATAGAAACAGGTACATTCCTAACAACCACATCAATATATGATATATAATGAAACAGTTATTGTAGCACATTACTTAACAGATTAATGGGAGGATTATTTGTACATTGTAATTTTATTACATATACTGCAGTACAAATTCTGATTTCTTTCTCCTTAGATATGAACACTGAATCAAAAAATCTAGACAGGTATCAAAACTCCTATTTACTACATGGGTAGCTAGTCTTTCATTGACAATACTGCCGTTTGGTGGATTTCAAGAATTCCAGAGGAAGAACAAAGTTTATTAGACGCTCTTCTTCTTGCTCAGGTATAGATAAAATATGATTCTTATTTCTTATTGAAAATAATCACTATTTCTAAATGGATTCTTGTTACTTACGGAGGGAGAGCAGATGTGGAAAGGCCATTTCAGATATGATTTGACAACCTCTGAAATTAAGGTAGTTAGTTTGACGCATAACTAGAATCGTTTTTGTGGTGAAATGTCGGTCTTTTTCTTGAATATATTTTAGGTACATCACAGCTGAATGTCTTATATTTTAGGTACTTCCTGCAGGTTATTAGTGGCAGGGTAAAGTTTCTTACTCAACTGAATGAAGGATGGAAACATGGATTATTTATCAAAAGCTGAGGACAATAAAGCCTGTCAGCAAATTGATCCATTTATATTTTACTGCAAGAACCACGATGAGGAATTACTCTTTCGTGTTGCAGGCAGCTAGAAGGCAAACTCAGAGATTATAACTGCAGCTACTGTGCCTAATTGCGCCATCTTGATTATTATAAATGTAAGGCGGAGTGGGGTCATTGTTTCAGTTTCTAGTGCCATGGATGGAATATGCTACAAATATTGCGAAATATCTTGGCAAGTGTTACAGACTGTGGGCATTATTAATCTTGATTGAATGTTTGCAACCATATGAAATTAAGTCTTTTTTTTTGTCTTCTTCTTTTTTTTTTTTTTTTTTTTTTTTTTTTTTTTTTTTTTTTTTTTTTTCCGATTATTTTCTAAGCAAAATAGACAAGGTAGTTTATAGGATATTATATTAAAGACCTGTTAACCCAGTGGGTTGCTATTTGGCTATTCCACTGAGCCTTCATAGCTTGAAGGGAAGATTGCTATTGATTATGTAGAAAGCTTTATGACAAATTCTTGTAATCCGATTGCTCCTTTTGGTTTTTAAGGCAACCCCACCTGAATATGGCCATGTGTTACTGGTACCTTGGGGATCTAACAGACTTTACCAGTTTGATGCAGTATATCCTTGGAAACGATGTTGAGGGTCTCTATTGAAACAAATAACCCTTCTTTCCACTTGTTCTATGATTCCTCTAGCCCCGGTGCTTCTCATATATATTTTCAGGCATTGAATTGCTTTTTTTTTTTACTTGCTTCTACCAGTGTGTTGTTAATTGCAAATATTGTTGGCATCATTATTCTTCAACTTTGTTCCATAAGATAGTATGTGAGGGCTGGAGAACCATTGATGATCAGGAAGTCATTTCTTAATAAATGTTCAGAGCTGTTACTAGACAGGACATTGGTCTATGGTAAAGGTTTTCTAATTTTTAATTCTATTATTAAGTTGAATATGTTGAATTTTTTGCTTAAATGAAACGAGTTTCATTTTCACAGGTAAAACAAGATAATTTTTTTTATCTTAATATAGGGTGTTTGTGTATTGTCTTAATTTGTTGTTCTAAATCCTGAACGTTAGCATCAAAGTTAGAAGATTGTATCTATATAAAGCATTGTCATCTTATATAATCAATAGAGGTTCTATTGTATTACATTCTGCGTTTGTGAGGGAGGGATTGTAACCGAAGAAGTATTAATGTTAAAGATGTATTGAAATCAAGGTTTGCTATTTGAATTATTTATTGGGCTAGCACCCTTACACATCTAAAGTGTTTTTTCTTCTAGATGTGTGCATCAAACTAAAATTTATTTATTTTCTTCTGTTGGTGTAGGCCTGCTACTTTCCAGATCATTTGCCTGTGGGCCTCATGCCTGTTGATACTTTCTTTACTGATGGGCGAACAGAAACTCGCGCCAGTAATGTGATGGATTACCCTTTTAAGGCCTCCTCCTTGAGTGCACCTATAACATTAAGATGATGGTGGAAGTTATTTCTGAGACTTGTTCTCATTCACAGGAAAAAATCATTCCATACAATATTCTAATATCTGATTGTGGCAAAAAGATGCTTTTCTTTCTTCAAGTATAATGGCCGTTAATCCATTATGTCTATTACTAGTAAGAGCTTCTTTCTCGGCTTTATATTACACACCAAAAGAGATTTGTAGGCAATTAATTCATTTAAACCTTCAATTGTGATTTTTTGTTTTTTTGCAGGCAAAGAAATCTGAGCACATTGATGTGTCTACTTTCACTTGATTTGAGCTGAAAGGGAACTAAACAGATTTTATGTTCAAGTTTCTTGGCACTTTCCCTTTATTATTTGAAATTTGAAGTGTGATTCGCGAAAGAGAAGGGATGCAGGGTGAAGGGGGGATGGGTTGCATGTGTTTGATATTGAATGTGATATTAGTGTAATGAACAACAGTTAATATAATTATGTTGAGCAACGGTTATTTTGGCAATAACTGTTGGAAAGTAGTTGCTGCATGAAGTAATCTACACTAATCATCTAGTGTTTAGAGGAAGAGAAAGATGGGACAGAAGAAAAGAAACAGTAGTTTTGTGGGGAATTGCAAAATGTATCTTCTTGACTTACTTCATATGTGACCCATACTATTATAGGCTAGCCAAAGATTCCTTTTTTTTTTTTTTTTTTGTATTACTTTTTCGTGTTCAAATATTGAGCTCTAAAACATGACTTGTTTTTTATTCTGATTGCATGTATATTTAATATTCTATTGATTGATTTTTGTTGTATTTCTCTTGTACTAAATGTGTGATCTATAGCTAGTATGCTGTGAGTTCCAATGGTGCAGCAGGATATTGTTGCATGTTTTTTTGGTTAATGCTTTTATTTTCTTATAAATCGTCCGAAGTGTCATATTTTTTTTTTCTTCTTCATTTGGTGATTGATTTTTATAACCTGGTACAGATTTTAGCAACCTCATGCAACCATTCAGCATGGGTGAATTTGATCAAGTCACTGAGGAGTGAGGACGCTATGAGTAAACATCTGAGTGCTGTTTCACTCGACGATGAAGGCTTCAGACAGTGCAGCAGCTCTGTTGCAGCATTGCAAGTAAGCTTGCCGATTGAGCTCAAAACCTTCTCTGATCTATGACACACCAAACTTGCTGCAAATAATCAAATTTTATTGGTGCTAACACTTGTTGGTTCATTTACTTCAGATTGGTTCTTTCACTAGACAACTCGCAACTGACTTCTTGTTTGTAATAAGATTTCATTTTTTCATTTTGTCCTTGTAAATGAGTGTTGTGCTCTGTTAGGTCGATAATGTTCATATTTGAGACTTTTAATCCCTATAATTTATGTTATGTTTTCATGTGAAATCGGACGTTTTGATGTGTTTGTTAAGTATCTGCAGGAATTCAAGAGAAGAATTGAAGCTGAAATGAAGAAACGAAGTATCAGGTCCCGTGGGCTAGACGTCGCGGTTAGACAAAATATAATCTAGTAGCTTTTATTTATATTCTGGAGTCAAACAATCACTATGGAGTCTATTTCACTATTCATTGAAAAAAGATAATTTTGAAGCAAAAATGAGGTATCTTAAGCATTTTTTTAATTTTTTTTTTAAAGTTTCTATTGTTCTTTTCTCTAACTTCAATTCAATAGCACCCTAACCCAGTTCGAAAATCATCATGAATGGCTATTTAACTTATTATTATATTTTCTCCAAATTTTTAATAAGGTGTGGCGGATATATTCTCGAGGTTACCAGTAAAGTCTCTTTATCGATTTAGGTGCATATACAAACCTTGGTTGGCTTTAGTAAGGACCTCAGGTCTACTCTCAAAAGATTGGTGGATAAGTATTCCAAGCGATTTTGATTTTGGCTTTGTGATTATAAGTTATAACTCGCTACTTCGGTCTATGTCAATGGAGGCTATCCATTTTGTGATTTGTACATGACGCCAACCATGATTTCTGCTGCCTGATTTCATGTTAAATGAGTTGATGCGTTATAAATATAGTACTAATTTTGGTCATTTGAGTGGCTGTCTTTGCTTATCAATTCAGGCTGATTCTCTAGCAAGGGAAGAGCGTGTGTCCGCTGGAACTTGGATCAAGATTTGAGTACCGAATCAGTCCATTTGTGTCAGTTGGCCCATTATGTTATTTGAATAATATGAACAATTTTGGTGAGACTTCCGAGATTTATTTATTTTCATGACAATTCTACATGTAATGTATTGGCA